>JAUMHM010000016.1:17894145-17917615 GCA_032362435.1 Melikaiella ostensackeni
GTTAGTCATGATCCACATAATATTTCTAAAACAAGGAATGTTTTAGAAAATTTTGAATTTCAGTGTGGAAGAAAAATTTCAGCTTTCATATTTTGGACTATAAAACTCTTTGGCGTTGAAAATTAATTATTTCTTTCCAAAAGTGTTTCTTTAGATTTATCCAGTTACGACTTTCATTTCTAGAAGATTCACAACATTCTAAGACCAACAGGAAATGTTTTAGAAGACGTTAAATTGTCAAAAAATATGTGAATTTTCAACAAAAAAGATAAATTTTCAACCGAAACAGACATATCTTCAACAAAATACATGAATTTTCAAATAAATAAGAGAAATAACCAACCTAATAGTTGAACCTTTAACTAAAAAATATATATTTTAAACCAAAAACGGAATGGTTGAATTTTCATTTAAAAAAATGAATGTTTAACGAAAAAAATGTTAACGAAATAGTTAAATTTTCAACGAAAGAGATAAATTTTCAACCAAAACAGACATATCTTCAACAAAATACATGAATTTTCAAATAAATACGAGAAATAACCAACCTAATAGTTGAACCTTTAGCTAAAAAATATAAATTTTAAACCAAAAACGGAATGGTTAAATTTTCATTCAAAAAAATGAATGTTTAACGAAAAAAATGTTAACGAAATAGTTAACTTTTCAACGAAAGAGATGAATTTTCAACTAAAATGATGAATCTTCAACAACAAAAAAAAACATTTTTAACAAAGTAGTTCAACTTTTAACCAAAAAATATGAATTCTAAAAACCAAAGTTAATAATTGAAATTTAAAACAAAAAATATTTTAATTTTAATTCAAATAAATTTGGAATAAACCAAAAAAAAAAAAAAAAAAACGAATTTTCAACAAAAGAGGTAAATTTGAAAACGAAAGAGATGAATTTTCAACCAAGAAGATAATTTTTTACCGAAAAAAGACGTATTTTTAACAAAATACATGATTTTTGTTTAATTAAAAAAAATAATTTTGAACGAAAGAGGAGGAATGTTTAACAAAAAATGTAATAGTTGATATTTCAACCAAAAAATACCAAAAGATATCTACTTTACTTAAATATAGTTTACAAATTTGAGGAAGTTAACAATTTTTTAGAAATGTGTTATTGATTTCGATTATTACCTTTTTCTTTTTTGAAAAATAGAATAATATGAATAGATTGGTTTCATATCAACCCACAATTAATTTGTCTTTTTCCTCTTTGCAAAACGAAGGAAACGATTTTCTTTTTCTCTCGAAGATTATTTTCAACAGTGGATTCTGTTTTTTCCATTTTTGTTACACACAATTAAAACTTTTTCCACAAAAGTGACTTTTCTCAAAAGATAAGTTGAATGTGAAATTAATTGACTTTTGACTAGTTGACTTTTGAGTAAATTGACTGTTGGATAAGTTGGCTGTTGGAAACGTTGACTTTTGGGTAAATTGATTGATAGATAAGTTGATTTTTTGATAAATTGGCAGTTGGATAATCCAACTGTTGGGTGAGTTCATTTCTGAGTAAATTGACTGCTGGAGATGGTAACTTTTGGAAAAATGGATGTCTGTGCAAGCTAACGTTTTCATAAGTTGACTGTTCGATAAGTGCAATTTTGAGTGAATTGATTGTTGGATAAATTAACTTATGAATAAGTTGACTATTGGATCATTTGACTTTTGGGTGAATTAATTGATGGATAAGATAATTTTTGAGTACATTGACTGTCGGATAAGTCTGGATAAAGTGACAGTAGAATAAGTTGATTTTTTGCTAAATTTTTGGATGAGTTGACTTTTAGATAATTTAACTGCTGGATAAGTTAATTCTTGAGTGAGTTGGCAGTTGGATAAAGTAACTTTTGGAAAGACTGACGTTTGTGGAAGCTGAAGTTTGGATAGGTTGACTATTGGATGACTTGAATTTAGAGTAAGTTTACTGTTGGACAAGTTGACTGTTGAATTCGTTGATTATTGGATAAGTTAATTCTTGAGAAAAATAATTGTGCGATAAGTTGACTTTTGAATAAATTGACTGTTGGATAAGTTAGTTGATGAATAAATTAACTATCGGATGATTTAACTTTTAGCTAAAATGATTGACAGATAAGTTTACCTTTGAATACCTCGACTATGAGATAAGTTGACTTTTGGACAATTTAAATATTTTGACTTTTGGATAAATTGACGATTAAATAAGTTGACTGTTGAATAAGTTAACTGATGAATAAGCTAATTATTGGATAGGTTAGCTGATAAATAAATTGACTATTGAATCATTTAATTTTTGGGTAAAGTGATTGATGGATAAGTTGACTTTTGAATACATCGACTATTGGATAAGTTAACTTATGGATAAACTGACAGTTGAAAAAGTTGATTTCTTGATTAATTGGCAGTTAACGAAGTTGACTTTGGATAATTCAACTCTTGGATAAGTTAATTTTTAAGAAAAATGATTGTGCGCTAAGTTAACTTTTGAGTAAATTGACTATTGGATAAGTTAACTGATGAATAAGTTGACTATTGGATAAGTTAGTTGATTAATAAATTTACTATTGGATAATTTAACTTTTAGCTAAATTGATTAACAGATAACTTTACTTTTGAATACATCGACTATTAGATAAGTTGAGTTTTGAATAATTTGAATATTTTGACTTTTGGATAAAAGGACAATTAAATAAGTTATGTTTTTGTATCAATTGGTAGTTGAATAAGTTTACTTTTGGATAATTTGACTTTTGAGTGAATTGACTGTTGGATAAGTTATCTGATGAATAATTTGATTACTGGATAAGTTGACTTTTAAATACTTTGACTATTGGATAAGTTGACTTATGGTTAAACGGATAGTTAAAAATTTTAATTTTTTGATAAATTGGCAGCTGGATAATTCAACTGTTAGATAATGTCATTCTTGAGTAAATTGACTGCTGGATAAGGTAACTTTTGGAAAAATTGATGTTTGTTTAAGCTGACATTTGGATAGGTTAACTGTTGGATAAGTTGACTTGTGAGTAAGCTGACTGTTGGATAAGGTAAATTTTGTATAAGTTGTCCTTTCAGTAAACTGATTGTTCAATAAGTTGACTTTTGAACACGTTGACTATTGGATAAGTTAACTGGTGGAAAAATTGACTATTGGATAATTTAGCTTTTGGGTAATTCGATCGACGGATAAGATGACTTTTGAGTAAAATAACCTAGGTTGATTGACTAACGGTAAATTCCGAGGTATATTCACTGTTGGATGAGATAAAACTGGAGGGAGTTGACCGATAAAATAGACTGTTAGTTAAGCTGGCTCTTAGATAACAAAATTTTTTGAAAAATTGACTTCTAGGTAAATTAATTTTTTGGTACATAAGTTGACTCTGCTCTATAAGAGACTGTTAGATAACTGATTTATGGGAAAATCGATTTGAGGATTGAATAAGTTTAGAATAAATTGACCTATAAAGTTGAGCTATGGATAAGAACTAAATTAAAAGGTCCTTAATTCAAATTAATAACAAGAAATCATTTGTATTTTTGCCTCTCTGCAAAACGAAGGGAACGATTTTCTTTTTTCGAACATTATTTTCAACTCTGGATTCTTTTTATCCTTTTGTCATGCACAAGCTAAATTTTTTTCTTACCGTGGCAGCGGGAAGTGTTGGCATTGGTTGAGAAACAGGTTCCAGGCCGACCCTCATGCGTTTCGCGTTGTCACTCTCATTTTCACAGGCTGTTGCCAAAATTTGTTCAGCCTGTACCGAGGTCAAGTGAGCTGGTGTTGGTCTGGCCTAAAAAAGAAGAACAAATAAAAGGGAAAAGTTAGTAACACAAGAAGATATACAAAGGATTGAGAGAGAACCAATCAAACTTTTATTAAATAAAAAAAACATAATGTATAAAATGTGCCTTACAGCATCCCAGGGAGCTCCTTCCCGTCCGCGTTTGTTCCTTCGACAGCTTTTGAGATACGTCCTGATCCTTTTTCTGGCCCGTTCAGCAAACTCTGGAAACTGTCTCGTGCAACTGTCGATGATGGCCTGAATTTTCTCCTTGGGTTGTTTGGAGATGGGGACAATGCGGTCCAGGTTTTCATCGACGAAGAGCCTCACGAACATCTGCAATGGGATAACAACCACCAAAGGCGGAATGATAAACGAGTTCGTAATTTAGCCGGGTGGTGCTTAAGGAATTAAGAATTTAGCGGCAGAGGGGTGTACCGTGGCTCTATTAAACTAATTGTAATTAATTAAGAAGCACCGGCGGCCGCTACGGCTCATGGCCAACTCCAGATCCCGGCCGTGGGGGCGTTTCGTGAAAAAAAAAGAAAAAAAGTGAGAGGTGGGAGTCGAGACGCTAAAGAACGGAAGAGAAGAAAAAAAGAAAGAAAAATTCAGAAGTTTTTTCACTTTTTCTTCCTAACCTTTTAATTTCTTTTTTATTCTTTTCGGCCTTTTATTGAAGGGATGTGCAGGAGAACGGAGAGATTTTAGGTCGATCTAGAAGTCGCATGTTCAGGGTGACCGTTTTAATCGAGGAAAAAAATTTCCGGTTAATTTTTTTTTTTTCCCGGTTCGCAAAATTTTTTCACGGTCATTGTAATTAAAAAAAATCGAACTCTCAAAACTGAAATTTGTTTCATTTAAAGTAATCAAAACTGAACAAGAAATTAAAGCACTTAAAGTGGAACTCTTCTGAATTTTAAACTGTTAAAACTGAAGAATTGAATAATTTTAAATTAAGTTCCATTAAACTGAAAGTTTTAAATTTTAAACTTTTCTAAATTGAACAGTTCATAGATTTCTGGTCAAAAAACATAAGTCCACGCTATCATTTTCAATGTTCTAAATTAAAACTTATCCTCCTTTTCAACTCACATTAATAAAAATTGAAAAATTAAAACATGTTCCTCTTCTAATTCAGTTCAAAGTTGAAAATAAAAACTTCCCCCTTCATCTGAAAGTTAAAAATACTAAAGGCCCCCCCCCCCTGTTCATTTCATAAAAATGTTAAAAAGAAAAAAATGGCCTCTTCCAATTTAGAAAAACAGTTTAGAACCAAAATGTTTTCCCTTCCAACTCAATAATAATGATAAAAATGAATCGCGTACTTCTCCAGTTAAGAAAACTTTGAAAAGCAAAATTACCTCTCTTCTAACTCAATAAGAATGTTAAAAATAAAAATTATCCTCTTCCAATTAAAAAAAAAAAGATTGAAAATAAAAAGTTTCTCCCTTCAACTCAATAAAAATGTTGTAAAGAAAAAATGACCTCTTACAATTCAAACAAAAAAATGAATAACCAAAATTTCGTCCCTTCCAACTCTATAAAAATCTTAAAAATTAAAAAATTTCCCTCTTCTAATTCAGAAAACATTGAAAACCAAAATTTTCTCCCTTCCAACCCAATACAAATGTTAAAAAGAAAAAATGGCCTCTTTCAATTCAGAAAAAAAACTTATCAAAATTTCCTCCTTTCGAACTCGATAGAAATCTTGAAAATGAAAAATTATCCTTCTTCCCATTCATAAAATATTGAAATCCAAAATTTCCTCCTTTCCAGCTCAATAAAAATGTTAAAAATAAAAATTTCCCTCTTTCAATTAAGAAAAAAAGAAATGACAAAATTTTCGTCCCTTCCAACTACATAAAAATCTTAACAATAAAAAATTATTTTTCTTCCAATTCATAAATTATTGAAAAATAAAATTTCCTCTTTTCCAATTCGATAAAAATCTTAAAAATGTAAAATGTCTTTCTGCCAATTCAAGAAAAATTAAAAACTAAAATTTCTTCATTTGAAACTCAATGAAAATTTTTAAAATACAAAATTAGCCCTCCTTCAACTCAATAAAAATGTTTTTAAAAAAACAAAAGAGCTCCTCTTTTGAATCGGAAAAAATTAAATATCAGAATTTCTTTCCTTTCTTTTAAAATAAGAATTGTAAAATTCGAGGTTTTTTTTTTATACATAAATCCTTTAAAGTCGAATTATTTTTATTTTTAATTCGTTTCAATTCAATAATTGTTGATTAGTCATTTATATACCAAAATTCAACACATTTACTTACAAACTGAACATTTGAAAATGGAACAATTAAAATTGTATACGTTCAAAGTTAAGCACTCTGAAATTTTTACGATTCAAGGATTTCGATTTCAAACAATTTAGTATTTCATACTTGATTTAAAATTGCTCATTTAAAACGAACAGTCATATATTGCTAAATATTAAGAAACTGTTATTTTTTAATTAATTAATTATGAATTAAATTGGTTAAAATGGAATATTTTAGACTGAAACAATATTGAAATGGGATTCGCAGTTGAATAAAAGCGTTCAATTATGAATCTATTAATTTGAAATTATATGAAAATTAAAAATAGTTTATGAAGTTTAAAAAAGACGTTTCCACTTTGTTCAACTCCTAAGGCTTTCGAACTCATACACTTCAATTTTCAACGTTGAAATCTGTAAATTGTTTAATTTTAGACAGATTCAGAATCGTCTTATGAAATCAATTATTGTTGAATTTTCAATACTCGAATTACAGTTCAGTTTTAAAAATCATTAATGAATTTATATTTACAGTTGATCAACTTAAAACATTTTCTATCAAAAATTTTCAAATTCAGACGCATTTAATTTTTAATTGTTGAAGTCTTCAAAAGCGCATGTTAAAGTTCTTTAAATTGAAAATTCAAGCTTAAAAATAAAGACCTGAAGTGAAAAATGTTTTCAAGTAAAATATTTTAGAATTACGCATTGTACATGAAATTTCAATCAAAAGAGACAAATTTTAAAACCAAAAAGACAACGTTTCAACAAGAGTTAAATTTTTAACCAAGAAATATTTGTCAGTCAATAAAGAAAAAAAAAATTCCTCACAAATGTTCAATTTTCAAGTCAAAAACACAAATCTTCAAGAAAATACAAAATTGTTAACCAAATAGTTGAATTTTAAGCTAAAAGAGATTAATTTTTAACCAAAAATGCAATAGATAAATTTACAATGAAAAAAATCATTCTTAACAAAAAAAAACGACTTTTGTATAAAATAGTTAAATTTTTAACGTAAAACATGAATTTTTAAATCAAAAAGGCGAATTTTCAACCGAGAAAGGTTTTTCAATCAATAAAGAAAAAAAACTTCATGAAAAGTGTTGAATTTTCAGGACAAAAAGACGAACTTTCTACAAAACAGATGAATTTTTAAACAAAAATGAAACAGTTAAATTTTAGTTTAAAAAAATTAATTTTCAAACAAAAATTCTATCAAGTAGTTAAATTTTAAGCCAAAAATATCAATTTTCAAATTAAACGAAGAATCTTCAACCAAAAAAATGAATTTTTAACAAAATAGTTCCAATTTCAACCAAAAAGATAAATTTTCAACCAAAAAAGGTATATTCAAATTTTCAGTTAAAAATTAATTTTTGACTAAAAAAGAAGACTGCTTCTAAAATAGTTAAATTTTCAGCTAAAAAGATTAATTTTCAACAAAAAATATAATAGATGATATTTCAACCAAAAAAGATTTGAATCTCAAATCTAAAATAATGGAATTCAAGCAAGAAAAAGATACAAATTTTCAATCAAATGGTTGAATTTTCAACAGAATACATAAATTTTTAATTAAATAGTTGAATTTTCTTCTAGAGAGGATAGATTTCCATAAAAGAACGAATTTTTAACAAAACAGTTGTATGGTCAACGAAATAAATGAACTTTCAACCAAGTAGTTGAATTTTCAAGCAAGTAGATGAAATCTCAGCAAAAAACGTAATACTTGATATTTAAACCAAATAATATTTTAATTTAATATCAAAAACAGTTGAATTCAATCGAAAAAGACGAATTTTCAACAAAATAGTTGAATCCTCAACCAATACAGATTAATATTCTAACAAACGTTTGCATTTTTATCCAAAAAGAAAGAAATTTCTACCAAAAGAGATGAATTTTCAAACTAGAATATATAATTATATATTATTATATTATAATAACCAAAAATATACTACTATGTAAACCTTCAAACAAGAATAGTTGGATTTTCTTATTGGGTTTTAATAATTCAGTTCGCATTTAAGTTGCAAACGTAAAAAAGGGCAAAGGAGGGGAATAGGGGAAAGAATGAAGCTTGTAATATGTAAATAGGAATTTTGATAATGTATAGGCTAAAGACTAATAGTTTTAATAAACTTTGAAGTTCATCTTTAATACTTTAAAAATATTACTTTAGAAAACTGGAAATTTCTTCTAAAACTAATTTCATTAAGGCTCCCAAGGTTCATAAAATTTTTGGTAAGATTTTAGGAGGATGAAGGGGCAGTCAAAGCAAATCTTAGGGTACCTTACATGAGCGAGGGGGGGGGGGGGGTTGAGAATTTCAGAAAAATACCTGGCGTTATTTGTAGATGACCCCTAAGGTTTTATTTTTAAACTTATTGAAAAATTTTCTCACTGCTAAGCAATTTATAACTCGGACTTTTTTTAACAGGACAATACTTTGTGTTATATGAACTGTTCTTTTTTTAAAGGAGCCGCCTAAAAAAAATTGCAGGGGGGCCTCCACGTTTCTAGTTACGCCACTGACGTTAACTCGATCTCTACCGAAAATACTTCCACTAGAGATCATTTTACGCGGAATTTAATAATCTTTCCAACTGTTTTTTTTTTTTAATCACTCTAGCTCTATTTTCCAGTGAAATATCCACGAAAAAATAGGCATGTTTTTAATACGATTTTTTTTTAGTGGACTGACATTTCTGGTCGGTACTGTACTTGATTTCGAATTCAACAGAAAGGTAGGCAGGCCTCTCAGAGTAGGTAACTCGTTTCTCCCACCGGTAGTTTCGCCTGGACGACTCTCGTCCTCGTTGCTCACTGACTTTTGCTCATACTCGTTCCACCATAAAAACTCACAAATTATTCCGCTCATTTACGGCCATCCAGTCTGGTTCATAAAAAAAGAAAAAAAACACTTTCCGATGTGAGATGTGAAACTACTTTCGCTCACTCTTCATCCTCGGGCCTCTCAGACGTCTCAGTCAATAACCATCTTCAAAATCCCAAGCTAATGAAATGACATCACTCGCACATGTGGACTCCGAAGATTTAATATCCCAACGATTATGGAATCGGAGATAAGACAAATTTTACGTTTCATTTCACTTTTGAGCTTTCTCCGAATTTACATACATCTCTTCATCAAAACTCAACTTTCCGGTTGAGTGTGACTCTTAAAATTCAAATCGATAATTAAAATCTAACAAACTCTCTAGCTTTAACCACCATCTTTAATTCATCAAAATTATTTCGCTTTCTATCGAAATTTCATTTTTTGTCGAATCAAACCTTTTAATCTTCACTTTATTACTTTTTACAATATCATTTCTATCATTCATTTAAATTATATCGAATTTTGGGACAAAAACGGACTTCAACCTGATCCAACTTTAACCAAAATTCGGTAAAATCTTAATTTTATTTTTTTGCTATTTTAGCAATTTCTTGTAAAAAAAATGTATACCCTGATAGAAAGTTCTTTCCGAAGCTATCCAATCGTTTCCATTTCTTTCCGAACCCTTCCGAGATCTGCATCCGATTCTTTCCGAAAATTTTTGATAAAAAATGAATATGATATTTTGAACAAAAATGCTGTTAATTTCATTTATCATCGATGTACAAGCAATTTGTACCAACTTGAATTTTTCGGTCAAAATTAGCCAAAATTTTTGATAGAAACGGAAAGCTTCGGATGCAGATCTGGGAAAGAATCTGAAAGAAAATTGTGCACAAATCTATCCGAAATTTTCTTTCCGAATTTTTTACCAGGGCAGTTTCACGAATAACTCTAATATTTGCCTAAAATATGATTAAATTAGTCGAAAATCCTTCAAATTTAAATCCTATATCTTTTCTTCTAACTCATTGATGCTTATTTTTCATGTTTTTAATTTTTTCATTGTTACTTTTTCACACTTGAAATTCCCGAATTTGCGTAATTAGATTTTATTTTCATGTAAAGAATCCATTGTTTTATTTTTGTTTCTATGTATATATTCAATTTGGCTGAAAAAGTTACACTAAAAAAGTTGAATCTTGAAAAGTATAAATCTACTAATAGATATGATTTCATGAGCTTACTAGTTGTTCAAGACTATTTTTAAAAAAATTCAAATAATTGTATGCCCAGAAAAAACTGGAAATACATAATACAAAAATGTAAACAGCTGAATATGAAAAATTACTAATGTTCCAAATTTTTTTAAATTTTATTGCAAAAGAAGGACATGTTGAAATTAAAAATTTGACGTATAACAATAAAATCCAGCTACACTATACTTCGCTCCATGAATTAAATCTTTAAAAAATATCGATAAAAAATCCAGAAAATATTGAAAAAAAAATTATTATGAAGGAGTTATAGCAACTGAACCATTCGCCTCTTAAATATATTGTTTTTTAAAAGAAATAAGACGACACATATTTTACAATTTTTCAAATAAAATCATTGTGGCAAAGCTAAAAGTATTTGAAACTTTAGGGTTGTTTAAAAAAAATACAAATTTTTTCTTCAAACCTTTCTCACTTTTGACCTAAATAAGATAATTAAGTTTTCTTTCCTGACTCAGGTTCCTCTTTTGAAATCCGCCGGAAAATTAACAAAATGTTGAATAACAAAATGAAGGCGGTTTTTCTGAAAATATTTAAGTCGATTTTCTCACGAACCCCACCTTTTTTTGCTCAAATTTTTTTTCTGAGTTGGCACCCGAATGACGAAAAAATCCCGTAAGTTTCATGTGGGCCAAACTATTTTTCTGAACAAGAGAAACTTTTTTTCGAAAATTGTGTTTTCGCATTTTTCTTACAAACCACGACAGATTAGACAAAACTCTGAAAAGAAGGTTCGATTGTTTTAAAAAGTTATAAAACAAATATCTCTCACTCTTTTATGTTATCTTTTATCGTTCGCAAGAAAAAAAAATTTGAAAAAAAAATATCGTAGCCACAAAAATGATTTAGCCTGCATAAAACTTACAGAATGTTTTCTTTTAATAAGCACGAATCTTTAAAAAATATTGGATAAAATAAAAAATGGGCTTTTCCGTAAAATCAGTTTTTCCATGTTTTCTAATTTCAGTCAGGAATATAAAGTCAAATTTAATATTAAACCCTACTTTCTTTATTTCATCCAATATTCTTAAAAAATTCATGCTTATATAAAGAAGACATTCTATAAGTTTTATGCAGGCCAAATCATTTTTGTGGTCACGAGAGTTTTTTTTCGAAAAATTGAATTTTTTAATTTTTCTTGCAAACGATGCGAGATATCAGAAAAGAGTAAAAAATATATTTTGCAGAAATTTTTAGAATGAGCAAAGTTTCTCCTTAGCATTTGGTCGAAACGGTCGTTCTTTGTGAGAAAAATGCAAACATTCAATTTTTCGAAAAAAAAATGATCGTGGCCACAAAAGTGATTTAGCCACCATAAAACTTACAGAATGTTTTCTTCTAATAAGCACGAATCTTTTAAAAATATTAGATGAAATAAAAAAATGGGGTTTTCCGTAAAATAAACTTTCCATATTTTCAAAATTCAGCCAGGAGTAAAAAGTCGAATTTAATAGAAAACTATACTTTTTTTTATTTTCTCCAATATATTTTTTTTTTAATTTGTGCTTATATCGAAAAGACATTCTATAAATTTTATGCAGGCCAAATCATTTTTGTGGCCAGGAAAGTTTTTTTCGAAAAATTGAATTTTTTAATTTTTCTTGCGAACCATGCAAGATATCAGAAGAGAGTAAAAGATATTTGTTGTAGAACTTTCAAAACTGAGCAAAGTTTTTTTTATAGCATTTGGTTGAAACGTCCGTTCTTTGCAAGAAAAATAAAAAGTAAGACGTGTTTTTGTAGAAATTTCTAAAACAAGCAAACTTTCTTCTTAGCGTCTTGTCTAATCTGACTTTGTTTGTAAGAAAAATGCAAAAATACATTTTTTCGGAAAAAAAAATTCTCTTGACCAGAAAAATAGTTTGGCCCGCACAAAACCTACAAGATTTCTTCATCATTCGGATAACACCTCAGCAAAAAAATTTGAGCAAAAAAAGGTGAGGTTCGTGAGAAAGGTTTGTTAGAAAGGTTTAAAGTAAAAATTTGTAGAACTGTTCCACTTTGAATGCCTTAATTACTGTTGAATTTGTAATAATTAAAATCTTAAATCGTTCAGTTTCAAAGGTTTGAATTTGAAAAATTATTTGTAGAATGAATATCTTACGATGGTGTAAAAGTTGAAGTTGGATTATTCATTACACGTGGCATGCTGTTTCCATTGATTGAATACATTACATTACATTACATTGCAATACTTTATTCTTTTCTAAATATATGTATGTATATTCTTTATCTCCTCTGGTTGGAATAATTTAGCTAGCGTGAGCGGCACTAAAAATCACTGATGACTTTGAAACACGATAACTCGGTCGGAAATAAAGATAAACATTTTTTTTTAACCGGCTAAAAAGATTATGAAATTCCACGACTAATACACTTCAGTAGGTATATTTTAGTCTTTTTGAAGAGGATATATCACGTGAGAAGTTTTTATAAAAAATTCAAGAATTTCTCAAATTTTGTATTCCGACTTCAACTTGTGTCATGAGTTAGGAAAGTTACAGCAAAAACCTTTAATTTACAGGAAACAATTTTCGTAATCTTATTATTAATTTAAGCTAATAAAACTTGAAAAATATTCACGCGTTCCGGAAATATGACAAAAAATTTCCCAGCGTGTCTGCGGCGAGGCCAGCTGACAGCGGTGGATGTCGACTGAAACTCGACGCAGACATGCTTGGACATTTTTAGTCATATCTCGGGAACCCGTGAATATTATTCAAATTTTATTGGCTTGAATTAAAGATAAGGCTTCAAAGACTGCGTCCTGTAAATTTAAGGTTTTTGCTATAACTTCCCACAGTCATTACACGAGTTGAAGTTGAAGTACAGAATTCGAGAAGTTCTTGAATTTGTTAACAAAATTTCTCACACGATATATGCTCTTCAGGAAGTCGAAAATATCTCTACTAGGACTCATTCGACGTGGAATTTCATAATCTTTTTAACTGTTTTTTCTTTTGATGTCTAGCCTTATTTTCGACCGAGTTATCGTGTTTCAAAGTCACCAGTGTTTCTTAGTGTCGCTCACGCTATCCGTATAGATAATTTTCGACGGTAGTGTACATATAAACCAGTCTTATTTCTCCGGCAAATTTGAAAAATGTATGTGCCTCGCATTCGCATTTTCGCCCTTTTGCTACTCGTATTCACCTCGTTTCATTTCTTCTTTTTCTACCCAAGTGGCGCAGAGAAAAATGACAAAGAAGCAATAAAAGACTGTTTGCTAATGCAAGCTCGATCCAACTTTTTATCGTTTTTTCTCTCTGAATAGACTGATGTTCTTATATTCACATATGAATTTTACTCAGTCGAATCATAAATTACGCGCAAGAAATAAAAATCACACAATTTTACATTTCTTTTTGAAAAAATTGGTGTCTTGGCTCGTCTAGCTTAAATAAATTTTCATTTAAAAAGGCTTGCACATCCCGTTTTCTTTCTGACTATGTTTTAGGGATGCCATTCTTAGTATTTTCAGTCTAAAATGAAACAATTCGGTTGGGCCCTCTTTGAAATAGTTCAGTTTTTAATTTTTTTGTTCACATTTTCATGAAAACTAATGAAAAGTGTAGCTTTATTTGCTAAAACTCTCTTATTTTTCATTTTAAAATAAGATGTAAGTATTCAACATCGTGCGATATCCTGGCACATTTGAAAATACAGGAAATAGGTGTAACAATTGATTTGATTGGAAATTTGTGCATTTTAGAGCATTCAATGTCTGAAATAATTATGATGGAAATTAAAGTGCGTAAAATTATCTGTGAATTAAAAAAAAAATAGAACGCTTCATCTGTAGCAGTTTACGACATATGACCTTCAGAATTCAGTTTTTAGTCAAAAAAATATTTCGATTTGGATTTTTTGTGAAATCTCTCTTTTCTTATGCATTTTAGGTGAACATTGTATGCAAATAGATTAAAGTGGACGAAATTCCCTACAAATCTAAAAAGAAAACGATGTTCTAGCGTGACTAAGTTAAAAGTTATGGTGTCACAAAGAAAAACATGTTTTATGGAAAGTTCAGTGATTTTCGAAATATCTTATTTTCCTTCCTTTGTGTTATATAAATAACAATTTTACTAGTACTTTTTTATGTATAATGCAAGGAAAACAAGATATTTAAAAAAAAAGTTGAATGTTCCATAAAAGTGTTTTTCTTAGGGACGCCATAACTTCGAACCTATTAGCGCTAGAATGTCGTATTTTTTAGATTTGAAGAGAATTAAGTCTATTTTAATCCAAGTGCATACAATGTTAACCTAAAATATACAAGAGAAGAGATATTTCCAGGGTCAAAATTACTTTCAAAACAGCCTAGAGCCCAGAAGAGAATTATAATAGCCAATTTTTTATTTTTGTTATCTCACTTCTGTGTTAACACATAAAATTTTAAAAAATTGTCGCTTTTACGATTTTATTTTTTATCTTGCCGTTAGAAATCGTAATAAACGCGGCGTCAGTCAAAATCAGTACAGTGCCACCTAAGGTAAAAAATTAATTCATGAACGAATTTTCAACAAAATACATGCGTTTTCAAAGAAAAAAGATAAATATTTAACAAAAAATGGAATAGTTAAATTTTCATTTGGAAAAAAACTTTTCAACCAAGAAAAAACAAATTTTTAATAAAATAGTTTAATTTTCAATGAAAGAGATGAATTCTTAACTAAAATGATGAATTTTTAACAAAAAAAAAGTGAATTTTCAACAAAAGAGTTGAACTTTCACACATGTAGTTGAATTTGCATCCCAAAAAATCAATTTTCAAGCAAGAAGATTAATTTTCTACCCCAAAAAAACGAATTTTCAACAAAATATTAAAATTTTTAATCAAAGAGATGGATTTTCAGCTTATACCATATGATGAATGCTGACAAAAAAAATTATTTGCAATAAAGTAGTTCAAATTTCAACCAAGTAGTTGTATTTTCAACCAAAACGATGAATTTTCAACCAAGAAGATTAATTTTCTACCCAAAAAAGCGACTTTCCAACAAAATATTCAAATTTACAATCTCCTTTGATTGAGGATACAACTATTTTGTTAAAAATTTGTCTTTTAATGGATAAATTCATCTGTTTTCGATTTAAAATTAAAATATTTTTTGGTTGAAATATCATCTATTACATTTTTGGTTCAGAGTTATTTTTTTTTCTTTGTATAAAATTCAACGACTTGGTTGAAAGTTGCACTAATTTTTTAAGAATTAATTTTTGTTTGTTTAAAGATTCATCATTTTATTTGAGAATTCATTTTTGTTGAAAATTCGTATTTTTAGTATGAATTCAACTGTTACTGATTTAAAATTAAGCTCTTTTGTGGTTGAAATATCAACTATGTTGGTAGGGAATTCAACTATCTTGCTGAAAATTAACATTTTTTGTAGTAAATTCGTCTTCGTATCTTGAAAATTTAACAATTTGTTTGAATTTTTTTTCTTTCTTGACTTAAAAATCACTTTTGGTTGAAAATTAAACTACGAGTACTTTGTTGGAAGTTCACTACATTTTGTAGAAATTTCATCTTTTTTGGTTAAAAATGGAACTTTTTGGTTAAAAATTCATCAATTATTTTGGTAGAGAATTCAACTATTTGGTTAAAAATTACCATTTTTGTCGAAAATTCGTCTTTTGGCCTGAAAATTCCACAATTTCCAGAAATTTCATCTGTTTTGGTTAAAAATGCAACTATTTGGTTAAAATTTGACATTTTTGTTGAAAATTCGTTTTTTTCGGTTGACATAATTTCTCTATAAAATTAAAAAATGTTGATTGGTTACAATAAATTTTGTTGCGCACCACTAACGGTGAAATACAAAGTAGATTAGCTGAAAAAAAATTTTGAATCGTAGAATCACTCTCTCTGAAATTTGTTTATAAAAATTAATTCAAATATTTCATGAACTTATTTTGTATCTCAGATGCCACTGTACTGATTCTGATTGATTCCGAGTTTATTTAGAATGTTTGCGGCAAGATAAAAAATAAAATTGTAAAAATGACCATTTTTTAAACTTTATTTGTTAACACAGGAGTGCAATAAAGAATAAATTGAAAAATGGGTTGTTATAATTCTCTTTGGAATTCAATTAAGAGTATTTCGAAAAAAAAGATCGAACTTGATTAAGAATTCTGGGCTTTAGGCTCTTTTGAAACAAATTTCGATGTTTCGCCCCACTGTGGCGCGCCATGAAGTTTTCTTTAAATAAATAATACAATTTCAGTTTTCAATAGAATCGTGAAGAGCAGGGGGGGGGAGTATATAAGCCTAGAGGCGCCATTTTACTAAAGCCGGCACTGGATATTTCACAAAAAAGCAAAATGGAAACATTTTTGTAACTAAAATTTGACTTCTGAAGGTCATATATCGTAAACTATTAGAGATAAAACGTTCTATTTTATTTTAGTTTACAGATAATTTTATATACTTTAATTTCCGCTATGACTTTTTTAGGCCTTTATTGATCTAAAATGCAGAAATTTCCCATAAACTCAATTTTTGCACCTATTTTCAGCATTTTCAAAGGTGCCAGGATATCGCACGATGTCAAACACGTAGATCTTATTTTAAAATGAAAAACTGAAGAATTTCAGAAAATAAAGCTCTACTTTCCATGAGTTTTTATGAAAATATGGTTAAAAATTCGGGAAGAAAAATTAAAAACTGAGCTTTTTCAAAAAGGGGCCATCCGATTTTTTCATTTCGGGCTTAAAATATTTGGGACGCATCCCTAAACATAATCAGAAAGGAACCGAGATGTGGAAGCCCTTTTAAGTGAAAATACGTTTAGACCATGCGTGTTAGAATTACACTGGAGCCTCTATTTAAGTGCCCTCCATTTACCGCCTTCCGAGAATTTCAGCTGGCTCGCATTCGTCGATGATTGACTGTTTGCATCATACTAATTCTTGGAACAAAGTCACGGTCATCGCAAGCCATACCCGAGACCCTCTCTAAATCAAGGTTCCAGTGTAATTAAAAATAAATTTCAATAGCCAAATAGAAATATTCTTTCAGGCAAATCATTAAGTTGGGATAAATAAGCTTTGGGTTTAATACGTTAATCAATTTAAATATTAAAAATTATATATTTGAAATTAATTTTGGAGTTGGATGGGCAGTATTTTATTGCTTTATGTATTTTCATCGGTGATTTTTTAATATAGCTATCACTTTCTGAGACCTGACACATAGTGGAATGCGATTCACTTGCGTTCAATAACCGCGTGCAACGTCGTGAGCCAAAAAAGTACCCAGATAGGCGTCACAGACATTGAATAAAAATTAGACGACACGATTTTGAAACCAGTAGAAATTGAAACAGACGGTAGATTTATCCACAAAAAAATGAGCATGGGCTACTGCGTGGAATCGGGCCTTGGATACACGCAAAATGAACGTTACATAGACGTTCGTGTAAAAAGCTTGTAAAATCCCTACCTAGTCAATTACAAATTTAAAAAAATATGCGAAATCGAAAATGTATCAATTTTACTCCTTGTTTGTTGAAAACTGGTCCATTCTTCAATTATGAGCAGCAGGGTGCCCAATAAAAATTTGAATCTTGCATACGCTATCCCCAAAATTTCTTCCTTTTGGTTGAAAAATACGGCCATAAATTGAGTTTCATTTTTAGGGCGACGGTCAATTCCACACCACATACCTGGGTTTAGTTCCCCCACTACGCGGCAAATACGCGGCTTCCCCTTTTCCGCTGGAAAGAACAGAAAGGGGAAGCCGCGTAGTGGGGGAGCGGCATACCTGATCTGGTGCGGAATTGTTCTATGCCCTCATTTTCACGGGGGAAATCTATGAGCCATTGTCCTCGTCCCCCATTTTATGGTCTATAGTAAGAAACATCGATGAATAGAATGAATGACTCGGCATAGGAGTGAGACGTAAACGTAAGTGACCGAAATGGGAATCCATCTGAAAAGGGCCCATATTGTCGATTCTGAGGTGATACTTTGACCCGTGCTGAAATTAATCGTATTGCATTTGAGCGGCACAAAAAAATGAAATCAGTCAATGTCTCTTTTGTTGGATCTTCCAAAGATTTTGTTTATTCAACCAAATCGTTTTTTGAGTGTACGCTTATTTAATGCTATAGAAAAAAGTTTTTCTTAGTTTTTCAGATAATTTAGTCGTATTTGCTCGTATTCAGTTGACTTTCATTTAGAATCCACATGATAAATGGTCTATAAAATGTCAAAAATAAGTTATTTTAGAAAGGACAATATGGAGACCGATTTTCTTATTATACATTTAAAACAGTCCGAATAACCCATCCCCAAAATACAATAATTAAATTTTGAATCTGTAGTTTTAAAATAATTTTATAGGTCTTGAACAGTTTTGCATTTTTTTTTTATATGTTTTTTATTTTCATGGCCACATTGTTCAGTCTGGTAGGTTTGAATATTACCTTTTCAATTTTGAATAGGTACTTAACTTAAAATTTTCGACTTTTAAAAATGTTTCAATTTTGATATTCTACAACTTTGAAAGCTTTATTTTGAACTTGTCAAGTTTCGATTCGCTCAAATGCAGAATTGATGAATTAAAAAAAAATTGAACATTCTTAATTTAGAGTGCGCTTTAGATTTCAAATCAAATTTTCTTTTTAAATATAAAATTCATTAATTTTCAGTTTTGCAGTGCTTAATGCAGTGCTTAATATTGCAATCTTTCAAGTTTGGTTATCCAGATAAAAATTGTTTCATTTGGATGCTTCCTATTCAATCGTGTATACAATTTTTATTTTTAAAATTATTCAATGTTGAACGCGTTAAACTTGTAATTGCTATTATTTTCAATCCTATCAATATTTTATATTTTGGAAATATTTACGCACTAAGAATTTGAATTAGATTGTTTAGTTTTAAAAGCTGTTAATTAAAAAATTTTCAAATTCTTGAAGTTTTGATCTGACATTATTCAATTTTTATTTGAAAAATGTATGGTTAAATTAATCTCAATCACTCCTAATTGTAAGTTACACAATTTCAAATTAGAAAGAAATTGTACTAATACCAGAAAGCCAAGTCATTTACTAATATTGTTTCAAAGCATATATTCCAATCGCTAGCAGAAAAATAGTAATTCAGAGTAAAAATTTATTGAAGGCCTTGAAATTAAAATTATTCGACCTAGAATGTTCTTAATTTTAAATTAATTGGTTTAAAAATTGTAGAATGTTAAATGTTTTGATTATTATTATTATTATTAGTTTTAGTGATTTACTTTTCACTAGTCCAGACAAGAAAGATTACTTCATAATTTTCTAACATTATTCTTGAGTTTTAATTTTTTCGACGTTTGCCCTAATTATCTGATGACAATGCAAATTTTGGATAAAGTTCCGAATAGACCTTACCTCCAATTTTTTTTAAGCTGCGCATACTCATGTATTTTGACCCGCTGATTATGAAAATAATAATGGAAATTGGCGCAAATTCGATTTTCATGGTAAAAACCATAAAAACCCCATAAAAATCAGGGTTTTTTACGTTTATCATCATAGAACAAGGAAGTCACCTTACCAATCACAAAATCTCAGTTCGCGACGCTATTAGGGCAATTAAGCCCCTGAATAAGCAAGACGATGCGGGAGTTGAGGAATTCATCAGGAAAGTGCAAAAAATTAGCAGTACAGTCAACCAGATCTACTGCTAGACTTTATATTGTCGAAGGAAATTCAACAAACGGCCGAGAGGGCAATCCGTTCAAAGAAATTGACTGCTACGAGGATTCACATGAAGCCCCGCGTGAAAACTCGAAACATGTAGGCTCATTGAGACACTTGAGAAGCAAGCTTGATAGCCGTAAATGAAGAGCGACCAAAACCACGCAGAATTTTAGTATCCGATTTAGAGGAGTGATGCACGAACTTAAATATGCAGTTCAATCTTCACATAAAGGACCTATGAGAAGAAGAATTGCCCTTGACATAGAAGAAACTGATTGCCTTCAGAAATACTTAATGGATCTAAGACGGAAAATAGGCTTACAGGTTGAAGCCCAGAAACCAAAAAATATCGGAGAAGCACAGAATACCACATCACCAAGAGCTCCAAACTAATCAATGTCACTAGCCAGCAGAATGGAGACGAAATGCCACAAATGTAGGAAACTTGGACATTTTGCTAACCAGTGTTACGTAAAGCAAAATTTTCACCAGGGACACTTCCCCAAAAGACCACCGAACCTAGTAAGGAACATTCAGGTGAAAGAAAGGAACTTTTCAGAGCACAACAAATGACTCAGGAAAAAAAGAGGAGCAAGAAGCCTACGAGGAAGAGGGAGAATATCAAACATATGCGGAAAACTCCTATCCATACGAGGAAAACGACGAGACGGAACAATATACAGCTTATTAGTGGATTTGGGAGTCTCTGTTAACCTAATGAAAGAGAACAGTATCCCAAACAACCACAAAAAAACTCAGAAAAAAATTTCTGTATGGGAAATGACCAACAGCACACAGCAGAAGCCGCGTACATTCCATACTTCGGAAAAAACCACCCTTTTCATATTATTTCCAGTGATTTTCCTCTACCGGAATCTGAAATAATAGGATTTACATTCCTGAAGAAATATGAAAGATACTCACTCACGCTGAAATTTTTGATACTGGGCAAAAACAAGTTACCCCTCTACGAAGGTAGGCACTATATAAGAAAAAACTCACGGCAAGTATGCCTTATCCAAGTCAAGGATACGGATTAAAACGTATGGATCGAAGAAAATAAACAGATCCCAGACGGCATATACTCTATACGCCAAAGGGAATTATGGGTACCAATCTATAGCTGAAAGTCAACCCCGTTCAGAATGCCAGATGAAATAAACTACGAAAAAATCCGCATTATGCAGTCTCGAGACGAGACTCACAAAGGGAGGGGACGAATGCACCACAGGCTTTAGAGGCTTTAATAGAATTTCAGGACTGCAGAAAATACTACATTCAAACCACATAGAACCTTCAAGTCGATAACAAATTAACAAAATCGTCACAATCTATAATGACGTCTTTACACTACCTGGAGATCCATTACCATGTACCCAACTAACAGAGCACGAAATTGCGCTGAATTCAGGAAAGATAGTGAATCTGAGATCACATAAGCTTTCAGAAGCCCACAGACAATTTACCCGGGAGCACACACATGAACTGTTAGATAAAAGAAACATAAGACATTCCCAATCTCCGTTTAACTTTCCACTTTGGGTATATGAGTGCAGGTTTCCACCAAATCCCAATGAATGAGGCATCCAAAAAATATACTGCATTTTCAACATCTCAAGGCCACTACGAATACAATACTGCCCCCAAGGATTGGGGGCAGTACTATCACAGAACGGACACCTATGCCCTTTTATATCAAGAACATTGAACAAGGCAGAAGAGAATTACACCACCAGTGAAAAGGAATTGTTAGCTATACGAGTAGTATGGGCGGTCAAACGACTCCGCCAATACATATTAGGGAAAAACTTTACAATTCAAATGGATCACAAGGCCTTGATCTGGCTGCATAACGTGAAAAAGCCTAGCTCACGCCTACTAAGATAGAGTCCCAGATTGGAGCAAAACAAATATGAAGTCCAGTACGTTAAAGGTGAAGAAAATAGAGCTGCAGACCGCTTATCTAGACCTTTCCCGGTTACCAGTCCAGGCACAGACATAATAAAGGAAAGAAGCAGACCAGAGGAGAAATAACCTAACAAAAAAATACTCGACATACCCATAGGGGGGGAGTTAAATATTTCCACATTTAACAAACACAAGTTCACAATCACTGGTCACGAGATAGTCGACAGCAGGATTAAAATTATATTGCCTGAAAGAGAAATGAGCGAGCCCTCCGAGGAATCGACTGAGGATTCATTTGGAGAATCAACTGAAGAAGAATCAGACAGTATAAAACACAATGACCAGGATTCCAATCTATTTGATAATTACTTAGAGTGGAAAGAAGACCGAGTGACAAATAAAAGGATAAAAGGTAAACTAAGTGCAGCTCGAAAGTTATGGAAACAATTTGAAAGGATAATATGCCAAATTACAATGAGGAAGAATGGCTAAGACACCTTAGTTGGCTGATAGACGATTTCAAGAACAAGAAATTAACTATAATACGATTATATGGGCAGGAATGGACGAAGAAATAAAAAGGTACGTCAAATCATGCCCTATCGGCCAACTACAAAAGGCAGTTAGGATAACAAGTCAGGCCACAGGTATTATTCCCGATGTTCTTTCAACACGCATGAGAAAATAGCCATGGACATATTCAGTCCGTTGCCAGAGGCAAGGAGCGGAAATAAATATATTTCAAGTATCCGGGACAGATTAACGAGATACACTTTATTACTAACAATGAAAAATGAAACTTCTAAAAGCATCCTGGATAATTTGATGGAACATTACATTTACGTGTATGGGGCACCATAGGTCATTTTGACTGATCAGACTGTCAGAATTAGTTCAGCAATTTGAAGAAATGTTCAAATTTGAGCACATCAAAATTACTTCGTTCCATCCTCAGAGAAACAGAAATATAGAAAGAATGCATTCAACATTAAAAAACATGTTTAAGACTTTGCAGAAAATAATAACGAGTTGGACGAAAACAGCAAATTCATAAATTTCGCAATAAACACTACCGGAAACGAGACGACGCACAGTGGGACGAAATCCCGAAAAGCTGGCCAAAACTATAAAATGTTCATAAAATGGGCCAAATTTTCTTACTCGGGAGTTTTTGGGGTCGCTGATTACGAATCCGGTGTCAAAAATTTCAAAAACAAAATGGCGGATCCAATATGGCGGACGAGTATGCTAAATAAAGTTTTGATTCTTTTCAAAATTGGTGTAAGGGGGTTTTCGAGGTCGCTGACTACGAATCCAGTGTCAAAAATTTTAAAAACAAAATGGCGGATCCAATATGGCGGACGAGTATGCTAAATAAATTTGTGATTCTTTTAAAAATTAGTGTAAGGGGGTCTTCGAGTTCGCTGATTACGAGTCCGGTATCGAAAATTTACAAAACAAAATGGCGGATCCAATATGGAGGACTGCTTACCTAAAATAATATTTAATTCTAATATTATTCGATATGATGGGGTTTGTGAGGACACTGAATACAAATGCAAAATCTAAATTATTAAAATATATTTATTAAAAGACTTAAAAGTAAGAGATACATAAAAAATGACAATTTTCAATATTCGCCATCAGAAGATTCAGATTCAATGTCTGAACATTCGATAGTTTCATGAGA
>JAUMHM010000016.1:17917715-17949569 GCA_032362435.1 Melikaiella ostensackeni
AAATTCATGTCTTAAGGTTCTTGGACTCAAGCTCTTACCTCAAAATGAAATTTCCTCATTTTACTCAATGAATACTAGCATTAAATATGTCTTAATTATAAGCGGAACTCCTTTTTTTGAATAAAACTCTTCATGCATGGAGAAAAAATATTTACTTTTACAATTTTTACGTAAAATAAAATTTTCGAATGTTTATAGGTTAGTTCAGGTTAGCATTAAAAAATTTAATTTTTCATACCGCTTCTATTGAAAATCCGATATTCAGTACCTGTAGAGCGAGGCGAGAGAGTTTCAATAGCTGCAAATTTCACACTCGTTGCAAACGCTGTGCTTTATCCCTTATAATGCAACATAATATTGCGCAAAAATTATTTGATTAAACATGTTTCCCTCTGCACACTCATTTCTATTTTCTAAAAGAGTACCGCTTGGTACCTTAAAAAGTTTCATTCTAGTATTTATTCAGAAGAATGACACGATTGAAATTTGAGGTTAGAGCTTAAGTCAAACAGCCAGACTGTGTCGATTCGCATGGGCGCGTTTGGCCACTTATACTTTTGTAGTTATCCACCTCCTGTTAGATGGCTCTACTCTAGAGTCAGAAGTGGGGGTGATATTTCGTTCAAATATTTTCGTACCCACCATTTCAATGCCTTGTGGGGTTATGTCGCAGATGTAACTGCATGTCATCGTCAGAGATGTCATCGTCAAGTTCATGCGTTCTGCATTTCTTCATTAATTGTAGAATTAATGCAGAATTGTACAAATTTATCTCGAAAAATGTTAAATGTTACATTTTTCGTGTTAAACTTGTATAATTTTGCATTAATTCGTTCATTTTCTGTAATTTTAAATTCATACAATTCATTCAAATAATATACACACATACGTGCACCAACACATAACTACATTTTAGTTCGCGACTTCCTTGTAGATGCGCTACTATCAGTATAAGTTGTCAAACGCGCTCAAGGGAGTCGACCCAGTCTGATCCTACTGCTATGAGGAAGATTTTTTGTACACCTGATTATTGCACAGTTTCTGAATTTAAAACTTGCTTATTTTACCAAGTTTTAGAGGCAGCCGTCCTAGGGTTACATTGATTCAAAATTATTCACTGAAATGCTGTGAAGAGCATACCTTGATTAGACATGTTCTCGATTAAATAGAATTTTCCGAAAAACTGCGACTTCCCTGTATTACTGCGTTTCCGACTTGGCGCAATTTTAGAGGAACATGGGCCACTGCACAAAATAAATTCAACAGGTATAAATTTAGACCACCCTCATTTAAACCCTACTTATAAATATCAACATGCACAGTTTGACGTCTGGTCATCCAGGTGCACAGTTGGGCACGTGTAAAGTTGGAATTGTCGTATTTCGTAGATTTTGAATATTATGTTTCTAAATTACCAAGTGCTACATTAAAAAATTGTTATATTTCGCACTAGAGTCCTCATTAGGCACAAAGGACTCCCGCTGACCGAGGGTCGATAAGAGAACTTCGGCTTAGAGAGGGCAAGCCGCGTAGTGGGGGAACTGCAACCAGGTGTAAAAAAAATTTTAATGTAGCACTTGGTAATTTAGAAACATAATATTCTAAATTTACGAATTGCGACAATTGCAACGATATGTTATTTGCCTTCAAAAGTTCAAAATAAAAAGATAAATGTTTAATTTTATGTGACATGGTCTCAGGATCAGCCTAATTTCAATTTATTTTTCTAAAATTTACTGCAGTAACTCAGATTTATTGGTGCGGAAAAATTTCAGAAGCTTAGGGTTTTCTAGATGTGGAAACTCATTAAATAACTTCATAAATTTAGTTTATTGCTCAAAATTACCCTTAAATCCTTTCACACTCTCAGTGCATAAGTATGAATGGTTTCATGCTCAGCGTAATTTGAAAGCTCATTAACATTATAATGTTTTGAAACTTGATAATGATTTCTAAACATATAATCTTAAAAAATATATATAAAAATATGGAACTATTTGATATTTTACTAATATTAATTTAGATGATCAAAAATTAGAAGATAAATATTATATGCAAACCAAGGGCGCGAAAAAATCAATTAAATAAGAATTTTATTCTGGTAATTATTTGTTTTATAAAGAATCATAACAAAAAAATTATAATTATCATATTTCAAGTTTCAAAATGCCGTACTTATTGTTATTTTGACTCACAGAATATCGTAAATGGTTCATATCAAAAGATTGTCATTAAATCATTTAAATTTTATCGCACTCAAAATTTACCTAAAAGAAATTAGCAGATTTTGGCAATTAAAATGGCCAGACCGTGAATTAAATGAGGATTGAAAAATTGAAAAATTCTCAGACCTTTTCAAAAATGTATTCTTCTTCGTAATCTACATAATATGCCTAATTTTCAAAAATCTTGTAAGATTTAAATATTTTCAGTTTTTTGCGAATAATTTTATCTACCTGCATTTGTTCATACAAAAGAAATTTCTATAGGATTTCCAAAGATTTCAAGGAATCTCAGTGAATTTCACGATATTTAATGGATTTTATACGACATCCGAGTATTTCAAAGATTTCAAAAATTTCAAGGGATTTGTAGAGAACTTTAGGGAATAAATTTAATTTATTTTATTTCCAAGTGATTTAAAATGATGTCTACAGATTTCTAACCACTTTAAATATTTCAAATGAATTCAAAAGCAGTTAAAAGATTTCAAGGGATATCTACGGATTGAAACAGATTTCAAAGATTTTAATGGATAGAAAATATTTCCCAAGATATTAGGGGTTCAAGAGATTCCAAAGAATTTTAATGGATTTTAATGAAATATCAAGTGGTTTTAAAGATATCAAGGAGATTTCGCAGATTTTTGCTGTTGCAAATTCAATTCTCAATTTTCTTCAATTTCAGTTGAAAATTTAACTGTTGGGAATTCAAGAAAAAAGAACGAGTTTTGTATTAAAAATGTTATATTTACATTTTCGACTTCTTCTCTTGGTTGTAGAAAGTTGTAAATCTTCCAGAATTGGGAGTAATGATTAGTGATGAATAGTAAATGTTTGAAGGAGCACAATTTAATTTTCAGAGCCATAACGATTTATACGCCAAAACAAGCATATTGTAATTTAATTAACTCCACCTTGAAATTCAAAAGTTACTCTAGGTGGAATTCGCATTTAAAGCAATGTTACACGCTAGACACCCTGCTCAAAAAAAATTATAATTATAAAAATAAGAGCGTACTTCTTCATTTCCCAAAAGTTATTTTTACACTTACTGTAATTAATATGAATGGAAAAAAATGTTTCATGTTGACCTGAAATAATTTTTTTCTATTTAATTCAAAATCGAATAGTTCTAACTTTTATAATTTCACCCATAAAATGTATGTTTATTTCATATATTTATAAAATACACTTTCAGAAGATTCATTAACAATAAATATCAAAATATACACATTATATGCTTGAATTTTGAGTTTGAAGAGCAAACTAGAAAATCAGAAAATGTTTCAAAGCGTATAATATATAATTAAAATGTTCATAATTGGACAACTTTTTAAACTTAAACCTTTAAAACTGACCAACTTCTAAGTTATCAATTGCAGTGGTTTCCAATTATCCAAACAAAATAAAAAAAAGTGAAGCACTTCTCAAAAATTGTAGTAAAAAAACTGAAAATATTGAAATCTTACAAGATTTTTTAAAATTAGGCATATTATGTAGATTACGAAAAAAATACATGTTTTCAAAGGTCTGAGAATTTTCCAATTTTGTGTGCCTCATGTAATTCAAGCTCTGGCCGGTATAATTGCCAAAATCTTCTAATTTTTTTTAGGTAAATTTTTAGTGCGATAAAATTTCTGCAGGGTTGAAAATTTAATTCTTTTGTTGAAAATTCGTCTCTTTAGTTTTAAAATTCTTAACGCGTGACGGTAAAGCAGAGGACACGTTTCAAAACTTATTTTTTCTTTAACCCTTTCAAGGGCAGTAGGACTTAGACATCCCACCTTTTTGCTTTTAGTTTTTTTTCATATTTCTTTTATATTTTTATAGTTTGTATATGCATGTAAGCATTTTTGGGGATCCAGAGTGTCTAGGCTATATAAATTTCGGGGCAGCATGCATTTTTTTATTTTTTTATCAGTTTGTTATAAACAAGTAGAGTGAAAAGAGCAAACATTCTGAAATTTTTTTACATGATCTTCATACATTAACCTAACATTTGTATTTTTTTCAGAATTTTTCGTACCCTAGTTTTTCTGAAAAAAAATTTTAAAATTTAAAAAAAATTAATTTAAAAAGAAAAATTATTTATTATGCGTTTCTATACTTATTATCGATTGTTAAATATGTTTAAATATTCGCATTTGTATATTTGTTGATTTCTAGAAGTTAATTGCGTTGTTAACAGAGCATAGTTACTTTTGTAACCGATAGATGGCCGAGAGCTAATGCACCATATCCGTGGTATCCGATTCAGTGCCCTTGTAAGTAACAACCTTACATGCAAAAATAAACCGAAATTCTTGTTACTTCCTTTTCATTTCTGTTATTCTATAGTTCTTGAATTAATTTCGAAATGCATATCAAAGTATATAATATAAAAGTTGGATTCTTATATAATTTTGGTATCAGCATCGTAATAAGGGATGAGAAAAACACCATTTTACTCATTTCAGTGTGAATTTAATTCAAAAACCAAAAATCTAGCTTTAATTAGTCGCCATATTGGATCCGCCATCTTGAATTTCGAAATTCTGATGTCAGAATCGTGATCAGCGACCTGAAAAACCCCCTTTTACCGATTCGTGTGTACATTACTAAAAAATTCGTGGATTCAACCTTAAATAGTCGCCATATTGGATCCGCCATTCTGAATTTTTTAATTCTGACGTCAAAATCGTGATCAACGACCCCGAAAACCCTTATATAACCTTTGATTTCCAAAATTCATGTACAAGAAAAAAGTGACCCTGGAAGGGTTAAGGGAATAAAAATTCCAGGACCATAACCAAAATTCATGGACTTTTTCAGGTTTTTGCAGGTAAAAAAAAAATCAAGGAATTTTCCCAGTTTTGGAGGATTGATGGTTTGATTCATTTAAATGATTCAATGACAATCTCTTGATATAAACCATTAACGATATTTTGTGAGTCAAAATAACAATTAGTACGGCTTTTTGAAGCTTGAAATATGATAATTATAATTTTGTTGTTATGATACTTTATAAGTTTATAATTCAAATAATTACCAGAATAAAATTTTTATTTTATTGATTGATTGATTTATTGGTGCGGGGAAATTTCGGGCGACGGTCAATTCCGCACTAGATCAAGTATGCCCTTCTCCCACTACGCGGCAAATACGCGGCTTCCCCTTTTCCGCTGGAAAGAACAGAAAGGGGAAGCCGCGTAGTGGGGGAACGGCATACCTCATCTGGTGCGGAATTGTCCCGTGCCCCATTTTTAAACATTTTTTTAGAGGTTCCACTAGGCCGTTTTAGGTGTGAAAATTAATTTTCTTAGCTTTCAGTTTTCAAAAATACAAATTTAAAGTCTGAAAATTCTTTCACCCTAAAATGTATTTATTTATTGAGGAAAAAGCCCTAAATTTAATAAAATCAAAAAAAAAAAGGAATGGAGATATTGTCGGGCTTAGAATATGACAATTTGTAATTTCATTACAATTAATGGTCTGAAATGGCCCCTAAACTTTTTTATACTGGAATAATATCCAAAGGAATTTCTATTTACACCAAAAATACACATTTATTATAGTTTAGATTCCTATTTTAATTGCTGAAAATAAGGCTTGATATCAATAAGAATACACTGTATTCCTTGTGCAACAGGGTGAAATTATATACATTACATGTAAAAATGATAAAAGAATTAAAATAATACAAGCGAAAGAGTCCAATTTTGAAGCTTATTTTGCTTGTATGATTTTAATTCTATCATCATTTTTACATGTTATGTATATAATTTTTCCATAATGCCCAAGACACACCTCCTATTATTATTCATATTAAGTTTAATCTTTAGCAATTCAAAATTTAATGGAAACGTAAGCAAAACTTATCGAAACTTATAAAAATGCAGAATTGACTAATTTATTTGAAAAATGTGAATAAGTGACCATAAATGACTTATTTCTAACCCAACAAATGACTAAAATATTTATAAGAAATCTAGATGAATTTTAACGAATTCAGGATAAAGTCATAAGAATTCAGAGTGAATTCAAAGCAATTTAAGTTAAATTTGAATAAATTGGAAAAAATCTAAAATATTTCATTGATTTCAGTAAAATCGGAGTGAATTTAGACGAATTTAAGGGAATTCAGAAGATTTTTATGAAATTCGTAAGAATTCATGTGAAATGAAAAAAATTCTAAAAATAAAAAAAAAGAATGATTTTAATAAAATTCAATTAAAGTTAGAGAAATTTAAGGGAAATGAGAAGAATTCGATGAAATGCTTTAGAATTCAAGATGGGTTTAAAAAACTTCAGGGTGAATTAAACATTTTCTTAAATTGGTAAATCCATTGTATTTAGTAGAATTGAGTGAATTTAAAAAAATTCAAGTGAATTCAAAAAAAATTAAGAGAATTCAATAGAATTTAGAAAAAAATCAAGATGAATTAATAAGCATTCAAGGTGAATTCCAAATGAATTCAAACGATGTGCAAAAATTTTCAGAATCCAAAATATTCCATTGATTTTTAGTAAAACTACAGTTAATTTGGAAGAATTCAAGGCATTTCAAGAGAATACAATGTAATTCATACCGATCCGAGATGAATTTATAATAAGTGAATGCAACATAATGTTTAAAAAACTTCAGTGTGAATTTAAAAAATTAAAAATCTAAAAAAGATCCATTGAATTCAGCGAATTTCAAGGAAATTCCAAAGAATTCTATGTGGATTCAAAAGAATACAAAGGAATTCAATAAAATTCAATGATCACTAAATTGATTTTTTCATTTTAAAAAAAGACTATAGTGACTTCATCTTGAAAAAGTAACTAAAAAGTGATCTAAAAAAAACAACTAAAGATAATTGCATTAAAATTGACATTAATTAACTAGCTTACATCCTTTCAGGTAAATTATAGCTACAAATACATATTAAAGTACTATAGAAATATTTAAACTATAAAAAATGTGTATTTTTGGTGTATTTGCAAATTCAAGATTTTTTGTGTCACCTGGTAGAAATTTTTTAAATTTATTTATCATGGAAAATATTTTAATTATATTTTAGAAGAAATCCTGTGCATGCTATTTCAGGAAAATAAGTTTAGGGGCCATTTCAAGTCGTTAATTGTAATGAAATTCCAAGTTCTTGTATTCTAAGCCCAATAATATCTTTAAAAAAAATTTTGTTTGTTTCCTAAATTTCAGAGCTTTTTCCTCAATAAATAATAAATATTTTTTAGAGGTAAGAGATTTTTCAGGCCCCAAATTTATGGCAGTATTTTTTCAACGAAAGGAAGAAATTTAGGGAGTAGCGTTTGCAAAATTAAAAAATTCAAATTTGTGTTGGGCACCCTAATGAACAGCCAAACTAAATTAATTTTAAATAGTTTTTGTAAAAAAGATACATTTTCTTCGCAATTTTAACCAACTCTTCTATACTGTTTTACTTTTTACTAAAAATTACATCAAATGATATTTCAATTGTCGTCCTTCGAATTTTTGTGTTTAAAGTTTTTTCGGAAATGATAAACAGTGTAGGAGAGTCTTTTTAAAATTTGAATAAGAAATTTTGTAAAATCACGATTTTTTTTCAGAACCACGTAAGGTTTTGCCAAAGTTCAAAACTGATGAGCCAGTCTGTCCTGATGGAAAATTATCCTGTGGAAATGGCGAATGTGTGGACAAGGAGTTATTCTGTAATGGAAAGCCGGACTGTAAAGACGAATCTGATGAAAATGCCTGTAGTAAGTATATTTTCTGTCACGTATTTCAAAATAATTAAATATCAGGGATCACAACGGTTCAGTAGTTCAATTTAAGGTAAAAGGGGGATTTTTTCCGAAGAAGGGGATAAAAAGGGGATTTCATTTATTATTAAGAACTTTTTTTATCATCCCTAGCGAAAGTTTCGGATAGGAATTCATTCCGAATCATTCCAAATCATTCTGAAATCTGTATCCGAACCAATCCGAATCAATCAAAACTAATCCGAACCAAATTTTCAATCCGAATGAATTTGAATCAATCCAAACTCGGATTGATATATACTGAATTTTCAATTCGAATGAATCTGAGCTCGGATTGAATCGGACTCATTCGGATTGAAAATTGGTTTATGTCAATCCGAGTTCGGATTGAATCGGATTCATTCGGATTGAAACTTTGGTTCGGATTGAAGCGGATTGGAAGTTTGGATTGAATCGGATTAAGTCGGATTAAGTTTTAACCTATTTTGATCGGACAAAATTGAGAACTTTTTTCGGATTGGATCAGATTGGTTCGGATACAGATTTTGGAATAATTCGGACTGATACGGAATGAATTCCTATCCGAAACTTTCGCAACGGATACTAGTATCTCGTGAATATTTATTGAAACATAGATAAGCAGGAGAATTAAAAAATGCTCACTTTTGAATTTGTTTAAATGTATTTTTCTAAGTATGTAAGCTAGAAAAAAATAATTTTAAAAACACAAAAATTATGAAAAACATTTAAAAACCTACATTTCATGTTTTTTTTTCCTTGGACTTTTACATTTTTTTCCAATGTACTTTTATCAGTTGAAAGATCTTAGATGGTCAAAACATTTTTGAAACTTAGCTAAAAAAAGATTACAGTGTAAAAAAAATTTAATTATTATTTACGAATGTAACAATATTATGAAGATAATTTTTTCAGATATGCAGTTTGCTAACATGTAAAACCAAGCCATACAATAATCAGCTCCAAATTAATTATACTTTATTGGAGGGTCCTAAAACGCTACATTTTGCATATTATTTTCGATTTCCCTATTCTTCTCTTTTCCCCTTTTTCTCATTTTTCCACTTAAATGCGAACTGACTTAATTGAAACCAATAAGAAAATCCAATTATTTTTGGTTGAAAAAGTCTACTATTATATTTTTGTTTACGATTTCATCTTTTTTGATTTAAAATTTTATTATTTGGTTGAAAATTAATTTTTATGTTGAAATATCATATTTTCAGGTTAGAAGTTCAACTGTTTCGTAGAAAATTCGTCTTTTTGGTTGAAAATTTAACAATTTGGATGCCCTTTTGTTCATTTCCTGACAAAAAATCTTTCTTGGTTAAAAATTCAAATTTCTTGTAGAAAAATCGTCTTTGTGGCTTAAAAATGTAACTTTTTGGTTGAACTATTCAATTTTTCGTTGAAAATTCATCTTCCTTTCGTTCAAAAGTCAACTACTTGTTTGAAATTTAAACTAATTTGTTAAAAATTCATTTTTTTTGTTGAAGATTTATCTCTTTGGTTGAAAATTAAGTTTTTCAACTGAAAATTTAGACTTTTCCATTTTCGGTTAAAAATTGATTGTTTTGAGTTTAACATTCAACTATTTGGTTGAAAGTTCATTTATTTTGTTGACAGTTTTTCCTTTTCGGTAGAAAACTAACTTTTGTGGTTGAAAATTCATTTTTTTAATTGAACACGTAATTATTTGGTTGAAAATTCATGTATTTTGTAGAAAGTTCTTCTTTTTCAGTAGAAAATTTATCATTCTGGTTGAAAATTTATTTTTTTAATTGAAAATTCATCTCTTTGGTCGAAAATTTAACTATTTGGTTGAAAATTCAACTATTTGGTAAAAAATTCATCCATTTTGTTGAAAATATAATATTTTTACTTGAAATATTAGGAATTTGAAGCATTTCAAATTGAATTCAATATGGTGCCCACATCAATTTTATTCAAAAGAAGTTATTTCCTTATTTTTGTGAAATATCTGCTTATTTTCCCTATTTTTAGAGCATTTTGGCCCGTGAAGCTTGTTATTGATACAGTTGAAAAAATGATTTTTTTAGCCCCTTCTTGCAAGTGTGGGGGGGGGGGGGGTCGGCATACAAAATATATGTCAAAAAGAATCTCTTTCAAAGCGTCTTGTTTTTTAATATCATGAATTTCTGTTTATGATTCTTGAAAAATGACTCAAAACTTTGCTCTCTCTGAAATACACTCATCTCACGTTATTTGGCCAGCCTCGGGTCTGGTCGGCCAAGTAGCTGACGCTACTAAGATCTAGTTTCAACCGAATTTAAAGCGATGAGTGAGTAAACACTCAGGACCGTATATATAGTCTCTGAACCCGGCACATGTACAAAAGTATGTGCCCAGAGAGTCCCGTTGTAAACAACTTATGATACGGCACTGACTGTCCGAGCAAAGAACTTGAGTACACAGCGTTAAGGACGCTCGGGGGGGGGCTGAAATATTCAAGCTTGAACAACCGTGAAGCCGGTCAAAGATTGGGTGGCCAAGTAAGGCGAGAAGAGTGTATTGTATTTTCAAAAATTGAATAAAAAATCAAAATTCGTACTTTTTCAGCTGTGGAAAGCGATCCAAACAGAGCACCCGACTGTGATCCAACTCAATGTGTCTTGCCAGACTGCTATTGCTCAGCAGACGGAACCAGGATTCCCGGAAATATTGAAGTATCTCAGGTACCACAAATGATCACAATAACCTTCAATGGAGCCGTAAATGTGGACAATATCGACTTGTATGAAGAAATCTTCAATGGAGCTCGTGCAAACCCCAACGGTTGTCAAATTCGTGGAACCTTTTTCGTTTCCCACAAGTACACAAATTACTCTGCAGTTCAAGATCTTCACAGAAAAGGACATGAAATTTCTGTCTTTTCTCTAACCCACAAGGATGACCCACAATACTGGAGTCTTGGAAGCTACGATGATTGGCTTGCAGAAATGGCTGGAGCCAGATTAATTATTGAACGATTCGCTAATATTACTGATGGATCGATTGTAGGTCAGTAAAAAATTCTCTTTAGACATCTCAGGCTTTTAACCTTTACTGTACCTTAGGGATGCGATCCACCTCAACGATTTTCGTATGAAATTTTCGGTAGGTAAAAAGTTTAAAAGTGCTAGTTTTTGTTTACCTGTTTTTTTGTTTGAAAAGGAGGCGATTTGTTGTCTATTGTCGCAACAATAACAATGGCAATTGTTAAAACCTTGGCAATAATATAGGCGTAACAATAAATTGGTAACAATGTTTGGTCAGGAAGGTTAGGAGTGGTGGAATTAGATACAATGCAATAGTTGTAAGTTCACCATCACTTACTGAAGCAGGTCACAGGGTTCGTTCAGTAGTTCGCACTTTATTTACTTTTTTCACTGTGCGTCACTTTTTTCGCTGCGTCCGTCTACTTTTTTCACTGTTGCCGAGGAAGGTCAACACTGCGCATGCGCCACGTCATCAAAAACGTATTGGTCACTTTTTACACAGAAAAGAGGTGGAAAAACTGGCACTTTTTTGCGAATTATAGAAAAAGTAATTTTTTTCTCGTAATTTTTTTCAGAGTTTTAAGATGAGAAATATTGTATACAAATCGTGATTTCTTATTTCAGAAGGTTCGAAAAACATTCTTAATTTTTTCTGAAGTATTATATTAAGAAGTGTCAGTGTAGAAGCAATTTTAACGCTTGAGTGTAGTTCACCCCGTGTGTATCATATTGAAGTATTTTGAGGTGTGTACAGCAAAGGTTAAACAAGTTTTCCAATTTTTAATTTTAAATGATGCATCTGGGTGCTGAATTTTATGGCGCACCTCTTTTTGCTCAGAAAAAAATTTGTAGAATTTTTAGTTTTCAAATTAAAGTAAAAAAATGGCCTTTTCAGAAGAATTTATTTTAATTCTTTTTTCACTTCTGAGATAGATCTGGGAATTTCCGTGAAAAGCTTTAATTTTTTTTAGGTTCACTTTGGAACAGGAAATTTCGTTGAGAATTATTACAATTTTTATTTTAGCACAGAGAGTTTCCGTAAAGAAATATAATTTGACTTGGAACGGGGAATTTTTGAAAGAAATTTAATTCTGATTTAGAAGAAGGGAATCTTTAAAAAATCCCTGTACCAAGTCAGAATTCGATGCAATTTAAAATTTCCCGCTTCCAAATTTTGGAAAAAGGGAGTTACTATATTTCTGAATTATGTAAAATAGAAAATTTTGTAAATAAATACAATTCTGACCTAGAACAGGGAATTTTGGAAATGAATTCAGTTGTGACTTGGTACAGGAAACTTTGAGAGAATTATAATTCTGAGTTTGGATGGTGAATAAATAAATTGAATATAAAAAAAATCCCGTAAAGAATTATAATTTTGTGAAAAAAATTTCAAAACACAAGACTCAAACAAAGTCATCTTGAGCAACTGCAATTGCACAAAAAGCCCTTGAACGAGAAAAGTATGTTTCCAAAGATCAGTGTGTTAGGTTTATTAGAGATGATTTCATAAATAACGAAAAAAAAGAGAAAAAAAGGGTCAACTCTTTTTTTTGGTACTACTAGGATCCAACATGTATTTGATAGTCTCTAATGGAAAAAAATTGCAGCTTTTTTAGTTTTCAAATTAAAGTAAAAAACTGTCTTTTTTGGAAAAATCTTTAATTCGTTTTTCACTTCAACTCGTGCTCAGTTCGTTAGTTTTTTAAATTTTTGGATGAAATTCTCAAGGATTTTATTTCAAGGTATCCTTCGACTGATAGAGTAATCAGAATTTGATAATGTTCTGAAATGTTTCAGCTTACCGCCGCGCCACGGTGTCTCGCTAGTGAGTTTCTATAAAAACGATATTGCTTAAATTTCTTAGTGAATAAAAATATAACAAAAGTATGTGTACAAAACACTCATGAATTCATTTCAGTTTTTAATGCATTCTTTTCTTGTAATATTTGGATCTAAATGCAGGATACTCTAATGTACGTAATGTTTACACCTGCATAACTAATAATTTTTAATAATTTTAATAATGAATGATAACTGCATAATTTTTTCCTAACTAGTAAGCGACCTTGAGAATTCGTTTTGCAAAAAAACCCTTGCACACATTTCTTGTACTTTGCCTAAAAATGTTTAAAAATGAAAAAGGTCAGTTAATCCTTAACTCTTCACTGGACATTACACGTCTATGCTTAAAGTACTTTGTGCATCTGAATTTAATAGTTTTTACTTGATGAAAAGTGATTTAATAAACAAGTGACGATTTTTCAATTTATATTAAAATAGAAAATGTACCTCCAACAAGTCAAAATAGAAAACGGAAGAGAGACCGAGAGTACATGAGCGCGAAGTTCACAAAAAACTTGTAAAAACAAGGTAAAAGTTCGAATAATTTTTTTATTTAAATAAGGAATTATTACTGTTCTATCAACTTCCAATAAATAAATCGTAAGAAATTTTCTACTTCATTCATCTTACACATCAAAACTTTTTGTGGAATTATTTTAATTGAAATATTAATAGAAAGTATAATCAATTAGATTTTTCAGATGTAAAGTCATTTCATTGAGTTAAATTATGCACAAGCAAAATAATATGCACAACCAATAAATAATCTTCTGGATGTTTTATGCGATGATTCTGTCCTTTTTTCTGATGAAGATTAAATTGTATAAGCAAGATAGATAAACATTAAATTGTATAGTTTGTATACAGATTGATTAATAATTAAATAAAATTCATGAGGGTTTTATAAATTTACTTATGTTAAATTTTTATTCAGTAAGAAATTTAAGCAATGTCGTTTTTATAAGAAAAAACTCACTAGCGAGACACCGTGGCACGGCGGTAAGCCCCGGAGCCTACGGTAAACTCAAAAACTCGAGCGCTCTCATAAAATAAAATCATTACTGCTCTTAAACTATTCAATATTTTGATCTGAAACTTTCCAAAAAATTTCATCATACCCTTCTCCGAATTTTTGTCGGGAGACATTTTTTCCTGCTCAAAATTCCTCGATAAACGAAACGCTAGAAGACACAAAAGTCACATTTTCGCCCAGCGTAAGAAAATAATATATAACATTTTTTCAAACAAACATTTTCAAATTCTTATTAATCTATCAGTTAAAGGATACCCTGAAGTAAAGTCCCTGAGAATTTCATTGAAAATTTTTGAAAACTGACAAACTGAGCACGAGTTGAAGTGAAAAACTAATTAAATTTGATTTTTCCAAAAAAGACAGTTTTTTCACTTTAATTTGAAAACTGAAAAAGCTACAACGTTTCTTTCAATTAAAAAAGGATGCGACATAAAATTCAACATCCGGATACAATCTTTGAAAATTAAAATTTAAAAATTGGTTTAAAAGCCTGCAAGTTTCCAGGTCATTTCCCGGTTTTCTTCCGGTCAATTGTTAATTTTCCCGGTCAATTTAAAAGAGTTCAAAAGATTTCAATGATTTTAAATGATTTTAAAAAATTTTAAGAGATTTCTGAACATTTTCAAAGATTTCTGATTTGGAACAGAAAATTCTTGAAAAGAATTATAATTTTGAATTTGAACAAGGACTTCTTATATTCCCTCCTTCTAAATCAGAATTAAAAAATATTTTCCAAAATTCCCGTCTCATATCAAAAATTCTCTGTTCCAAGTCAAATAATAATTCTTGACGAAAATCCCCTGTTCCAAAGTGAAAATTATAATTCTTTACGGAAAATCCCTGTTCTGAAGTTTAAATTACAATTCCTCACGCAAATTCCCTGTTCCTAGTCACAATTACATTTATTTCCAAAAATTCCCTGTTCAAAGTCAGAATTAAATTTTTTTGCATTTTCAATTATAATTCAGAAATATAGTAACTCCCTTTTTTTCAAATTTGGAAGAGGAAAATTTCAAATTGTGGCAAATTTTTATTCAAAAAAAAAAAAATTTTCAAACTCAAAAAAATTCTGATTTGGAACAATGAATTTTCAACATCTGGCGAATTTTGACTTGAAACAGGGATTTTTTTGTAAATTCTCTTTTAATAAATCAGAATTAAAAATATTTTCCGAAATTTTCCGTTTCACGTTTCTCCCTCTTTTTTTTTATTTAATTGTCTCTAATGAGCCTATCACAGGGAATTTTTTTATATTCAATTTATTTATTCCCCATCCAAACTCAGAATTATAATTCTTTTAAAGTTCCCTGTACCATGTCACAATTAAATTCACTTCCGAAATTCCCTGTTTCAAGTCAGAATTATATTTATTTACAAAATTTTCTATTATAATTTAGAAATATAGTAAATCCTTTTTTCCAAAATTAAGAAGAAGGAAATTTCAAATTGTGATGAATTCCTACTTGGTATGGGGATTTTTTTTAATTTGCTTCTTCTAAATCAGAATTACAATTCTTTTCAAAATTTCCCTGTTCCATGTCAAATTATAATATTCTATACTGAAACTTCCTGTCCCAACTCGGACTTATAATTCTTTTAAAAAATTCACAGTTTTAACTCAGAATTAGAGTAATAAAATATATGAAACCACTTTTAATTTGCATATTAATACATTCGAGAGAAAAATCCCGGTTACTAAATCAAATTCCCGGTCATTTCCCGATTTTATCCCGATGTATAAAATTCCCGGTCATTTCCCGGGCAAGGAGACACCCTGCAATTAGTTTGCCATTCAGTTAAAAAAAAGAACCTGTGTGAAAAAAATCTTCTGGTGCTAGCCCGGCCCAGATCAGACCGTCTGGTTTCCAGTCTTGGCGCTGACTAGACGGTCTGGCCTGCACCTAACCAAAAGTGTAACCTTTTTTTTGTGGCTAGCCCTAGGCTAGACCGTCTTATCAGCCTCTAGTTATTGTGTGAATTTCTTATTGTTTATCATTTTAAACCCTTTGTAACGTTTCCGAAATATATATTCTGGGATAGCTAATCAGCGCCAGTCCTGGGGCAGATCAGACTTTCCAAACTAGACAGTCTCTCTTGTGAAAAAAAATAATTTGACCCGATTGGAAATTATTGAGCAATAAATACTAATTACTTGGGACGAAACTTTACTTTTTCAATGACTTGGAAGAAAAAAATTTTCACTGTAAGTGTGATGATGATAGTGTGAATTTCGTATTTTTTATAATTTTAAACTCCTTGTAACTTTTCCGAAGTACAAGGGTTGTACAGAAAGTAAGTGTACTGTTGCCATTTTGGGCTGTGGAAATTTTCTTCACCAAGTTTGGCAACACTGAGTGGTAGAGAGGTTTCTCCTGAGCACAACGAGCACAGGGGGACCTCGGTAGTACGAAAAATAACCCCGCAGTGTCAGTTTGCGTGAAACCTCCTCTGCGATATTGACTTTTTTATGAGACTATCATCAATCGATAGTACGTCAAAAATAATCAGACACGTATCCCAGCTTCTTTGTAAGTGGGCTCTTATTTAAGAATTATGAGAGTTTGAAAATCACGATCGCCGCTGCTGCCAAAGGTCCACCGAGTCGCGTGCGGTTGCTTTCACCAAGCGCCGCAAATACAGCGGTAAAGGGCCTGTCTAGCGACCACGCTGCCGCTGGTTCAAATCTTTTTGTCGACATATTTTTCTATTTTTCGCATTGTAATTATGTCAAATAATCATATTTGATTTTTTTCTGATGTGTATAACATTTCTGCATGATATTTATTACCCACTAATTTAACTATTTTTAAAAGAAAAAAAAATTAATCACCGGGAGAGCATCAAAAAATGATTATTTAAAATGTTTACAATATGAAAAGTAAAACAAAAAATATTCAAAAAAATGTCGAAAAAAAGATTTGAACCAGCGGCAGCGTGGTTGCTAGGCAGGCCCTTTACCGCTGCACCGGCGGAGCTCGGTGAAAGCAATCGCTTGCGACTCAGTGGACCTTTGGCAGCCGCGGCGACCGTGATTTTCAAACGCTCATAATTCTTAAACATGGGCCCACTTACAAACAAGCCAGGGCACGTGTCTTATTATTTTTGACGTACTATCGATTGATGATAATCTCATCAAAAAGTTAATGTCGCAGAGGAAGCCTTCCCCTTGTCAGTGCGCAGTGTCATCCAGTTCCTTCACGCAGAAAGAAAAACACCTACTGAAATTTTCCAACGATCCAAGCTGTTTATGGTGAAGGTATTATGAAGCGAACGAACGTTGACATGTATACGAACAAAACCCTGTATTTTTTTTTTTAAATACATTTTTTTCATTAGAAAAATCGAGTACTCTTACTTTCTGGACATCCTCGTATATATTCTGGGATAGCTTATTAGCGCCAGTCCTGTGGCAGCTCAAACCTTCCAAACTAGGCAGTCTAGATAAAGCCAGACCTGACACCAGACTGTCATGAAATTTTTGCACACGAGAAATAGAATAAATTTGTGATGTACTTTTTCATTTAATTACAGGATTGAGAGCACCTTATTTGAGGGTGGGAGGTAATAAGCAATTTGAGATGATGGCTGATCAGCTTTTCGTTTACGATGCTTCAATAACAGCTTCACTTGGTCGTGTGCCCATCTGGCCATATACTCTCTACTTCCGCATGCCACACAAGTGTAACGGAAACAGCGGAAACTGCCCCTCGAGATCACATCCGGTGTGGGAAATGGTCATGAATGAATTGGATAGACGTGATGACCCGACCTTCGACGAGTCCCTACCAGGTTGTCATATGATTGATTCCTGCTCCAACGTCCAAACTGGAGAACAATTTGGAAGACTGCTCAGACATAACTTCAACCGTCATTTGAGCAGCAATAGGGCCCCACTGGGACTTCATTTCCATGCTTCCTGGTTGAAGAGCAAGAGGGAATACAAGGAAGAACTCATCAAGTTCATTGAAGAAGTTTTGGCCACGAATAATGTCTATTTCGTCACCATGGTTCAGGTAGATATCATTTTTTTATTACACCTCGGCTTAATAGTATATTGTGCTACAATTGCGAAAAGTAGACAGTTCCACACGAGTGTGAAGTCTGCTGTACGAGCGAGAGGCGAATCGAAGGGGAGTTGTAGGCAAGTCGAAGGCGAGTTGGAGGCGAGCCGTGAACGAGCCGAAGACAAGCCGAAAACGATCCGAAGATGAGCCGATAGCAAGTACTGTAAACTTCACAAGAGTTATAACTGCATACTTTCAGCACCTGTTGCACATGATATATTTTGTAACAAATGAAGAGAATTTTTTCATTTGTGAAACAATGAAAACAAATTTTCCAAAAATTTAGCGTATCCAAAGCTTTTCGGAAATAAACCAAAAATTTCCGGAAATTTGTGGAAAATTCATAAATTACCGGAAATTTCAGATATCAAACAATTTCCAAATATTTCCGAAATTGCATGCGTTACAAAAAATAATTTTACATTATTTCATAAAAATCGATGCACTTTTTCAATGAAGTTGAAACCTTTCAAAAATTGGAAGCGTTTTCAGTTGGATGACTATAATATCAAGACCTTAAAAATTAGACAGTATTTCAAAATATAAAACTCGAAACTCTACAGATTTAAGTCAGTTATCAACATTTGACAATTTTCATGTTAAGATCTTCAAATTTAAGTTTAGAAAATAAAAATAATTTTAAACTTTAAAATTTTAAAGCTTGTGCTATTTCAAATTTGAAATCGAACTCGCTCAAAATTGTATTTCATGTGATTTATCTCCATATTCAATATTTTAATTTTCGAAAAAAATGTTAACGTAATTTATTTAAATTTTAAATGACATTTTATTGTCAAATTGTTTGTATCTGTGTAACAGCCTTAAAGATGTTTTTGTGTACAGTCAAGCTCAAAATTACTCAATCTTCAACTGGATTAAAAAATCGATAAAAAAAGGTCTGCCTATGAATAATTGTGACGAATTTTCGAAAAAAAGCTAAGCGTATTTAATAACCTAATACTTGAGGTCATAATTAATTATTTAAATATAGTTACATATATTTATTTGCATATGTATTTGTGTTTTCCCTTTTACTTTAGACAAAATTTGACATTTTCATCCAATTTTAATTAAAAATAGTTATTTCATTCCTATAAAGATTCTTTATAATTCTATTCATTACGTTTTCAGTGAATATCATTTAGGAAATTCTTCCATTCGCAAAATGATTAATAATTTCTTTGGAAATGTAACAAATAGAATTGGAAAGAATCGTTCAAGGAATAAAATGAGCTATTTTTAATTAAAATTGAATGAAAATTACGAATCTTCTCTAAAGTGAAAGGGGCTGTTCAATAAATACGTACGCCTTCATGGTGGAGGGGGCAAAAAAAATACTACGCCGCACTACTAATGGGGGGGGGGGTGTCCTATAGAGGTTTACTACGTAACGTTGTCAAGATATATTTTTTTATATAAAATTGAATAAAAAATATACTTTTTTGATAATAAATACTTCAATCATTTTCAATACTTTTAATACTTTTTAATACTTTTATAATTTTTCCCTTCAAAATAACATGAAAGCTGACAAAGTTCTGCACCCAACTACCTCAAAATAAAGAGTTTTTTTAATTTTAAGAAAATCAAATTTTCCCTGTCGTAAAAATTCTAAAAATTTGTACACTCACAAAAAAAAAGGATTAAAAAAATTAAGATTGTGATAGTCATGTATAATTCATTAAATTTTCTTAAAATATACAGCATAATTGTTTTGTATATTTCTTTCATGAATGATTTTACTTTGAATTTTTACGAATTTGTTGTTTACATTCAGACTTTTATTCAGAGTCCAGGGAAAATTGAATAAAAGTGATCTAACAAAACTTTTGAATTTTGACTTTTTTTTGCACAATATCTTTTCAAAGAATTGACACAAATTCTTTATTTTAGAATCTCTAGACGTAAACCTAATAAAATGTGAGTAGTCTCACATTTCTGGCTGGTAATGTCAAGAAAAACTACGGTTTGTTACATGGGGGGAGGGGGGTTCAAAAATGTCCAAAAAAGCCTTACATATTTCTTAAACGGTCCCAAAGGGAGAAAACGAATACAAGTAACTATGTTTAAATAAACAATTATGACATCAAATTTTTTTTTATCAAATACGCTTAGATTTATCGAACGAGTTTATGCTTACCCCAAAAGGAATTTAGCTTAAGGATTAAGCTTAAGATAAGAATAATAATTTTTTTCCAAAAATAGTTTCAATTATCTTTGGACTTTTTTTGTCGATTTTATAAATAAAGTTTAAGATTGAAAAATTTTTATGTTGACTGTACACTTAAAACACCTTCAACTTATTATAAGGACAAAGCAGAGAGATTTTGGAAAAAAAAATTTAACTATGCTTTGAAAACTCGCAATGTCATTAACGATAATATTACTTATCAGGAAAAAGATTAAGATAACGAAAAAAATTTGAAACATATAAATAGGATTTATGTAATAAATTTTATTTTTTGCCGAACTTTAGGTGAAAATATTCTCTACGACTTCACCATTCCAAGTTTTAAAAATAAATTGTTCAATGGCTAAAATGATTTTGAAAATGTCTTGTCAAACGTTTTTATAAACGAATAATTTGTCAACCAGTTTACTTTTTTCAGTTAGGATATGGTAAAGTCATATGGAATCTTTTCCTTTACAAAATAAATAGTCGTTCACTAAAATCGCATTACATAAACATTTTTTGCGAATCAATATGAAGAAAAGGTCAATAAAAAAAAAGTGTTAAATAAACCGTCTTTATATGTTTTAAATTTTTGTCATAAACAACAAACTAAGAAATAATACCACCATTGATATCATTGCGATTCTTCAGAGCATCATTAAATATTTTTTTCAAAGATCTTTTTTTTCGTCCTTAATAATAATAACAAATTAACTCTTTTTTATCTATGAAAATATATTTTATATATTCATTTATTGAATATATGTTATTGTGATGGAGCACCTATTTTTTAACCTCGTCAGTTTAAAATTACCAAATTTTGAATAATCTTAAAATTGAAACGCAGTAATTTATAAAATGCTCAAAATATCCAACTACAGTTATCGAAGTTGCAATTAAATAACTATTTGAATCAATAAAAAGAACAGAAATTTGATGCAAAGTGAATGAAATGTTCAATTACATCAATAATAAATTGAGAAATAAATGCTAAATATAATTTAATCTTTTTGACCTCGTTTGAAAAGATAACAATTTCATGATAAAACATTCTTTTAATCCTCCCAGCTGCCATTGTTGAAACCTGATGTCAAAATACTAATAATTTGATAAATAAAATTTGAGAAAATCAAAGAAAAAATGAAAATATTAAATAGATTTCACATTTTTCCAATGGATGTCGCTAGGTGTCATATTTAGTGAGTCCATTGAATAAAATGAAATACTCTTTCATATCGGTGACAATTTTCACATTCCATTTGAAAATGAACTATACACGTAATCAATGATAACCAGAATTGATGTACGAGTAATTTTAGAACATAATTATCCGGATTAAAAGACTCTCAATTCAAATTTGGATTTATATAAAGCTCTTCTTTTGACAACTTATGTAAGATTTTTTCATAATCCGCACAATTTTCTTCTGAAATTATTTGTAATTAAAAAAAAATTGTCCAATATTTAAACTTTAGACCTTTTTGGAAAAACTTATCATGCATTTTATAAATATTTCATCATGAAATTCTGACATTTTAACCAGCATACGTTTTTGGAAAATAGTCAGGGCCGGTTTTGGGATAAGAAATTGACCCAGAAAAATATGTTGAATTTGACCCACAAACAATTATTCTACAAAAGAAGGTCCGTTTCGTTAAAATAGCACAGAATCTGAAGATATTGATTATGCGCACTGCAGATTCAATAGCATGGTTTCTCGGTTCATGTTAATACAGGAAAAATGTATAATTTTTATTTCTGTAGAGAAGCTTAGAAAATATTTGAAGTATGCATATGTATTACACACGCAAGATTCAAGAAAAGTAGGGTGTCTTTATCTTATCTTATCAGCAGTAAACACTCTAGATTTAACTGATAATTTTTCCTCATCGATAATATTCATCTAATACTGACCCAAAAGTTTCCCAATAATTACGTAACAAATGAAATTTTGAGTTCGACGTTGGGTTAATGAGTTTTCATACAAAAAAATATTTTTTAAATGCTGAATTAACTTTATTTGCCGCGTTAAATTTGAAAGGTCGCCGAGAGAAAGAGCGTAAGTGCAAAATTTCGGAAATTGGTTTTATTGGCTAAAAGTATGTAATTGTTTTGACCTAACTTATGTACCTGTGGAAGATTCTAGTCCAGTTCGATTTTGAAGTCGGTCAAAATCCATGTTTGGGAATTTGACAAAAAAAAATTATTGTTTTGTTTTTTATATACCTGGAAAACCAGGAAATATGAGGCACTTTTCTTTAAGGCGGGGAATTTTTTTCAAGCGTGCTACATTTTTTAAAAATCATATTATAACTCTAAACAACAATGATTTTTTATTTGCAAAAGTAACTCTTATAGTACTGGATTTATACTGATTTAAATCAAACTTCTTTTTATCATTTTCACTATTCTCAGAAAAATATCTTTTGTCCAAGGTATTAATATGTTAAATATGCATTGAATTTTGAGTATGAAGATAAAATAAAAATTTCTTTCAATTATTATTCAATTTAATGTACTTTAAGAACAAATCTAAAAAAAGATTAATTATGACTTTAGTATTATTAATGTATTTAGACATTCGATGGTGACAATTAATATATTTAAGAATATCCTGTAATTATTTGTAAAAACTTACTAAACTAATTAAATTGAACACAGGATTAATCTTCTACCAAAAAAGACGAATTTTCGACAAAATAGTTAAATTTTCAATCAAAGAGATAAATTTTCAACTAAAATGATGAATCTCCAATAAAAAAAAATGAATTATGTATTGAAAGTCAGTTCCACTATCAATCAAGTAGTTGAATTTTCAACTATAAAAAATACATTCTTAATGAAAAATGTAATAATTGATATTTTAACAAAAAAAGATTTACATTTTTAATGAATTCAACCAAAAAACCAAAAAATTGTCTTTTTAACCAAACTTTTATTTGATATTAAATCAAAAACAATTGAATTCAACCAAAAGATACAAATATTCAACAAAAGAGTTGAATTTTCAACTAAAACATATTAATTTTCAAGCTAACAATTGCATTTTTAACCAAAAAGATTAATAATTTTTTATGTTGATTTTGCTGAATACTGATCGTTTTTTGAGAAACGAATTTCCAACAAAATAGGTCATTTCCAGCCAAACAGTTAAATTTTTAACTAAATAGTTGGATTTTCTACCAAACTGTTGAATGTTTAATCCAAAAATATGAATTTCCAACCAGAAAGTTAATTATCAATCAAATAGTTGAATTTTCACACAAAAATATAAATTTTCAAAAAAAAATATGAATTTTTAACAAGAAAAATAATTTTTTAACGAAATAGATGAATTTTCAACAAATTAGTTGAATTCTCAACGAAAACAGATCAATTTGCTACCAAATAATTACATTTTTAACCAACAAAGATGAAATTTCTACCAAAAGAGATACATTTTTAAATCAAAAAGACAAATTTTCAACAATAGAGTTGAATTTCCAGCCCAAAAATATTAATATTCAACAAAAAAGTTAATTTTTAATCAAACACTTAAATTTTCAACCAGTTAGTTGAATATTCTACCAAACTATTAAAATTTCAAGCCGAAAAGACGAATATTTTACAAATTAATAAAATTGTTAACCCAAAAATATGAATTTCTAACAAAAATATCAATTTTCAACAAAAAAATGAATTTTTAACAAGAAAAATAAATTTTTAACGAAGTAGTTAAATTTTTACTAAAATAGTTGAATTCTCAACCAACACAGATTAATTTTCTACCAAATAGTTACATTTTTAACCAACAAAGATGAAATTTTTACCAAAAGAGATACATTTTTGAATCAAAAAGACAAAATTTCAACAATAGAGTGGAATTTCCAGCCCAAAAATTTGAATATTCAACAAAAAAGTTAATTTTTAGTCAAACACTTAAATTTTCAACCAGTTAGTTGAATTTTCTACCAAATTATCAAAATTTCGAGACAAAAAGACGAGTATTCTACAAATCAGTTAAATCTTGAATCCGAAAATATGAATTTAAAAAAAAATAATATTAATTTTCAACAAAAAACTTAATTTTCAAACAAGCACTTGAATTTCTAACCAAGTAGTCGAATTTTTTATCAATATATTAAAATTTCAATCCAAAAAGACGAATATTCTACAAAACAATTGAATTTTGAATCCGGAAACATGAGTTTTTAAGAAAAAAATCAATTTTAAACCAAATAGAAAAATTTTCAACAAAAAATTGAATCCTCAACCAAAAAGATGAATTTTCAACTAAAATGATGAATTTTAAACTAAATTATTAAAATTTAAATCCAAAAAGACAAATATTCTACAAAGCAGTTGAATTATAAACCCGAAAATAAGAATTTTTAAGAAAAAAATGATTTTCAATCAAATAGTTGAATTTTCAACCGAATAGATGAGTGTTGAACAAAATAGTTAAATTCTCTACCAAAACTGATTAATTTGCTACCAAACGGTTGCATTTTTAACCAAAAAAGATTAAATTTCTACCAAAAGTGATAAATTTTTGAGCCGAAAAACCGAATTTTCAACAAAAGAGTCGAATTTTCAACAAAAAAGTTAATTTTCAACCAAGCACTTAAATTTTCAATCAAATAGTTGATTTTTTTACCAAACTATTAAAACTTCAAGACAAAAAAACGAATATTCTACAAAAAGTTGAATTTCGAACGCAAAAATATGAATTTTTAACAAGAAAGTTGATTATTTTACCCGTTCAGATATTTACAAGGACTGAAAAAACATTATTTAAAATAAACTCGCCAAATTTTATATATATTCCGATTTTTTTGTATATTAATAACTTAAAATCAAACCATTTACAAGTGAATAATAAAGGGTTTTTCAAGCATTGTGTGATGCTTTGAATTTGAAAGGGTCTAGGGTCGATTGCTTTGAAAAATGCAGTAATTAATACTGAAAAAACTAGAAATTCCTGGATAAAACCTGGAATTGTCAGAGAATTTTTTTCCACGAACCCTGAAAAGTAAATATATATTTGCTTAAATTATATACTCTTTTATGAAAAAAATATGTTTTTTCATTACTTGGACTTCTTTTATCATTTGAATATTAACCCTTTCTAATTTGAGGTGATACATTTTCGCGCAAAATTTAAATACTGTGATTATTATTTGAATAATTTTTAATAACTTCAACTATTTAAGCTTTTACAATTTTAAATAAAACGTAAAATGGAACCAGGAACATATGTTTGCTTTAAAAGATAATAAAAATTGAAAATACGATTTTTTAAATCTCATTTCAAAAAGCTCAAAAATGGTCATTAAAATCTCAGAGCTCTTCATTTGTCTTCATCTGTTATTTGTTGGACAATCATGAAACAAAAAATTAGTTATTTGATTTCTTCTTGATTCTAAAGAAGATTAGTATCATATGTTGAATGTTCTTTTCAGGTCATCAAATGGATGCAAAATCCTACAGAATTATCTGCAATCCGAGACTTCCAAGAATGGAAAGAAACTTGTGATGAGAAAGGCCAGCCCTACTGCTCCCTTCCAAATGCATGCCCATTAACAACCCGGGAATTACCTGGCGAGACACTACGTCTTTTCACCTGCATGGAGTGCCCGAACAACTATCCCTGGCTGCTGGACCCGACCGGCGATGGTTTCTCCGTCAAAAAATGAGCAAGCGTTCGAAACGATCGATCGATCGCGAACCCCTGTTCACATTTTGAAGCACTCACCGTCAGTGGCGTCCTTGCTAAACACCAAACTCGAGTAAACCATTTTTATTTGACAGAAGAATGTAAAAAATACCACTCAGTTTTTCGACTCGATTAGAAAAAGGAAAAGCGAAAAAAACAAATACGACAATCAAACTACAATTTTCTTCAGCTACATTGGAACCTCCGCTTAACGACGGTCTCGGGTATGGTCTGCTATGACCGTGAGGCTCTTCCAAGAATTTCGACGATGCAAGCAGTCAGGGCTGTATGAACCATTTCCAGTAGGAATGCATAATATTAATTAACTGTATTTTGTACAAAGGTAGATTTTTGTTATCATAAAGGATGGACCTTTTTTAATAATGAAGACTAATTAATAAAAAGAGAATTTTCCGTGTGTATTCAAAAATGAATGCGAAATATGCCTGCTGAAATTCTGCGATCACGGTAAATGGAGGACCGTTAAATGGGGATTCCAATGTATTCCGATTTTGCATAATTTTTTTAAATTACTTGAATAATTATGCAGAAATTCAATAATATACTCGAGTTTCCCTTAGCTGATAAGTCACTGACTGAATAGTGCGATATAACAAATCAGTGTTTAAATTTTCAGCGATTTTCAAAACCATTTTATATGGCGTTTGGCTTAATCAGTAAATGAATATTGATATGATATTTGAATCCAGAATCCAGTTTTTATAAATGCAAATTCGGCCTCGCGCAAAAATGAATCGTGCCACTGTTTCGTTTCATCATTCTGCATTTTGATTCCATGCACGAACTGTGTCACGTTTATATTGAATGTGTACAACTACAAATTCATAATTTCTTCTGAGCCTCATTCTTTTCTTTTTTTGTAATTTTTTTAAATCTACGCAGACTGTGAAACTTTGTTTCAATTGCCAGATGTTACGTGATGAAAAATATTTGACAAAAATCACGGCTTAAGGCACACAAAAAAATGTACAGATTTCGATTTCATTTTGAGGAAAATCGATTATAAATGTACGTAGTAAGTAAATTTCTAAGTAGTAATGAATAAATTTGTAAGCATATCCTCCGGAGATTGCAATTTATTCTTTTAAAAAACAAATGTATCAAAATTATGTCATGAGAAAATTACTTCTCTAATTTTAGGGCCGTCGATTTTTTCAAAAAAAAAAACATGATAGTAATGCGAAATGTAAATTATCGTGAAAGTGATAAATTGCACGGAACATTTAAGTCTCAGGAGGATAATGTGTTTAGCATGAGCTAGTATATCTTGTGTGAGTACATGAATGAATGAAGTTAAGATACAGTGACCCAAGATGTGTTGAATCTTTAAATCAGGACAAAACGAAAAAATAAAAAAAATCAAGATATTTATTTATTCAGGTGTATTTATTACATTTTTTAATTTAGTCGAATTTAATCCTCCCTTCCCCAACCTTGGAATCAAATAAAACAATAATATAATGAGATGAAATTGAGTATAAAAAAATTTAGAAAATGAAATGAGTTTAAAAGACTTCAGGGCGAATTCAATAAAACTAAAACAGAATCCATTAAATTGAGTAGAATTGAGGGAATTCAGAAGAATTCAAAAGAATTCGTGGTCAATTTAAATGAATTCAAATGAATTGGAAAAAAATCCAAAATATTCCATTGATTTTAGTAACATTGGAGTGAATTTAGAAGAATTTAAGAGAATTCGATGAAACTCAGAAGAATCAAAGATGAATTTGAAAGAATTCAGGGTGAATTCGAAAGAGTTCAAGATAATGCAAAGGAATTCAATAGAATCCAAAAGAATTCAGGATAAATTCATAAGAATTCAGAGTGAATTCAGAACAATTCAAATTTTTTTTAATTCAGGGTAAATTCAAAAGAATTCAAATTAATTGAATAAAATCCAAAAACCCAAAATATTTCATTTATTTCAGTAAAATTGGAGTGATTTTAGAAGAATTCAAGGAAATTCAAGAGACTTTCATGAAATTCATAATAGTTCAAGGTGAGGTTAAAAGACTTCAGGGTGAATTTAATTAAACTAGAACAAAATCCATTAAATTGAGTAGAATTGAGGGAATTTAGAAGAATTCAAAAGAATTCATCGTCAATTCAAATGAATTCAAATGAAATGGAAAAAAATCCAAAATATTCCATTGATTTCAGTAATATTGGAGTGAATTTAGAAGAATTCATGGGGATTCGATGAAACTCAGATGAATTCAAAATGAATTTGAAAGAATTCAGGGTGAATTTGAAAGAGTTCCAGATAATTCAAAGGAATTCAAGAGAATCCAAAGGAATTCAGGATAAAATAGGAATTCAGAGTGAGTTTCAAACAATCCAAATTAAATTTTTAAAAAATCAGGGTTAACTGAAAAGAATTCAAATTAATTGCAAAAAATCCAAAAACCCAAAATATTTCATTAATTTCAGTAAAATTGGATTGATTTTAGAAGAATTCAAGAGAGATCAAGAGACTTTGATGAAATTCATAAGAGTTCAAGGTGAAGTCTAAAGACTTCAGGGTCAATGTAATTATACTAAAAAAATCCATTGAATTGAATAGAATTGCGCGAGTTCAGAAGAATTCAAAAGAATTCACGGTGAATCCGAAAGAAAAATCAAGAGAATTACAAATAATTGAAAGAATTAATCAATCCAAATAACTATCCCAAAGAATTAAAATTAATTCAGGATAAATTAATGAGATGTCAGGCTTAATTTAAAATATTTCAAATTAATTGAAAAAAAATCCAAAATATTCCATTGATTTCATTAACATTTGAGTGAATTTAGAAGAATTCAAGGGAATTCAAGAGAATTCGATGAAACTCATATGAATTCAAGATGAATTTGAAAGACTTCAGGGTGAATTTAATTAAACTAAAACAAAATCCGTTAAATTGAGTAGAATTGAGGGAATTTAAAAGAATTCAAAAGAATTCATCGGCAATTCAAATGAATTCAAATGAATTGGAAAAAATCCAAAATATTCCATTGATTTCAGTAATATTGGAGTGAATTTAGAAGAATTCAAGGGAATTCGATGAAACTCAGATGAATTCAAGATGAATTTGAAAGAATTCAGGGTAAATTTAAAAGAGTTCAAGATAATTCAAAGGAATTCAAGAGAATCCAAAGGAATTCAGGATAGAATAGGAATTCAGAGTGCGTTTAAAGAAATCCAAATTAAATTTCAAAAAATTCAGGGTTAATTCAAAAGAATTCAAATTAATTGCAAAAATTCCAAAAATCCAAAATATTCTATTGATTTCAGTAAAATTGAAGTGGTCTTATAAGAATTGAAGGGAATTCAAGAGACTGATGAAATTCATAAGAGTTTAAGGTGAGTTTGAAAAACTTCACAGCGAATGTAATTATACTAAAAAAATCCATTGAACTGAATAGAATTAAGCGAAATTAGAAGAATTTTTAAAAATTCGCGCTGAATTCGAAAAAATTCAAGAGAATTCAAAAGAATTCAGGTTCAATTCCAAAAAATTCAAGCAAATTTAAAATAATTAAAAGAATTAATTAATCCGAAGAATTAAAAATAATTCAGAATAAATTAATGAGAGATCGGGGTTAATTTAAAATATTTCAAATAGCTGAAAAAAATCCAAAATATTCTATTGATTTCAGTAACACTGGAGTGAATCTAGAAAAATTCAAGGAAATTGAAGAGAATTCAATAAAACTCATAAGAATTCAGGATGAATTTGAAAGAATTCAGGGTGAATTTGAAAGAATTCAGGGTGAATTTGAAAGAATTCAGGGTAAATTTGAAGGAATTCAGGGTGAATTTGAAAGACTTCAGGTTGAATTGGAAAGAGTTCAAGGTAATTCAGAGTAATTCAAGAGAATCCAAAGGATTCCAGGATAAATTTATAGGACTTCAGAGTGAATTCAAAACAATCCAAATTAAATTCAAAAAAATTCAGGGATAATTCAAAAGAATTCAAATTTATTGCAAAGATTCAAAAATCCAAAATATTTTATTGATTTCAGTAAAATTGAAGTGGTCTTATAAAATTGAAGGAAATTCAAGAGTCTGATGAAATTCATAAGAGTTCAAGGTGAGTTTGAAAAATTTCAGAGTGAATTTAATTAAACTGAAAAAATCCATTGAACTGAATAGAATTGAGCGAAATGAGAAGAATTCAAAAAAATTCACGGTTAATTCGAAAAAATTCAAGAAAATTCAAAATAATTCAGGTTCAATTCCAAAAAATTCAAGAGAATTTAAAATAATTAAAAGAACTAATTAATCCTAAGAATTAAAAATAATTCAGAATAAATTAATGAGAGGTCGAGGTTAATTGAAAATATTTCAAATTAATTGAAAAAAAATCCAAAATATTCTATTGATTTCAGTAACACTGGAGTGAATTTAGAAAAATTCGAGGGAATTCAAGAGAATTTAATGAAACTCATAAGAATTCAAGATGAATTTGAAAAAATTCAGGGTGAATTTGAAAGACTTCAGGTTGAATTGAAAAGAGTTCAAGGTAATTTAGAGGAATTCAAAAAAATCCAAAGGATTCCAGGATAAATTTACAGGAATTCAGAGTGAATTTAAAACAATCCAAATTAAATTCAAAAAAATTCAGGGTTAATTCAAAAGAATTCAAATTTATTGCAAAAAATCCAAAATATTCTATTGATTTTAGTAAAATTGTAGTAGTCTTATAACAATTAAAGGGAATTCAAGAGACTGATGAAATTCATAGGAGTCCAAGATGAGTTTAAAAAACTTCAGAGTGAATTTAATTAAACTAAAAAAATCCATTGAATTGAATAGAATTCAAAAGAAATCAAGTTAAATTCCAAAAAATTCAAGAGAATTCCAAAGAATAAAAATAATTGAGGATAAAGTAATAAGAGGTAAGGGTTTATTAAAAATATTTCAAATTAATTGAAAAAAAGTCCAAAAACCCAAAATATTCCATTGATTTCAGTAAAATTGGAGTGAAATTAGAAGAATTTAAAGGAGTTCAAGAGACTCTTATGAAGTTCATAAGAGTTCAAGGTGAGTTTAAAAGACTTCAGGGTGAATTTCATAAAGCTAAGAAAAAAATGTTTTAAAAATCCATTGAATTGAGTAGAATTGAGTGAATTTAGAAGAATTCAAAAGAATTCGGGGTCAATTCGATAAAAATTCAATAGAATTCCAAAAAATTAAAAAGAATTCAGGATAAATTAATAACGGGTCGAAATGAATTCCAAATGAATTGAAATTAAATGAAGAAAATTAAAAATATGCCATTGATTTCAGCAACATTGGAGTGAATTTAGAAGAATTCAAGGGATATCAAAGAAATTCAAAGGAATTCAAAAGAATTCAAGAAAACTCAAAAATAGGTAAAGACCTAATTCAACAGTGCTTATTCCTTGGATTCTCTGTTTTAATTTATTTAAACAAAAATGACCAAAGTGATCTTTTCATTTAAAAAAGTGACTATACTGACTTTATTATGAAAAAATGTAACTAAAAAGTGATTTGAGAAAAAAAATGACTAAAAGTGACTTAAGTGACTGGGTGGCAGCCATGAATATTGAACTTCCTAATTTTTTAAATATCCGTGTCTAGGTTCGCCGAAATTCGGTGAGCATAGAACGAATACATATTTTCGGTGAACCCAGGGAAACTAGAAAGGGCGTCAAGGTTCACCGGAATTCGGTGAGCACAGACCAAAAATTCGGTGTGCGCAGACACTTCGTTTTTGAAAACTTGCATAAAACATAAAATCAAAGTTTATTATAACTATTTCTATCATCTAACAAATATTTTAAGAAAGATTTGAGCAATAATTTGTATGTTTTACATTTTTTATGAAAAAATTAGTAATACCTATGGAACTCGACGTAAATTCGAATTTCGGTTTGTAAAAAAATATTTCATAAATTCTGTTATAAAATGGATAAGAGCATTACACTTATGACTATAAAAAAAATAAACGACTTAATGAAATTAATAATATACTATAGTAAAATTATATACGAAACGGCGATGGGGGGGGGGGGGGGGGGGGGGGGGGGGGGGGGGGGGGGGGGGGGGGG
>JAUMHM010000016.1:17953689-17976224 GCA_032362435.1 Melikaiella ostensackeni
AAAACCTTATGATTTTTTTTTCGTCGGCTCAGGGTTCTAAACCTAAACTGAGCAAAACGTTTTACTCCTGGTCCCTGTGGGTACGTGTCTTCCTAGGTCCTAAATACGACGTTCGTAGTCATGAGATTAACATGATGGACAACTGGATGAACTTCTTCGAAATGGACAGATGGGCTGTTGAACGTAAGTATCTAAAACTTCATTTTTCTTCGATTACTATTCAACTATTAAACTATTTATCTATTTTGACTCTCCTTATATTGAAAACCTATTTTTCTTCATTTCAGTTAAACCCGGTATGAATAAAATTGAACGCAGCAACCACGAATCGTTTCACGTAAACTCCTGATAAAATTTCAAGAACTAATTTCTACAACATGAGCTTGAAGCCTCTAGGAGAATCAGAAATAAATAAATACTCTTCGCAGTTGTACGGATTCTCTGACCGCATGATGTTGCCCATTGGAGAACCAGAGGGAATAATCTTCAAACTTTTCTTTTACATTAGCCTTTATAAAGAAGATAAGACGATCAAGGTTGACTTTCCAGTGCTGGGGACAAAACCAATTTGAGTTAAGCCCTTAGGATTCCCCCTAACTAGGCCAATGTACTTTTATGATAAGACTGTCCCCAGCATGTACTGGAAGGATGTTACCATTTTCCATGAGAATGCTGAAGACTTTAAATGTAACAGAAGATTGTAAAATAGATACTAGATCTTCTTAAAATACCTTGCATAAATTTGGCAATGCTACGTAGTCGCATTTTGAACTAGGACCATGAAAGAATATTTTCTTGTGGCTACTTTGTTTGCACATTTCTGTCTACATGTTTCAGCTTACACAGAACTAAGCTTGGTTGCTGACAAACCTTTTCATCAGAAACAGAAGTTCGGTTGATCCACATGCCACATACATTTTATAAATTTGAATCAGTGAGAAGTGGGTCACTGAATATAATCACTAAGAACTTTCACTAATTCACAATGCAATTTAATTTATTTAAGTAGCAAGAAAAGGGACCTTGAATAAAATAAGCAAAAAATCTATAGACAAATAGAGAGATAGAGATTTTAACTGCGATAAACAGTGGTTTACTAAAAATGCATAAAAAAGTGAAAAAGGAAACAGAAATTGAAAAAATACCAGGAATTGAGACTTGGAAAATAGAAAAATTAGCGGACGATTGCCTTACAGAAATGTTTCAGCATCTGACGATGATAGCTTACAAAATCCATATGGTAAGAGCTCTCACAGCAATAGGATATCCCATTATGATCCCATTTATGCCATGGGTCATCTCAGGAATAACCCGTCGGTGTACCGTCGGATAACTCAGTCTATGGGACGTCTCTGGGATATACAAATGTCCCACGAAGATATTGAAATTTTTTATATATCCCACGTGAGACATTTGAATATCCCAGAGACGTCCCATAGAAATCCCGGATATTCTGGGGATATCCCTTGGATATCTAAATTTCCGCCTTGCACAATTAAAAGAAATTGAACAATCCTCAGGATTGATAAGTAAGAGGAATATTATTTTTATAAAATCAATTTTATAATATAATTTAATATTTATATTTATAATTTTTAATTTATTTAAATTTATATGATTACAACTGTACAAGGATACATAACCACAAATTTCAGAGAAAGGTCTGTAAAACCATCAACAAACAGTTCATAGACGATAGGAACCATCACAGATGATGAGGACAAATTAGAAGTTAGAATAAATAATTTTGATCAAAAAGATGATTTTAAATCAAGAGAGAAAGTGGAACTGTGTTGAAGCATGTTGACAGGAGCACTCGACGGTAATTTCTAATCATTAAAAATATGAATTTTTTATTCAAATAATGAAGCAAAAATTAATTTTAATAATTATATTTTAAAGTATTCAATTTCAGAAAAAGTATTTTATTCCCTCGTTAATGCAAGGGAAAATATAAAGAAGATAAATGGAAAGATGTCTATTAAAATAATGGACAAAGGGACTAAAACGCCAGAAAAATCAAAAACAACATTTGAGAGACCGTCCAAAATAGCGGTTAAAAATATAAAATGAATTATATTAAACTGTTTAATTAAATTTATATATATATTTTTTTTTCTTTTACAGAATTAAGAATTATGACTATCAAAAGGCTTCAACAGAATGAAAAATTATGAAAACATCTAAACATTATTAATAATAATTTTTTTAGTTTTATTTATATACAATACTCATTTAAAATAATATAAATAATTAGGCATTAACTGAGAACAAAAATATGTAACGTTTTATAAAATCAATAAATGAAATTATTTAATTTATTACATTATTTTTATATTATTAGAAATACATATATATACATATATAATATTATTAAGAGAAAATAAAATAATCATCAAAATAATAGTAACAATAATGTTGGTGCGCGCATACGCGCGCGTATAATAGTCTAGTAAAACTTAAAAAGCTCCAAGTTCATATTTTGTAAAAGCTTAAAAAATATAATTTCCGAATCTAGAAATGTCAGCCCATCATTAAAATTCAATAATTTTTCAACGAAATTAGGAATCTATATTATAAAAAGAATAAGAAACACATTTCTAAATTAGAAGATAGTTACCAGGACACCAACAAGTATTAATATTGTTTGTTCCAGATACTACAAACATTAAAAACTATGAAATTAACGAATAAAATTATTATTTCTCTTGGCATATTGCCTTTAACTGCACTCCTGAATGTACGTCAATTCTTCATTACCTATAAATTTTATTATTCGACAAACAGAACAGTTAGGTTTAAATTATTAATGACTGTGTCTCCTGTCTATGGTTCATTGAAATTCAGTGATCGTAGACCAAACATTTTTGATGCGTCTATAGAATATATAGACATGCTTCTTGAAAAAAAAATTTCCTTTTATACTCTGTTAATAAATTCTAAAAAAGTATTTCATTTCAGGGATCACAGTGATTCAGCAGTTCAATTTATGACAGAAACTTCTTGCTAAAAAAATCCCAAAAAAAAGAAAATATATTTTTTTCAATAAACGGTAATCTAAATTAAATATTTTTTAATTAAATTTTTTAATATTTCAATTAAATAATAATTTAAATGGTTAAAATATTTACTACAATTTTATTAAAATAAAAAAATTATTGTATAAAGAATGATATTTCGAAAAGATCCTTTACCACAATGTGTATCTGATTTTTTTTAAACTTTTTGTGCAATAAACCAATTTTCGATAAAAATGTTGGCTATCTAATTCTGCATTGCCACTCTTCAATTGTAATTTTGTGGTTTATAGTTTTTTTTTAAATCATGCATGCTTATTGCAGATCCTTTCAGACTCAAAATTTAACAGTTTCTACATTTTTTGATTAATCAGAGAGCTTCAAATTTGTACGTTTTTTAGAACTGGAGCCTTTGATATCTGAAAGATTTTGAATTATTTGATTGGTTCTAAATTTTGTTTTTTCAATTTTTCAACTTTTTAGTTAGAAATTTTTCAAATTATAAGGTAGTGGAATTAAAGGCCTTCAAATTTGGTAGTTTTCAGCCTCTGGATCCTCGAGAAAGTCACCTTTAAAAAAATGAAGAATATTATTATGATGTGCGTATTATACATTTATATTTATTGCAAAACTTGAATTTAAAGTTTCGAAATTGAGGTATTTAGGGCTAACTCAGAGAACGGAATATTACTTAAGGTATCCTTGAATATTATTAAGATTCATTCAAAATTAGAAGTCTCAAATTTAAAGGCTTCTAAATTTGGAAGCTTTAAAATTTTTTTCAAATTTTGAGATCAAAGAATGATTTGGTAAAAGGTCTTTAAATTTGAATAGTTTCAAATTCAATTTTCGCTAAATTTTATATTTATTTGAGATGCTGGTTGCTCATACAGCTGCACAAGTATAAATTGTGGTGCGCATTTATGAATATTATAGGTTTCTCATTTCAAAATTAATCGTATCTACAAAAAAAAATGAAGAAAAAGTGGGGAAAATGGCAAAAATTCTCAAATATAGAGATGATAGTGGATTTTGAGAAAAATAGGGATACCTAATAGGGATCCAAAATAGGTACCAGGAAAACAACAAAAAAAGTTTCCAAAATCTAAAATGATAAAATTAGTTTCTTATCAATTTCGACATTCCACATATTCCAAATAAGGTAAACATAAATTAAATGATCAATAGGAAATAGAGCAAAATTTCATCATTTATAGATTCAGCCCTACGCATGCGTGGCCAATTTGGAAGCAATTCGAAAAAATGAATATAAAAAAATATTACAATTTCAGGAATTCTTATAAAAATGAGCATAAGAAGTTACTATTTACTCGCAAAATTTACGCACCTCTTGGTAAACAATTTCGAATAGTTCGTTGGGCGAGTTACGTCTCCGAAGAATATCCGATATGACTACATCACGTACACACTTCCCAATCAGAAAAGAACATCTTAATGAACGAAATAAAATCTACTTTTTTATAGAAAATTGTTGTGTACTAAAAAAGAACACCCAAAAAGTTTACAAATCAAAAATAGACTTCGAGACTATCTGCTTTTTCGGCTCATTAGAGACAAATGTACAATAAATGTACAACAAAAAAGAAAAAAGGAGAAAAAGAAAGAGTCAACCAAAACCAACCTCAATAACTCGCTATACGAATTAACGAATAAAGTACGAGGGGTACGAAACATAGTCTAAAAATGCAACTGTTCAGGATTGTTAGAACATTTCCTACAAAAAACAACCACCATCCGCATAAAACGATTAGACTGATTTTATTGACATGAAAACATAACCTATAATTTTTGTATTTACAACAACGTCCACTCGCAAGCTTTAACCTTTACCCAAAGGACCGAAACCTAATTTATCAAATAAATCATTGTTCTTGAAGTTCTCAAATCAATCAAAATTTACCTAGAAGAGATTTGGAATATCAAAATAAGTTAATTGCCAAATTTTCCTGAGCGAAACGAAAGTTTGTTGTCGATTGTTCTGTGTTCGTGGACGTGTTTACACTTATTGAGATGGCAATCAATTAAAAATCATCTTTTTTTCTAAGATATTTCGCGATTCCGACTCGAATAAACTGCACAATAAATACCCAAAACCGTGGGCGTGGGGTAATAATAGTTATGAACTTCTTTAATGACTTCGGTTGCAAAAAATTTGCGCTGCGACAATGTTTACATTTTCGAAGATAACAAGAAAAATACCGCACCACCACCTAACCGTACCAGGATCGACCCCTTGATTGTTCGATCAAGTTTTTGAGCGACGATTTAAACCCATTAGCGAAAGTCATATCTTGCAAAAATAATTAGAAAAGTTCAACATAAATTAAACATCTTTTGCGAATTCAAGAGGCACGAAATTGCTATTTCTTCGCGGGTTATGGGATACAGGATATAGGGATACATTTGGCGGGTATTGATTCTGCGCATGGCTGTGCGCATGCGCAGGGGCATTGCAATCCGTAAAATACGTTAGAAATTTAAAAAATTCTCGACGTCGTTCGAACAAGTTCTTCACCGTGTTGGATTGTCAATTTTCGGAGTCGCGCTAGTGAAGTTTGTGGGTTTTTTAGGAAATGTAAAGAATATCACGGATCGTGCATGTTTCAGTTGATTATATAAATCATTGTTTCATTATTTGATTCCTGCCGAGTGAATAAATAGAAAACGAAAATGGGTCCTTGTTTTTTTTATTGTCGCCAACGTCGATAATAATCTCATCTTCATGGTCGATTTCGATAGGAATTACGTGTCGAATAACATATTTTATTGATAAAATCTACATTCGCAATGTGTTCAGACGACAAAATGCTGAAGAAATGACTGTGGATGGATCAAATTTAACATTTGTTTAAAGGTTATGTTTTTACGTCAGTGCGGGTGTTTTATTGGTGTTATGACTCGAAAACAATGAAGGAAAGTGTATCTTTTACGAATTGTTGATTTTCCCGAAAACAATGAATCTCGGACCGCAAATTGTGGAGGTTTCAAGGTTTATTGTCAGCAAAGAGAAAGGGGTATGTACCCTATAATTTTATGAATTCAATTTCTTCCGATTTATAAAATTGCGATTAATTTTTTGGAATTTGAGTTTTATGATATCGTTTAAATTAATAGAAACTGCAATAATACCTAATACGAGAAATTGAATTGCTATTTAAAATTCGTGAAATTATATAATTTTGTCAGGAAGCGTTTCTACATTAGTTTTGGGGCAAACAATCTTTTAGGTTAAAACTGCTAAAACCAAATATTTTCATATAAACGATATTGGACAAAATTCTGTGAATTCAATCATAGTAAATTGTTTAATATCTTAATCGAATAAAAATACTTGGCGAATTTAGATATGAAGAATTTTTCGGTAATAAAAACTCATCAATAGTTTCTAAAAAGAGATATTTGTTTCGTATTTCTCACTGGAAGAGAATTGATTCTTCAATTTGTAAATGTACTTTTTAAACTTTCTTATTATATCAGGGACGACAATGAGATTTAAGAAAAAAAGAAAATTTCCAAAGCGCCTAAAATATTATTTTTAAATTAAGGATGGCCCAAGAAAATATGAAATTATAAAACTAAGAGATCAAGGATTATATTTGTGATGGATGTGAATTTTTAAAGAGTCTTATATTATTACTCTGATTTCATGAAAAATATTTTTTGTTTTTTGATAGCTAATAAAAATTAAGTAATTATAAAAGTTTATTATGTGTCGAGGTGTAAAATTGAATTTTTTTTTGAGTTGACAACCTGCTGTTAAAAAAATGTCTTCTAATAAAATTACCTTGCAAATTCCATTGCGTTATTTATAATCTCTTACATTTTTCAGGTGCATAATTATTTCGGAATGGACAAATGGAAGTCGAAGTTTCGGACCCCTAAGATAGCAATTTTTCAATCAAAATGACTGAACGCAAATAAAATAATATTTTCAAATAAAAAGTATTTTGCATCTTAAAACTAGTTTTTGTTTCCTAGAATCCATATCCGAGCAAATCAAATCTTTTTTTAGCTGTTTCAGGATCTAAATTTGAACTTTTATAAATTTTGTAAGTTTAAAATCACTTAAAGACCTAAGGTAAAAAGAGCTTACATTCTTTAGTTCTGCAGGGATCACAGTCAGTTCCATATTTCTTTTTTTTCCCAATTTTTTCCCTATTTTTCTCAGAATTTCATATTATCCCTATCCTTGAGAATTTTTGCCATTTTTCCCTCTTTTTTGAAAGCTGCGATTCACTTTTCAAAAATGAAACCTAGTATATTCAAAAATACGCGCCACAATCTATACTTGTGCAGGAAATATGAGCAATCCGAATCTTAAAATAGCGGAAAATTTAGAGGAAATTTAATTTGAAACTATTCAAATTTAAATACCTTCACCAAATAATTCCTTAAATTCGCAGTTTGAGAAAGATTTAAAGGCTTCTAAATTTAGAACTTTTACGTTTAAAAGCTTTTAAATTTGAATGCATTTTATTAATATTTGAGGATAACTTAAATAGTATTTCTTTGTCTGAGTTAGCCCTAAATAGTAAATACCTCAATTTCGAAACTTTAAATTCATCTTTCGCAATAAATATAATTTTATGATTCCCACATCATGATAATGTTCTTAATTTTTTTAAAGGCGACTTTCTCGAGGATCCATAGGCTGAAAAAGTACCAAATTTGAAAGTCTTTAATTCAACTACCTTAAAATTTCTAAAATTTCTAACTAAAAAGTTTGAAATCTGAAAAACGAAATTAAGAACCCATAAAATAATTCAAAATCTTTGAGATTCCAAATGTTCTAATTTTTAAAAAAAGCTTACAAATTTGAAGCTCTTTAATTAATAAAAAAAATTTAGAAACTCTGAAATTTAAAATTTTTAATTTGATATGATCCGCAATGATTATGCGTGATTTTTAATACAAAAGATTTAGAACACTAAATTGCAAATGAAGGGTGGCTTTACAGCTTTTCAGCACTGATATTTCTTGAAATTATCATTTATTGAAGAAAAGTATATATTTTTTCTTATTCGCTTCGGATTTTGTAGCAAAAAAATGTCGGTCATACTGTGATATCGCGATCTTTAATTTTGATTTTCTCGGAACAGAATAATTTTTCGGATCAAAATTTTTGTCTTCTTATTCAGCAAATATATGACAAAAATGGTTTATTTGATAATAGCAATTTAAAATCACTAAACCTGAACAATGTACTAAAATTGTTGTTGTATATGTAAATTATTTACAGTAACAATAATCTAAATGTTTTTCGAAGTCAGAAGATGTGGATTCCATTTGAAATATATTCTTGTTGCAGCTTAAGAGGGGAAGCCCATGAAAATCGATTTAAAAAAACTGATTTTTAAGATATTTTTATGACCTCGACATCGATAGAGTTAATCGGCGGGAACTCTAGGACGTTTCTTTTTATCATGGAACAGAAAACCAAAGCAATTTTTTATAATGAAATTAGAAATCGGATGAACCTAAGACCGATTAAAAAAAGTGACTTCTGAATTATATTCTTGAAATATTAAAGCATTGATTTATGCAATAAAAAAATTTATTTTTTTGAAAAGTTACATGGGCTTCCTCCCTTAAATACAAATACATACTTATAGTTGAAGGGGGATATTTGTTGTTAAAATTCACTTATTTTGAATGATTAACATGTTTCTATTATTCTACATTTTTTATATTTTTGATTCACTATTATTTTTTAATTCTGCTTGATTTTAAAATTACATTACATTTTTGTTTGTCTTGGAATAGAAATAAACTGCTTTCAATTGCTTAATATTTAAGCAGAAAGTTCAAAAATACTCAAATTTTGTTTCTTTAAAGATTACTATTATCTAGAATAAGATATTGTTAATGGTTTAACCAAGTGGGAAATGTTTGCGTACACCGTTTCTTTCTATTCAAATAAGACGCAAAATCTGTGTGAGTTTGTTTTCCTATATCTGTGTCTTACTTGAAAACTTCAAGTTTTTTTCTAATGTGTAAATTATTTTAATAATTAAAAGTCATGATCTTATTTAAATAAATTCTACTCGATGTATTTAATAAACAGTATTCGAAATAAATATAATTTATCAACAAGAAATGTTTAAAATATTTTTTCAAACGGTATACGATTTCAGGATAATTTTGTATAAGTGAAAAATGCACATAATGTCTCAAAAATAAGTATTATTCAGAATTTTTATGTTATATAAAGTCTCCATGCCAAATATATTCAAATTAACGTCGCATCAAAATGCATAATTTTATTTTCGTCGCATAATTTTGATATTTTCGCATAATAGCGCATAATTCATATTTCTTGTGAATTATATACGTAAAAAGTTGTAAAAAATGTATTTTCGAATATTTAAATGTTCGAATTCGTCAGTAAATATAAAATATACCATTTTTAACTCATTTGGAATAATTTTTTTAAAAGCGAATTATAAAAAATTTGCATTTTGAACTTCGCGCAGTTTTCCCATTTACGTTTTATGTAGGGTTTTTGAGAGATACTTGAAAAAAAGTTGTGCTTTGGCACACATTGGTCGAAATCGGTATTTGAATTTGAAAATTGAAAAAGATTTCCTTATGAGCAAAAACATTGTGATGAACTTTTTGTAAGTAAAGTTTTTGTGGTGAACACCTAGGCAAAATTAAAAACAAATTTTTTTCAGCAAGTTTTGTTTTAAAAATATGAAAAAAGAAGCTTTTTCGAATTTAGTTAATTGCATCAAGAAACATAGTTATTATTTTGTTGTTATGGAAAAAAGAAACTTTCCGTCGTTTTTCAAGCGTTTTGATCGTTTAAAAAGGCAAAGTCACGATTTGGAAACACTTTAAAAAGTACGAAAATTTTTTTATACCAATAAAATACGTGCTTCTTCCATTCAAACTGAAGAAATTTCGAATTCGACATGTACAACTTATATTTAAAAATATGCAATTATCTAAATTTAAAAAAAAAAAGTGTTTTTTTTTACGTTCTGAAAAAATTGTATGGTGCACAATTTTTTCCAATTTTTTATTTTTTATTGTTGTTCAATATTAAATTTTAAATTCAAAAACCGAATAGAATACATCAAAATTTGTTTTCTTCTTTCGGATGTCAAATCACAAGTTTTTTTTGCTCGGCTGAAATGATTCGAATAATTTCTGCATTTTTACTCCACTAACGTATATTTATATTCTTCTCGTTTTAAATATTGATATTTTGATATTTTCTGGAGTTGAAAAGTGCATCCTATGTTTAAATTCTTATTTTATTTTTACAACGCATAATTCAATTTTTCGTCAGTGGAAGTAACGTTACAAACAAAATTAAATTATAAATTTAACAAACTTAATCAATAAATTTTAACAAAGTTTGCGAATTTTGCGAAAGATGGCTCCGCAACGGTACAGTTCAATAATAACTTAATAAATTGGAAGATCACTTTTATATTTCAGAATTCACACTCTTTCCCCTATTTCCCTTTTTTTAGAGAAATCTTTTTTTCCTCTGTTTTCAAGAAACTTCCCTTTTTTCTCATTTTTTTTGCTTAAACTGCTATCCAACGAAAAACCCTAGTAAGTGACATTTACCATAGTGACTATTTTCAGGCACATCTGCATGAGAAAATAACTTCCATGGCAAATGTAAATTAATAAAATGTCACTTGATAGGTTTTTCCATTGTACAGCAAAGATTCGAACCAAATTAATAGAAGCAATTAAGAAAATCCAACTATTTTTGGTTAAAAGTTAATTTTTTCTGTTGAAAAGTCTACTATTAAATTTTTGGTTCGAAACAGTTCGTCATTCATCTCGCTTGATTGAAAATTTTACTGTTTGGTTGAAAATTTTATTATTTTGTTGAAATTTCAAATAATTTGTTAAAAATTTAATTTTTGGTTGAAGATTCATCTTTTTGGCTGAAAATTTATCTATTGTGTTGAAAATTCGTTTTAGTTTTGGTTGAAAATTAACTTTTTTAATCGAGAATTTAACTATTCCATTTTTGGTTGAAAATTCAACTATTTTGGTTGAAAATTCAACTATTTTGGTAGAAAATTCAACCATTTGGTTAGAAATTAAACTATGTATTTGAATATTGAACTATTTGGTAGAAAATTAACTTTTTTGTTGAAAAATCATATTTTTGGATTGGAAATTCAATTGTTCTTGTAGATAATTTGTCTTTTTGCCTTCAAAATTCAACAAATTTGTTGAAAATTTCATTATTTTGTTAAAAATTCAATTTTTGGTTGAAGATTCATCTCTTCGGCTGAAAATTTAACTACTGTGTTGATAATTCGTTTCATTTTTGGTTGAAAATTAATTGTCTTAGTCGAAAATATAACTATTCCATTTTTTGTTAGAAATTTATCTTTTTTAGTTAAAAATTCAACTATCTTGTTTAAAATTTATCTTTTCTAGTTAAAAATTCAACTATTTGGTTGAAAATTCATGTGTTTTGTTGATGATTCGTCTTTTTTGGTAGAAAATTAAACATATTGGTTAAAAAATCGTCGTTTCGGTTTAAAATTCAACTATTTGACTGAATGTTGAATTCTTTTTTTGAAAATTCATTTTTTTTAAGATTTGTCATTTTAGCTCAAACTTCATCTCTTTGGTTGTAAATTTAAGTATTTTGTTAAGAATTCACTTTTTTGGTTGAAAATTCATCTTTTTGTTGAAAATTTGACTATTTTATTCAAAAATTCCTTTCTTTTTTTTAATTGAAAATTCTTATTTTCAACTAAAATTTAACTGTTCCATTTTTGGTTCAAAATTTATGTTTTTTAGTTCAAAATTCAACTATCTGGTTAAAAATTTATCGTTTTTGGTTAAAAATGCAACTGTTTGGTTGAAAGTTAATCTTAGTTGAAAATTCATCTGTTTGGTTGAAAATTCATGTGTTTTGTTGATAATTCGTCTTTTTTGATAGAAAATTAATCTTTTGTTGATGATTCATAATTTTAGTTGAAACTTCATATCTTTAGTTGAGAAATAAACAGTTTTGTTGAAAATTCATTTTTTTTCTGATTGAGAATAATTTTTTAACTGAAAATGTAACTATGCCATTTTTTGTTGAAAATTTATATTTTTAACTGAAAATTGATTTTTTCTAGTTACAAATTCATTTATCCGGTTGAGAATTCATGAATTTTTTTCAAAAATCGTCTTTTTTTGCAGAAAGTTAATCTTCTTGGTTGAAAATTCATCATTTTTTGTTTAATAATGCAACTATTTGGTCGAAAATTAATATGTTTTGGTTGAGGATCTATTTATTGAATATTCGTCTTTTTTGGTTGAAGATTATCACTTTGAATAGAAATTTAACTATTGTGTTGAAAATTCGTTTCAATTTTGTTTGAAAATTAATTTTTTTAATCGAGAGTTTAACTATTCTATTTTGGTAAAAAAATCAATTATTTTGTTAGAAAATTCAACCATTTGATAAAAATTAAACTATTTTTTGAATATTGAACTATCTGGTAGTTAATTAACTTTTTTGTTAAAAAATCCTATTTTTGCATTGGAAATTCAATTGTTTTGTAGATAATTCGTCTTTTTGGCTTCAAAATTTCACAAATTTGCTGAAAATTCATGTATATTGTTGAAAATTCGTCTTTCGGAAAACATTAATCTTCCTGGTCGAAAATTCATTTTTTTGTTGTTGAAAATTTAACTATTTGGTTGAAAAATTTACTTTGTTAAAAATTTACTTTTTTAAAGATTATCCATCTCTCGTTGACAATTTAACTGTTTTATTGAAAATTGATCTATTTGATTGAGGATTTAAGTATTTTGTTAAAAATTGTTCTTTTTTATTTGAATTCATCTTGCTGCATTTTTTTAATGAAAATTAATTCTTTAAACTGAAAATTCAACGATTTTGTTGAAAATTAATGTATTTTTTGAAAATTTGTCCATTGGTAGATTATTAATCTTCTTGCTTGTAAATTCACCTTTCTTGATTGAAAATTAACTTTTTTGTTGAAAATTCAACTATCTTCGAAAAAAATCGTCTTTATGGCTGAAAATTCATCTCTTTTGGTAGAAAATATGTTTTGGTTACGTGGGCATATTGGCAACTAAACTAAACTTAAAAACTGAACTACGATTGTCAACGAGGGGGGACGAGGGTGTCAAAAATGGCCCAAAATTGGTCACGTAGTTTATGGGCGGGCCCTTAGAAGTAAAAGAAATATTCAATAGGATCGGTAAAAAATATTTATTTCTATAATTTTGCAAACATTTCTCTCAGTCACTATTTTTATATTCTCAGTAGTTTAAAAAATAAATTTTTCATTTTAAAGCTGCAAGAAACTTCTTCTACAGAAAAATGCATTATTAAAAATTTTTCCTTTACTTCTATAATGAACATTATTTTGATCATTTTCTCGGCGTAAATCGTCTATTTTCTTTCTTTTAAACAGATGCTTTTAATCATACATTCAAAATGTTAAAATATTTGCAGTCAAGAGAGAAATACCAGTTTCTGCATTTTATGTTTGAAATAATATAATTATGTGTCATACTTACTTCTTGTAGTAATCTTACTACTATCTGATAGTTAAGAGAATTGTGAATTCTTTATAATTTTGGAACTTATAAAGAATGTTAGAACCTAGTATTTCTGAGCTAAAATACAGTATTTTGATATAAATGATTTTTTTAAAAGAAATACGTACTCTTCTGACAAGAAGTTTTTTTACCAACAGATTTTTCAAATAAATATACTTGAGATAAACTGAAATAGATAAAACTTTAGTTTTTCTTCTTGATGAATATTTCATGAAAAATGTTAAAATCTTAAGCAGAGACTCGATACTTCAAGTACCAAATGAAATTTGTTAACCAAGTGAACCTACTTTTTATTTCAAATCCTAATTGTCCTAGTTTCTAATGTAAGACTAAGGACAACTGACGAGAATAAAACGGACGTTTTTTTCTTTTTTTTTGGCATTTTTATTAAGTTCTGCGAGTATATACAAAGGATAGAGAACTAAATAACTAATACATATTATAACTAAATAAACAAAGGCTGTTATAATAGTAGTAACGTGTGTTAATAGTAATTAATTTAAATAACATAATATTGATAACTGTAAGATCCGCGACGCGCTGATCCTAACTCAACCTGAATGATGAAAGATTGAAAGGTATTTTATTGAAACTTCGTCCATGCCTGATACTATCAAACACATTAAATTTCATTCGTCTTCCCTAGAAAATCGTCGAAATATACGCACTCTACATAAAACCGCCTTCTCACAAATAGTCGTATCGCTTTGACAAACGCCGCTATCAAACTTCGCAATCGCATCCGATAACGCTTTTTTTAGTTTATCAAAATATTATAGGCACTTAATAACACAACGTAGGATTCTCAGAGCGAATCTTGGCAATGCTCTACAAACGAATGTCTTTTTTCGTATAGCCGCAATTTTTGTATTCGGCAAACTTCGTTTCAAGTTTGAATCTGAATTATAAGATTCGTGCAAAGAGCACCCATTCGCAATAGGCAAACATTTTTTATTTATTGATAAAGGATACTCTGTGACGAAAAACTGAAAATTCTGATAGTCTGGGATCCACTTCGTAAAAGAAAAACGTTGCAACTTTTTGCTGTTGAAAAAAATGAAATAAATGTATTAGTTTGTCGAAAGTCTTTTACCAAATGGGACCCTTTTCTGGTCTACAAAGTTCAAAGTGTCGTTCCTGTCGATCTCGTCGAAAACGAACAAATACGCCTTTATCGGAAACCCGTCACATTATTACTGGTAAAATACCGGCTACTGCCTCTCTCATCGTTTCTGTATGTTCTGTATTCGCATGCCACTCCAGCCCCTTTATAACTATTCAGAATTTCATCCATAATCGATAGAAAATGTTCCGGAATATGGAAAAAGTAATGCAAGAGCCTCGGGCTTCAAAACGACCTGACCGATATATATATATATATATTTTTTTTTCATTATAGAAACTGAAGCCGTCAATCAATTTTTATCCAAATGTTTTTGCCGAGGGCCATAACCCATAGGTTTATAACAATAGCCACTCTCTATAATCTATATCGACATTCTATTTTCAACGAAATATCGGTCTTCATTTCATCTTCATTTCACATATAATTTTGAAAATTTAGTTTCAACATGCAACAATTTTTGATGAGAGAACATTTTTGTCAAAAAATATAGAAGTTCCACTCATACGAATTCGAATAACTGCTCATATTTATATTTTATTTTTTCAATGCAATTTTATTTCTTTCAACTCTCTTTTCATTTCCTCCAAGAAAAATCCTGCTTCCAAAATTTGTTCACTTTAGAGATTTATAAATAAATGAATGGTCCCTTGGAACTTCAAAACAGTTATCGAAGATGAAGCGGACTGAAAATTTTAAAATTTATAATTTGCAAGTATGAAAATATTCTTTATTAAAGGGATCACATTTTGGAACAAGATTTTACTAATGTTAATTTTTAAGAAGCCTATTGGCTCTGAACACTTGTTATATCGTCTGCCATCAGAAAAATAGAATTCTTGAAACTTAAACTCAGTTCCCACTTATTTTCCCTCCAATCACTTTCATTCTTTTGTCGATTGGACCTCTGAAGATAATCAACTTGAATTAGGTTTAACAGAGCTTTTTTATTAGGACAATGTTATTTTTTAGATATAAAATATAAATATATACTATGAAACTTTTAATTTCCACCTGATTTTTTCAATTCACAAAAATCTGATTTTCTCCAAATTCAAAAAGATCTCTTAATTCCCAGACGCAAAAACGATACTCATTTTAATTTTTCAGTATAAAGGAAGTACAAAATCAGATTTTATTTCACTAACAGAAAACAATACACAGCCCCTAATTCCAATCGTTTTGTCCTAATTAAACAAAAACACAAGTTTTAATTAACCCAAGTTTTTTGAAAAAGGTAGTTTTTCTACGATGAGTTATTTTTTATCGAAAGTGCAAAGGCCATTTTTTTCCTCGCTTCTTTACTAGACATAATGGGATTTCTCAAATAGAACAGTTTGAACTGAACGTGGATCAGATTCCTATTTACAAATTAAGCTGACAATTGATTTACAATTATCAAGTAATCGATATAACTAGTAATTGCAATTTGAGTCTAAAATTGCTTCAATAGTGAAAACAATATCGTAGAATCCTTTAAAAAGGATTGAAATTGAAAATCCATTTTCTACAGTCACGTATAGAAATAAACAGAAAAAATATCAAAAACAGAAATTTAAACTTTCCGCAAAATGTGATCAATAAATGTGTAATTGTGTACACTTAGTAGAAAAATTAAATTGACTTATATACAGTGCAATTTTCAGACTACAGAAAACAGTTTATCAATTATACTATTTTCCGATTAATTTACTTATTATTTCTTGAATTTGATTGTAATAATATACAGAAATAAAAAATTAAAATATTTTACTAAATTCACGTTGAATAATGTTTAGACTACCAATTCCATGCAAAAAAAATTAATGATAATCAAATGTTAATTTCTCGCGTTTTAGAAAAGACGCGCAGAATCCATTGGTAAAGTTTTCCTAGTGTTTAGCGCCAATCAAAGTCGCAACTGACGTTATTTTTTTGCTTTGAAATCGCAGTCACCGAATAAGACATGGCCTTCGCAGTTGGTTTCAAGAATAACTAACATCGCACGCTTTTGAAAAATTAATCGAATTTTATTATAAAAGAATCGGAAAAAATTATTCAACCTGTGAAGCGCCCTTATTGCGTAATTGAGCATACATTTTCAAAAATAATCACTGCTTTTAAGCATTTTGAAAATCTCAGACAGCTAAAATCGAAGCCAGACGTCACCTCGAATCCTTCTCAATATGCACAATTTAATTTTTTTTTCTCAGTAAGAAAGAATGATGCAAATTATGAAGGTTTCGACGAAAATTGTGGAAGCCAGTTTTAAAGTCTTTTCTGCGTGAAAAACATTTACAAATAATTTAGTTAATTTAATTTTTTGGTTATTTTTCAAGAAAGGATCAAAAGAAAGCTGTTACTGATTGAATGCACTTAAAAAAACATGAATTATGAAATTTAACTTATAAACATTATACACAAATTGTAGAAAGAAATAGAAAAGAGTAATTTTCTCATTGGAAAAAATGGTCTCAATGAAAATTTTTGAAATTTACTATAAGAGTAATATTTATTAACTTTTCATTTTATACTTCCGTACTATTTAATTTTTTTTATAAAACTGTGCATGGCTAGCCTCGATTAGGTTCAACCCAAAAGTGCTTGAAGAAAGGAAAAAAACATATTACGCGTTTTGGAGAATAACGATTTTTTCATTTTTAACGATGAAAAATCTCATTTCTCTCGAAAAAGACGCAAAATATGAATAATAAATAGTTCATACTTCAAAATTGTTCCTCTTCCCGGAATTTATAAAATAATACCCTTACTAGATGTCTATTTTGTGTATTTTAACAAATTTTTCAAAAAAAAAAAAATAATAATAATAAATGAATAAATAACAAGTTGACTGAAACAGCTTTAGTTCAACTAACTTCAACATTTGCTTTTCAAAACCGTTTGTTTTTAGTTCAGTAATAAAGTGAAGATCATGTTTTGTATGAGATTATTAAGGTTCCTGAGCTTCAATGTAAAGAAAAATTGTTTTTCATTTCTAAAATGAAAGAAACATGATTTCTAACGATTAAAAATCTCATTTTTCTCAAAAACGACGCAAAATATGAATAGCAGCAGTTCATCACTAAAAATTGTTCCCCTTCCTGAAATCTAGAAAATTGTACCTTTGCCAGATGTTTATCTTGTGTATTTGAACGAATTTTTCAACAAAAAATAATAATAATAATAATAAAATTTGAAAAGTCGATAAAAATCGAATAAAATAACATTTTTTTAATGAACTTCAACATTTTACTTTTAAAAACGTTGGTTTCTATTCAGTAACAATGTTGAACTGAATGCTATTTTAGTCGATTTCTTTTTTTTTTTTATTCGTTGAAAAATACAAGATAAACATCTGATAAGAGTATAATTTTATAAATTTTAGGAAATGGAACAATTTTGAACCATGAACTACTATTCATATTTTGTGTCGTTTTCGAGAAAAAGGAGATTTTTAATCGTTAAAAATGCTGTTTCTTCAGTTTTAGAAATGAACAATTTTTCTTTACATTGAAGCTCAGGAACCTTAATAATCTCACACAAAACATAAGCTTCACTTTGTTACTGAACTAAAAAACAAACATTTCTAAAAATAAAATTCTTAAGTTCGTTAAACTACATGCTATTTTAGTAGATTTTTATCGATTTTTTTTTTTTTTGAAAAATGTGTTAAACTACACAAAATAAACATCTAGTAAGGGTATAATTTTCAGGATTTCAGGAAGGGGAGCAATTGTGAACGAAGAACTGCTATTCATAATTTTGCGTCGTTTTCAAGAAAAATGAGATTTTTAATCGTTAAAAATGGAAAAATCGTTTTTTTCTTTTCAAAACACGTAAAGAAGTGAAAGTGGATGTGCAAGCACTTAAGGGTTGGACTTAATCGAGGCTAGCCGTGTGTGTATAACAATAATATTGTTAATTTCGAGCAATATTTTTAGATACAACCACTTTTTTATAATTTTGTTCCAACTTTATTATTTATGAATAATCGCACACAGAAATTAATTTAAAATTGACTGTTAGAACAATTTTTCTAAGAATGATTATTCACAAACAGAAAAAAAATTGAAAATCGGCTGAGAAATACTGCAAGATAGTTTGAACCCTTAATTGTATCTCTTCCCCCCTAGTCTGGCGCCATTCCAAATTCTCATTCTTAGAGCCTATTTATCAAAGCGTCCTTTTCTTCTCCCTTCAACTTTCTCCCGAGGATTTGAAGATTAGTAAAAATATCTATACTCTTTTATCATCATAAACATAGAAAACTAATTCGAAAAATTCTCAAATCCTAAAATGCGTAATAAATTTGTATAAAAATAATGATTTAAAAAAGAATTCTTTTGAAAGATTCCAACGAACAAGATGGCGAGTTTTAGAATGGAAAGCATTCAGGTAAGAACTGAACAGGTCTGTCTACCTGCCTACTTTTGTAGCTTGAGAAGGCCGAGTGTCGGCGTCTCGCTTCGATTAGCGCTGGTTACATTTTGCCCTGTTACAATGGATCTGGCTCGCAGTAGTAAGAGACCTACAAGCGCAGACTGATCAGCCAGATTGTGCAAGCAGCCACCACGCTGTAACTACTTGCGCGTCATCGACGCTCCACGCGCCGTGACGATGCGTATAATAAGAATGAGGATATGACGAACAGTGTCACGAATGTTATCATCGTCATCGTGACTGGAGATATAAATCGATAACATAACAGCCTTTTTTATTTTTAGATTTTAGTATCAGCAAGGTTCTCATATTGCTCAGAATTAATTTCTACTTGGAATTTCACAAAATCGAAGAGAACGATTTTCAATTGAATTCTTGAGAACCGTTTTCAGAGTTGTTATACAAATTAAATTTCAAAATTTCCCAATTTTCTAGGTTTACCTGACCAAGCTTTTAACATTTTCAGCCCAACTTTCATAAAATTATCAATCAACTTCCGATTTTAAATTGAATTAATGAGAACGTTTTTAGAGTTGCTACACAAATTAACTTTCAAAATTTCCCAATTTTCTAGGTTTACCCGACAAAGCTTTTAAGGTAGTTGTCGTACCAAAAATCAGGTCTCTGGAAAAAAAATTTTATATGATTTTAAAAATTGAAATGATATTATCAGTCATATCTGATGAAAGAAAAAACATGATTTTTTACGAAGAAAAGTTTAAGACTTACGAAAAATGATTAAAAAACAATATTTTTTGTAATGTAATTTTTTCTTACTGGAACTTCTTACCAATTTTTTGAAAATGATTAAATTTTATTAAATCATGGCTTTTTTGGGAGAAACATTACTTACAGCTCTACTGTTTCGAATTTTGAAAATAAGTAAATATACGTCAAATATAGTTATTTGTTTACATAATGTTTTCTTTTTGGAAAATTGTTTTAACGATTTCAACCATAGAAAAATTTACTTTCAAATTTGTAAACAGTAAAGTTGTAGAGATTGTTTTTCCCGAAAAAAATAAAACTTCATTTATTGAAATTCTTCCAAAATTGGTAAGAAGCGATAGTAAGGAAAAATTTAATGGCAAAAAACTTTGTTGAAATAAATTTTTTTGGTAAGTTTAAAAATTGCGTTATTAAAAATAATTTTTTTTTATTTGAAATCACATCATCCGTAATATTATTTTGATCATTAAAATCATAGAAAAACTATTTTTTCAGAGATCTGATTTTTGGCGCGACAACTACCTTAACATTTTCAGACCAACTTTCATAAAATTATTAATCAATTTTCGACTTTCAATTGAATTGTTGAGAACGTTTTCAGATTTGCTATACAAATTTATTTTCAAAATTTCCCAATTTTCTAGGTTTAGCCGACCAAGCTTTCAACATTTTCAGACCAACTTTCATAAAATTATTAATCAATTTACAAAGATGTCAATAATAAATTAATAATAGTTGAACCTTTTTTGTATTCATGTCAAGGAATACAAAATTGAATTTCGGTCTTTTTTAATTTAAATGTTTTCAAAACTTGGACGTTTTTAAATTGCAATCTAAATTCTTCACATTCTGTATTTTTTAAAATCTCCATAGCAAAGCGACAGTCAAGTTTTCCAAATGCTTTGAATCTTCCAAAATTTTCCAAAATCAGTCCCTGAAAAACGTTTCACATAATTATATTGAATTAAAGCAAATTTTGAACAGTAATTTAATTCCATTAGAAATCAAATGTTTAATTCAGAAATCAGTCAAATCAAAAACTGGTAGTTTTCTCTATTCAACTAAAAGTCAATTCAATTTGAATCTCGTTTGCATTCCAGACTCCGAAATAAAAATTTAAAAAGCAGGAATGATACCGACTTTTATTTCCAAGCTCGTCCGCATCATAATCGTTGGAACATAGTTAAAAAATCTCCAGAGTTCGTAGTCGCGATCTCCCTTCAACAATATTGATTGATTATCGAGCGACTGCAATAGTTCACTTTAATTCGATATACATATATTTAAATATATATATATATAGATATATCAAAAATATTCTTAGTAAAATAGAGCATTTATTATGTAAGGTATCCTCGTGTACCTTTTGTATGATAAATCATTCGCTATATTAATATATTCATTATATACTATTATATTTCGCAGCCTGCGTCATGTGAACATTTTCCCTTAGGTATCAGCGAATTTATCTCGGCGTTCATGCCCCTTTTCTTACTACGTGACGCTCTCAAGTGCAAAGTCTTTCATCAAGATTCAACGCTCGCAATTCATTAAATTGATAGTTATTTACAAGAATGAAATTGCTACCTAGGATCGATCAACGAATTTCGTCGAAACGCGCGACAAAATTCTGAAAAATAGCAAACTACTGATCTGATTCTTATTAGAATTAATTAAACGTTTATCAAAGGCTTCAAAAAAAAGATGGTATCACTTTGCTCTTGAATAACAAAGTTGTCATGGTATCAGATAGAATGTTAATGATCGAATTTTTTAAACCGAAAGAAATTAAACTTAATTTTTAGAGTTACCTTGTATTTTCGAATATTTAACTTTCTCACCATTCTACATAAACCGATTTTTAAGCAAGGATTTTCAACATTCAAAAAAATAAAACCACCTCTTTGTTAATACCAAAATTAAAAGCAGTCTCATGAGCACGCGTTCTTTCTTAGAAAGAAAATGAAAAGGAACGAAAAGCAAATATTTTCGACTTTCAATTATTGAACTCTTGAGCCCGAATACAATTGGCGAGAAAAAATTTATCACTTGAAACATTCCCTTCTTTCTTTTCCTCAATCGGACTCAACGAATTATTAAAGATATGCTATTTACAAAAGATCTATCACCCGCGAAACAGCTGTCGATATCGTTACCAAAGTCCTAGATGCATCGTTTTCTTTACACAATACACAATACAACAATAGTGTCACTGTTTTTGTAATTTCACTCGTTTTTACCAGACGAGTATAAATTTGTCAGATACCTTATAAATTCTGAGTGGCTCCTATGATCGAAGATCGCATCAAGTTGTAAGGAATTGTATAAGATCGATCGCCTTCGTGCAACAGTAATCGACAGTTATTAGTTAATTAAATTACACGCTAATCCTATGATTCATTATGTACAATGCGATATATAGTTAACGTAATAAATAAGCTCAACGCGATACCGAACGCTTAGTACAATTAACGGTGTACCTTACTTCGGGAATATAATTACAAATAATATTATGCTCTTGAAATCGAGCAATTCAGTATATAAACTCCCCATAGCAGAGAACTACAGTCTCTTTGCTTTGTTCGCAGTATGTGCATCCACGAAGAATGAATATTACATTCTTCTCGAAATAATGTGGAAACAATGCATCATCAATG
>JAUMHM010000016.1:17992120-18003545 GCA_032362435.1 Melikaiella ostensackeni
AAAGTGAAGATTTAGTATTGGATTGTATTCGGGAGCGCGTTCGCCCAATCCTACCCAATACTTTCTTAGTTGCAGTGTTTTAAATTGCAGGTCATTTCCCGGTTTTCTCCCGGTAAATTGTTAATTTTTCCCGGGGTATATTCCAAAACTCAATTCTAAGAGTTGGAGTCAAGATATAAATGGACCCATAAAAATTACCAATTTATTTGTAGCGAAACAAAATTATGAAAGTCTCTTGTTTGATTGATTGAAAAAATTCATTAGAGTTATAGAACTGTTAAACGTGCGTCAAATCTTTTACTCTCATCAAACCTTGTCTGGGTTATATTCCAAAACTTAAATCTAAGAGTTGTAGTCAAGATAAAAATTGGCCAATGAAAAGTTACTAATTTACATGTAGCGAAACAAATTATGCAAGTCTCTTGTGTGATTGGTTAAAAAAATTTATTGGGGCTATAGAACTGTCAAACATGCGTCAAATCTTTTACTTTCATCAAATCTCGTCCGGTATGAAGTTTTGAAAGAGTTACTGTTTTGACAGTCCTTCATTCCGGCTAATTTTTTTCAACCAATAAACTAAGAGACTTTCGTCCATTTGTTTCTTTGCAAATGAATTGGCAACTTTGAATAGGCTAATTTTTATCTCGACTCCAACTCCGAGAGTTAGGTTTCGGAATATAACCCTGGTAGGAGGTTTGGAAAGTTACTGTTTTGACCGTTCCTTAGTCCGGCTACTTTCTTTCAACCAATAAAATAATAGACGTTTGTTCACTTGTTTCTCTACAAACGAACTGGTAACTTTTAATAGGCTAATTTTTATCTCGACTCCAATTCTGAGAGTTAAGTTTTGGAATATAACTCCAGTCAATTTAAAAAAGCTGAAATGGCTTGAATGATTTTTAACGATTTTTAACGATTTTTAAACATTTCAAAAGATTTAAAAGATTACTGATTTGGAACAGAGAATTTCGGAAAAGAATTATAATTCTGAGTTGAAACATCATGTAATTTTTGGTTATAAGAATTACAATTCTGATTTGGAGCAGGGAATTTTGTGAAAGAATTATAATTCTGAATTAGAACAGGAATTTTTTTAAATTCCTTTCTTCTAGATCAGAATTAAAATTAGTTTCCAAAATTCCCGTTCCGTGTGAAAAATTCTCTGTTCCAAGTCAAATAATAATTTATTATGAAAAATCCCTGTTTCAAGGCACAATTATACTTATTTCCAAAAATTCCATGTTCCAAGTCAGAATTATATTTATTTACAACATTTCCTACTTTAATTCATAAATATAGTAACTACCTTTTTGGAAAATTTGGAAGAGGCAATTTTCAAATTCTGGCACATTTTTATTTGCAAAAAACCAGAATTTTTACATTTAAAAAAATTCTCATTTGGAACAAGGTATTTTCAAAATCTGACGAATTCTGATTTCGAACAAGGATTGCTTTTGTAAATTACCTTTTTATAAATTAGAATTAAAATTACTTTCCAAAATTTCCCATTCCATGTCAAAAATTAAATGTTCCAAGACAAAATTATTGTAATTCATTTTCCAAATTCCCTGTTCCAAGTCAGAATTATATTAGTTTACAAAATTTTCCATTATAATTTAGAAATATAGTCACTTCCTTTTTTCAAATTTTGGAAGAGAGAAGTTTCATACTGTAATGATTTCTGACTTGAAACAGGGATTTTTTCCCCTTCTTTTAAATCAAAACTAATTCGCAATTCCAGTTCTAACTCAGAATTATAATTCTTTATGAAATTTCCTGTTCAAAAATCAAAATAATAATTCTTTACGGGAATTCCCTGTCACAATTGTCAAAATTATATTTCCCTACGGAAATTCCCTGTCCCAAACTCAAAATTATAAATCTTCACGGGAATCAGTTGTCCTAAACTCAAAATTATATGTCTTTACTAAAATTCCATGTCGCAACATAGAAATAGAATTGTTTTCGAAAATTCTCTATTCCAAGTGAGAACTATGATTTTTTCACAAATTCCCTGTTTCAACTCAGAATTAAGGTAATAAAATATATAAAACCACTTTTAATTTGCATATTAGTACATTCAAGAGAAAAATCCCGGTCAGTGAAACAAATTCCCGTTTTTTTCCCGGTGATCGAAATTCCCGGTTTTTCCGATTCGTTAGACACCCTGCTAATGAAAATCTACATCAGACGTTAAAAGAAAATAAGGGTTCAGATTTATTTTAGTTAGTTTTCATGGATTTACGCGATTAATTAATCTGAAGGCTTAAAATTCAAATGAAGGTAAACGTCCCAATAATAATGATCGTAAAAGATTTCCATGACCCCAAATAATGTTCAGAAAATTGTCTGGGAAGGATGACTTGAAAAATTGTTGGTACTAATTAAAGCAATGAACTTCCTAGAATGTTATAAACACTGTTTTTAATATATTTTTAATTTTAGTTTTAATCTATAATTAATTAAAAATCAAAAAGTACCGATGACCGATTTGAAAGCAAAATAAACGATCTGTGTAAAAATATATTACAATATTTTGATGAAATGAAAGATGTATTAAGACTTTTATATAGGGTCATTTCTAAAAAATTATTACTAAAAAATGAGAAAATTTTTATAAGATTATAAAGTCAATATTTTCATTTTCATCTTAAAATGTTCGCGGGGTGACACACAAACACATTCAATACAAAAATCTATTTTAAAAAAATGTTAACCAATATTAACCATATAATCTTATGAAAATTTCTTCATTTCTTAGTAATTAAATACAAAAATAGACTTTTTTCAAAAAACACCCGACTGATTATTTTCATTTCCATCTTAAAATGTTCGTGGGATACCATATTACCATAAACAATCAAAAAATTCCATTTACCTAGAATTTTTATTTAAACTGGGTTCAGCCGCACCGTGTAATCGATACAAAGACTGACCACTTGAACAATTTTTTCAAGTTTAATTAAAGATTCAAATTACTATAACAAGTTAAGGGTTAAAAGTAGAAGATAATTTGAATTTGGATAAATTTAAAATAATGTCGAAAAGGCACAATGCTCGGCCACAACGACATAGTGATAAGCATAGGCCAATGATTGTATTACTGGCCTCTGAAATGTGGTGAAATATATGTCATTGGCCACGTCAGCTTATGGATTTCTAAATTTGAAAGCACAGTGAATGGCCTCGAAATTACACAATGATTAGCAGGATCTAAATTTTTTTTTCAAACAATTATGAATGATTTTTTGCAACAATATTAATCACTTGTTTTTTAGGTGATGGAACACTACTCTTGGGTATCTATGAGTAGTAGTCTTACTTGTGAGTATTTTAAAATATTTTAATACAAGCATACTTAAACCAAATGGCCAATCAATGGGGGGGGGGGGGGATGCCACTGTATCGATTACCCTACTGCCGTGTAAAATAAGAAAGCCCGTATCTTACACTTGGGATTTGTCACCTGACTCGCAATTGATAATCAAATGTAAGTTACAAGTTTTCTTATTTTTCACAGCAGTATACTGTTTGAGACGTTTGAGTTGAAATAGCTCAAATAAAATCAAAATCGAATATGTAAACATCAAATTTTGACTACATCGTCTCAGTCGTCATAACGTGCGATAACGTGTAACGATTACTCGGACAACTGTGCGTTTCGGATGTCCCTGTAAACGAGACCGATTTTTTCATCAGAAGCAAAAGTAATAAATGTAGATTTCACTTCCTCTTATGGAACCGAAATTATCTCTTATTACGGAAAAACAATTTTCGTCCCAACCAAGTGATTTTTTAGACACTAAATGCTTAAGCAAAGAGGCATGTTTACTAACCTGAACCCTTAGTGAATTTCCTTGTGAGAAATCACAAGCGGCTATAAAAACGAATTTTTTTCAATTTTTACAAGTTTGGTATCAAACTAATTTGGTTTATAGATCGAGAACTGTCTAAAGTTACCTCAAAATATATAATTATTGCGTTTTTATTAAAGAAATACTTATTTTTTGCATTTAAACCTCAAAACTCAAAATTACTGTGACCACATATTAAAAGTAAATTTAGTTTTGAGTAAAAGAAAAAAGCTTTGTTCACGATTTCAAAATACTTTATATTAAATGGATTTCACTTTGAATAAATAAATTTAGTTGTATATTAATAACTGATTTATTTATTATAGAATTTTTTTTTAATTCAGTGAAAACATGGCTATACAAAGATGGGCTGAATATTGCGTAAAGGGGTGGATCGAATGACGCAACAAGATAGGATGTAACTTGTTACCCTGCAGATGATAGGTTTTCAGCTTTGGAGCAAAATCTAGATATGTTTACAAAGTTCCGAAGGTAGAATTAAACTTCAGGTACTTATAAAGACTTTTGAAGCAAACCCTTTAATCAGACTAGAAAGAATTTTTAATACCTCCCTCCCCCAGCCTAAATTGAAGAAGAAAATTATTTTCAACCCCTATTATTTTATAGACATCCTCTTCCGAAAATTGCGCTAAAAAATGCAGTTTCCGAGAAATTTAGAATATGAAGAATCATATCAACGTTAGAATGATATGATAATGAGATATTAAAGTTTTCATAGAACGGAAATTTCTCGTTGAGCATTACAACATTTCTCTTTCTCGTCGTGTTTAAACAATTCCTGTAGCACTATTTTCAGGATTTAGAAACAACAAGTTGGAAATCTAATCAAAGGAAGAGAATAAAATTTATATTTTACTTTATTCTGAGCACTAAAAATAAGAGTCCTAACGATTTAAAATAAATATTATGATAAATATTTCACGGAAGCATGGCTAAAAATGTGTGGATCTTTTTACATTAAGCTATAAATATTAAATCTCAGATATTAAGAACAGGTAATACTTACCAAGAGCAATTCGACTCCCACATTTCTGTGTTCACAATAATAAATATTTTACGCTAAACTTTTAAGAAATAGTAGAGAGCATGAAAACGGAGGCAACTAGCCTATGTTTTATTATATAATTACAAAAAGTACATTTCTGTTTTACTAACCTCAACATTTTTAAAATTATTCCAACCAAAATAGGCTATCTAACTCCGTTTTCATGTTCACCGTTTCCCAAAGTTTCACCGAAAAATATCTCTTACTGTGGACACAAACGTGTGGAAACTGAATAGCTCATATGGCGAGTAAGTGTCACATGCCCTAAATTAAACATTTCTTTTCAAGAACATTACGCTTCTAGTGTGATTAAATTTGATAAGAAGCTATGATACAATAAATCAGGTTTTTTCAACGGATCTCTACCTTTTAGTATTCTCAACATTTTTTAATGAAGTAAATGAAAGAATTTAACCTTACGTGAATGCATGCGTATTGTAAAGTCAACAATTTTTATATCAGGATGATAAGAATCGATGAATCTTGTGTTTATGTTTCAAAGATAAATGAATGGTTCAAAAAGGGTAATAAATTAAGATATAAGGGTTGATGGCAGAGATTTGAATGAATACCATCCTGATTTTAAGAGTCATAAAATACAAAAATAAGATTCAGCATTGACACAGGCTTACCAGCGACATTCCGTCAAGTTAAAAGAAAAGTGGAAAAATTGAGTAATTTTATTCTTAAAAATACAACAATTTATATTAGGATATGCAAGCTTTTCTGCAATTGTCTTTCTTTGATATTCCTGAAATCTTACTGACTCACTGATACTTAAGATTTCAAAATTACTCAATTTTAAGCAAATAAAATCTTTAAAAGGTTGTAAAGCTTTCTTATACTATTTATTATGCCAAAAAATGTCTTAGTCGATTCTAAATGTATTTGTATACTTCAGGATGTAAATATAATTTTTCAAACAAAAATCACATAATAGTAAAGTCTTCTATCTAATTAAGAGCTTATTCATTATTTTCATATTTGATCATAAACGTTTGAACGTGTAATTTTCTCATTTGGAAGTTGAAATTGGCAAGTTTTAGGGGAGACAAATGACACGAGCTTTTAATTAATAATTGATAATACTTGAACTGCAAAAGAAATCGAGAAAAATTACAGGCTTTTTATTAGGCCAAGTCTAAACGTACGGACATGGCAAGGGGACATGGGTTGTGTTCGGATGTATAGACACTACATTTTCTTTAATGTTCCGTTCATCATCCAGATGAAATATTCTCACTTTCCAAAACGAGAATTTTATTTTCCGGTTGAAAGCCGAGAAACGAGAAAACAAATGCCAAAAACAGTCAATTCAAATCCTTATATGAAGCAACAATGAAGTTGCAGTTATGAAATAAAGAAAAAAGGATGAAGGTTTTCTCGAACTTTATAATGTACAAAAATTAATAAAAAAAATTTAATTTAATAAAATGTATAAAATAGCAGTAGGAGTAGCAGGACCTGATATCGTCAAGTATAACTTAGTCAATTTTAATAGCATTGGTAAATAAGTAATCGCCATCAACTTGATAACTTCTTTTCTTATGGAAATTGATAGTATTATAAGTAGTTGTTCTGATCAGATTTCCTTAAAGAAATTACGTATTTTCTCCTATGGTAAAAAATACCTAAAAATGTTCTTGTGTACAAGTTATTCAAAACATTCATAAATTTTGGCGATGACTGGGAACCTGGTGATTACTGGGTCTCTTACCTTATTACTAAATCATTAGTGACAAAAAAGAATAAAATCTTCTTTTGAAATCCATTACGTATTTTAATGCTGTCTCTATAATATTTTTCATTCCATTAATATAATTTGTTAATTATTTACATGACATTATTCAAAAATTTATAATTATTACTTTAGTTTTCACAAGTTTTAATCTTTAAGAGAACTTTTAACCTATTTCTTCATCTCATAGCCAACTTCTTTTTTGCATTACAAAATGCCTTGAATTTTACGTTTCTGTCATTTATACAACCATTTCTCGGTTTTCATCTGGGAAATCAAATTCTCGTTTCTCGTTTTCGAAAGTGATAAAATTTCATCAGGATGAAGCACAGAACACCAGCTTTTTACACATGATTGGAATGAATTCCTAATTAACAAAAATATATATAATTGCAGAGAATGCAATAAAATCGCTAGAATTATACATAGAAAAATTCTCCGGAATCAAGTCATCCTTTATATTTAGTGCACATCGACTTTTCAAACCCCTAAAAATAACATAAAAAAATTTCTGACTCCTTACAATTCGCACGAATAGTATACCTTTATTTTGTTTTCGCATTTACGTCATTATTTATCATTTTCCGAGAAACCTAGAACCTACTGAAAAAAATGTTAAAATTTCTTCCTGGATTTTCAAAATATGAAGGGAGTTAATTAAGGGCATTGGAACCACGCCCTAACTTCAAAATTGAATTACCTTATTTTACTCCATAAATACTAGAATTACATCTTTGTTATATAATTAGGACTCACTCCTGTTTTGAATCAAGTCTGTTTTCGGAGTGAAAATTGACTCATTTTAATACTTTTTGTGTAAAACGATTTTTTTGGATTCTAACCCGAGTATTCAAAAAAATCGTTTTACACAAAGAGTATTGAAATCAGCCAATTTTTCACTCCGAATGCAGACTTGATTCAAAACAGGAGTAAACTCTAATTATATAACAAAGATGTAATTTTAGTATTTATGGAGTAAAATGAGGCAATTCAATATTGAGGTTAGAGCCTGGTTCCAACGCCCTTAAACACAGAAGATTCTAAAAATATAATTATTATAATAAAAATACTGAATATACTTGGATTAAAATTCAAGGGTAGACTCTAGGACCAATCATTACAACTTTTAGAACAAAAACAGGAGTGATAAACAAAAAATGTGATGAAAATAAAATTATTCCTATAAAAAATACTAAATATCCCAGGATTAAAATTTTAAATGTAGTTTTCAGGTTATTTGGACAATTTTGTAAATTTCAAATCCAGATAATGAATTTTAGTACATATCACAATTACGTGTACAATAAATTCTAAAAAATGTCTAAAACATGTATTATTTCCAGACATAAGCTGTAAGCTTAAATCAAAAATAGACAATTCATATACCTAATAAAAACGTGAATAAATATTGAAAATACATATAATTATTATAATGTGTATGAAATCTGGTAAGCGATTTACTGTAAGTAATTTAAGAACACAAGTAATTATAAATAATTCATCTACGATTGCAAATGAATAAAATAATTTCATAATTATGGAGCAAATTGCTTAGAAACTGCATGCAGGGTTTCCTGACAGTAAAAACATATATAAACGATCGGATGATACACCAAAAAAATATATTTTCCAAAAGAAAAATCGGGGATTAAAAATTTCATGTAAAAAAATAAAATAATCTTTCTTTTAAAATTATACTCATCACTTGAAAAACTGTTTGGTAGCTTTCTGAAATTTGAAGGGTTGTTTTGGTAATCCTCTAGCCAGATAACAAATTTTGTGAAATGATTTTAAAATATGTTCAAAAGTATGAGCAATTTTCGAACATAACCTGTAAATTTTTGACAAAAATAGATAATTCATCAATTTAATCAAAATAAGGATAAATATTATTTAAAAATTATATATGCTTATAAATTCCTTTCAATTTGGAATGCAAGCTAAAACGTGCAACTTAATTACCTGAATTATAAATTATTAATCTGAAATTACAATAATATCGGATTATTTCATAATTTGGAGCAAATTGCACAAAAAAGCACAGAGTGATATATCTAGATCATATTACTGTTGAATTTCTACTAAATTCCTTCAAAAATTCCATATAATAATTATTCCTTACTATAAATATATGATTCGGAGCAATAACGACGCGAGCTGATTTTTCGCAACAAAAAAAAATCATCAAAAACGAAAATTTACAGCTACTCCGTATTCAAAATGCAGTCCAGAAACGATCGGGATGATAAATCACCAAATAGTTACTTCGTAATTAAGTGCATCGTCTAATTAAAAAAAAGACCTCGTGAGAAGAAATATTCGGCCAGCTCCAAGTAGTAGTCAGTCACAAGTAGTCTAGAATGGCTGATTTCGAACGCTATATTACTAACCTTTCCCTAGCTAACGTGGATGGAAAATCGCATATAAAGAGACCCGACCCCATGGAAGTGTGGGAAAGCGTCCAAAAGTAACCCAAACCGACAGCCAACACACGATCGAAAATTGAAAAGTGGCTAGCAGGGTTGATAAATGCGGCCCTGGTAGCCAGAAAAATTACGTGACAAACTTTGCATTTACACGGATGTACTGTGCGCCTCTTTCTGAGTAGGAAAATGCTTCAAAGTATTTCCCGTAATATCTCCTCAACGAATGCACCGATCTCGCAAATTCTTGTCTCGATATCAATAGGAGTGCACACAGGAACTTCTCGCGGTGGAAACTAGTACCCCGGTGTACCTGATGTATCGAAAATTTCCCGAGAAAGCTTTGCGAAAAATTGCCACGAATAAACAAAAGGTCGAGTCAGGCTTGGGATTTCACGAGTTAGTCTGGTACTGTGCGCTCGCGGACGACGCAAATCATAGGCTCAAAAGATGCAGTGCACACTGAACTTACCTCTGAGGCAAAAAATCCTGGTGAAAGTCCGTCGTTTTTTCGGGAAAACGGTAAAAATCTCCTCGAGAAAAAGACGGTGTCCCGTTGTAGGGTGTCTGTACGCTATCGCTGTCCTACTGTTTTGACCATGGTCTGAAGCCAGCGCCGCCTTTAGTCAGAGCGAGAGACCTCTCTAAAGTCCCATATAGTTCTAAAATTCCCGGGAATGTAAATTAGGGTAATGTTCTCGAGAATATTCTCCAATATGAATTTATCGTTTCAGGGAGCATTTCAGCGAATAAGGTTAAGGGTGCCTTTTGAAGGAGTGATTTTTCAAAATGATTAGTTCATTTTTTTAGAGGGTTTGCATCTAGGATGTGGGTGGGTAGCCATGAACGTATAAATAACATAAATATGAACTCGATATGGAAATAAAATGGGAAAAAAATTGAATTTAAGTAAATTCAACTGCATTCTTAGGGTACCTTTTCACGGACCTCCATTTTGAATTATTTATTTATTTATAGACCTTTTCATTTCAGTTCGAAAGTTAGTAGTGCGCATACGCGGTCGCCATGACACTTGCCACGAGTTCAAAAAAGTCGGTCCTTTTGAGTGATCAAGGTACAATAATGTAAATGTGTATATTTTAAAACTCGTTTTTTTATGTGATCATTTTGTATCTGCAAGTGAAAGTTTAATAAATGATAATATAGAAGAAGTCATAAAAGAGGAATTAAGGAGATTTGAACACTTCGGCGATCATTTGACTAACGACAAAAATATTTCCTCAGAGGACGAGGTTATGATTAACGTATATTCATTTTCAAGCATTATAAAAAGAGTAATATTATTGCAATGTTTATTTAATTAATAAGTTAAGCACTTACACTGTAAAAAAAGTTAGTATTTCTACAAAAAAAAACTTCGGATAGTTGCATGTTATAGAAGTTAGGTTAGATTAAGGTTATTAACATGTAATCTTGCATTTTGTGTATTATGCACGGTTCTTTCTGTGGAATTTTTAGTTCATCTGATTAAATTCCTTCTTCCTGAACTTCAGAAGTGATTTCGAGACAAAAATAAGAAAGAAATAACATTTTTGAGCGAACGCTTTCGTGCACCTGTCACTTTTAAAAAAGCCATATGAGAGCCGTTTCTTCAATTATCCTGATGTTTTCTGCATAATATTTATTATAACGGTAGACTTATTTATTTTATGCAACTTTTGTTTTACAAATGCTTCTCAAAGTATTTTAAAAATCATTTTATTGCCATTTGTAATGGGATTCTATCAATAAAGGTCCGAAACTTGACAGGAAGGTTAATTATTTTTCGCGCGTGCGGATTAAAAAGCAATTGAAATAGACATTTTCATTTCAATTACTTTTTGGTGCATATGTACGAAAAATAATTAACCTTCCTGTCACGTTGGTCAAGTTTCGGCCCTTTATGTTAGCATACCATTACATTTTTTAGTTAACATGAATTTAAAAATACTTAAAGGGCATTTTAAAGAAAAATTTTATAAAATTAATGCATCCTGATGTTCGATAAATAGTACGCAGAAAAAATTTGAAGAATCGAAGAAACGATGCTTATAAAATTGCTAATGTAAAAGTCACAGGTGTATGAAATCATTTTGTCAGAAGTGTATTTTCTTTCTTATTTCTGTTTTGAAATCGCTTCTGAAGTTCAGAAAGGGGAAATTCAATCAGATTAATCTAATAGTTCACAAGAAAAATGTTTAAAATGCGAAATTATATGTTCGGAACCTCAATCTAACCTATCTTTATGATATGCACCTATCCGAATTTTTTGAAAATATACTAGGTTTTTTAAGTATGGATGCAAAATATATTGATGAAATAAAGGTTTGAGTAAGATTGCCTT
>JAUMHM010000016.1:18003645-18018725 GCA_032362435.1 Melikaiella ostensackeni
CCTTGCACTCTATTATATATATATTTTTTTCGTTAATGCGATGATTCTAGATGATTCTAATAGGGTAATGTTCTTCTTAATTTATTATCTATAAGTTCTTCTACATTATTCTTTATTAAATTAGCACCAACCACGTAATCATCGTTTAAAAAAGAGTTTTAAAATACTACACATTTGCATACATTTTACAGGGTAGGGCCGAAACTTTTGAACTCGCGGGAACTGTTAAGGCTCCACGTATGCGTATTACTAACTTCCGAATTGAAATAAAAAGGTCTATTGAATATTATTTTACATAGAGTTCGCATCTAGGTTCTCGACCAATCAGATTTGTCATAAACCAACAAGATAAACAGAAATTAATCCTATGTAAAACATTAATCCCAGGATTAATTCGAAATCCATGGTCCGTGAAAAAGTACCCTTAGAGTAAGTAATTTCATTGATTCGCGGGGAATTCTCCTAAATTATGGTAAATTCTAAGCGAATTAATAAATTGAGTTCAAATGAATTAATTGAATTAATGGAATTTAGGCGAATTAAAGCGTACTCAGGATCATTTCAATTCAATTCTAGCAAAAATAATTGCAATGAATTCAAAACAAGTGGTAGGGAATTTTATGTGAATTTAAAAACGAATCCACGTGAATCAAGTGAATTAAAATAGATTCAATTACAATTGGATTAATCTAATTGAATTCAACTCAACTGAGTTTAAATAAATTCTAGTGAATTCAACGCAATCAAATTGAATTCAGTCAATTAAATTTAATTAAATAAGTCAACCTAGCAGATCTCAAGCAAATTCTACGGAATTTGAGTGAAGTCAACGGAATACAAATTAATTCAAAGCAAACTTAACTGAATTCAATGGAATTCAACTGTTGAGTTTAACTCAGTTGAATTGAATGTAAACTCAATTAAAAGCTGGTGACTTCATTGCATTGAATTCAGGTGAATTCTACAGTAGACTTCAATGAATTTACATTTCGAGTGAATTCCAGTGATTTCATATAAATTTGAGTGACTTCAAAATAATTTAAGTGCATTCCGCTAAATTCAAAACTGATTTAACTAATTTAAAACTGAATTCATATGAATTCAGAAAAAGTTAAGGGGAATTTGACAGAATTCTTACGGACCCAGGAAAAAAGAAACCATTGAACGATTGCTTTAGTGAATCGGTTTCTGTTAAGAAAGAGGATTGGACGATCGCCCTCTGAATCGAAATAATGCGTTTGAATCGGACCACGACATCTAAATGATTTCAATCTCCTAACTCCGTTTCAGAAGTCGTAAATGAGAAAACTCCGATTGAAGAGTTTTTCATCACTTTTCGATTTTTTTTTAATCGGATCGAAATTTTTGAGATTATGCTCCCATATTTCACACAAAATTTAAAAATTGCAAATCAGCGAGCGAGTGAAACAAATTATATACCAGAGTGTCAGATTCTGTTATGAATATCCATTTTGAACAAATATAAGACATATCCATGAAACTGATGTTTAATGAATAAATAAAACGTTAAATTTGAAATCGTAGTGAATCGGTCGCTATCGGAAATGGCCAATTAAGATTGCGAATTCACTAAAACTTCAGGCCGATTTAAATTTTACAATCGGTTCTTTGTTTCTGGGGAATTAATTTGATTGAATACCAAGCAAATTAAAGTAAATGTTGGGTACTTTAAAATTAATTTAAGTGAAATTTAGAAAATTCTAGTGAAATAAACTGGATTCAAGTGAATCTGACAAATTCAATTTGAATACATTCACGTGATTTCAGATTGATATGACTAAATTCAAGATGAATTCAAATGATTTTAGGCGGATTTCGAATGATTTCCAGTAATTACAAATAATTTTAAGTGGAACTGAAGCGGGGAATGCATTTCTAGAGGAACAATTTACAATCGATTGAGTAAATTATTTTTTTTTGTGAAGGTAGATGGATCAGTTTAATAAAAATTGTGTGAATGATTTTTGAAGAAAACTCATTTCGTCAAAAAGTGGACTTAGCAGCGCTCAGCTTTTCCTGCTTCAATTAATGGAATTATGGGGATTCAAGTGAATCTAACGCCAATTCAACTATAAATAATTCAAACCGAATTGAACTAAATTAAAACTAAGCTCAAGTGAAGAAGGCTTGCTTTAAAAAGTAATGGGAAATTTCCTGCATCCAAGGGTACCTTGACAAATATTGAATTCTTCTAGATCTCGTTCATGTCATCGCGTTTTGAAACTCCATATCAGTAGAAGTTATCTCTCAAATTGAATCTCTTTCTGTACCCAGCAGCGACAATATTTTTTCGAATACTTTTGGATAACACAAATCAACCATGAAATAGAAAATTTTCAATTCCTTTTAATTAGGCACATTTATCTATTTTAATTTACTGTTTTTCGAATAATAGTGACGTAAAAAGCTTCTTTAAACATACTATTGGTCATTTTACGTTGTCAGGATTGATTATTCCACGCTGAAAGCTGTGACAAAAAATAACTTAAAAACTTTTAATCATGTTTTTATACTTTTGTTATTGATACAATTCGAATAAATATATTTTGCGATAGACTGGTGCCTTGTTGTGCACAATCCCACTAGATTTTGCAAATTTTATGCTTTTGGAGAGCCTTCTGATACATTAAACGAAAATTGTGTTTTTAATTTATTTGAGGTTACGTTTATCAGCTCCAATCGGCTTTGAAAGGGATTGGAATCTTATTTTCGCTGCCTAATAAAGATTAAAAAAACGAAGCACAGAAAAGGTATTTTTGGGATTGAAAATTTTCAATACCTTTTAATGCAAGTCTTCTAGGAAGTTTTCTAGGAAGTCTTCTAGGAAGTTCTAAAATTTGAAAAAATTGACATTAAGAACCATTTAATTTTAAAAATGCAAATTAGAATTTTGGCTTTTAAATCATCAAAAATCTTTCCTATGCTATTTTTTTTTTAGAAAAATAACTGAAAAATCTCAAAAGCAACACTGACCGCGAATATTCTCGAGAAGATACTCGGAAATATTTTCGCTCTCGAAAAAATACTCTCTTCCTTAGAACTCTACCATACCTTATCTACGATAATTTTCCGCAAGAAACGCACAGACCTTCATCCCCTCGGAAACGACGCCGATCGAAATCCAGACACATTGAATTTTCACCGTCGTGCTATCACTCAACACGCACACTTTTCCTGGAAAACCCTATTTGCACTGACTTTACTTCCAATACAAGGTGGCAACAACGCGGCACATTCCCGAACTTACACGCCGTTCATGCTGTCCCTGCCCTATTCGACAAATTCTCACTTCTATTGCTATAATGTGTGGCGATTTTCTAAAAAAAATGTGCCTTGCACCTTGATAATTTACTAACAAGAACACGAGGTCACGGGAAAATTAGTTCGGCACGCGGAAAAACTCAAGAGCGAGAAAGAAGACGCGCCCGTGCGCAGGAATGGCGGACACCGACCCTTATTCACCGAAGTCAAAATGGCCTCCCTTCGAATTTTCGCAGGCTCAAAGCTTTCCTCGATTCTTCAAAATTGCAGACATCCAGAGTCCCCAAAAACAACTTCTGTGGTCATCCACGAGGTAGTATTTTTCATTACTAACCTCTAACTATTTCCTTTCGCCGAAAAACGTCTGTTCTCAATAACTCAATTTTCCGAGTTCCGAGAGCGAAGGGTCTGACGAGGGACCCTTATCGCTTTACGAGTGAATGATTTCACAAAATTTCACAATTTTTCAAGTTTACACATGTTCATGTCAATGGTTGATCTACGGGTTTTCTGTTTGTTTTGTATGTTGAGAGTTGAGTGACGTCAATCAAAACGAAAATCTAACCTTAAAAAGAGACTGAAACTTGGGAAAAGATAAATTGTCCACGAAGTCGAGAATGAGATTCGTAGACATGCTGCTGTTTGCGAAATCGTTTTATAAAAAAAATGTTACAGTGGGGTATTGGTATGGTCTTTTTTTTAGGGCAATTTCGTTTTTTTACAGGTGCTCATGCTTTTCGACACGCATAACCTATAATATATTTTGGTGATGGAGTTCATTTGAAGGATTTTATTGTTAACATTTGTTTGGAAATTTTATTTTATTCTACTTTCTATGAATACAATCAATTTCAATTTTTGAAGACTGTTTTATTCTATTTATTAACCGCCAAAATATACGGAAAGGGTGGAATTTTCTTGGATTTCCATATTATAAAATTATGCTGAAATTTAAAAAGAAATAAATTCGTAATTTACAAAATTTTTAATTATTATAATTCAGGTAAGTTCGAATTTAAATTTAAAATACGAAACGTCATGGTTTTCTAATTCTAACTAAAGGGTGGAATTTAAATTCTCACTGAAAAACGAAGAAACTGAGAAAATCTGAAAATATTTGGGAATTTTGTATTTCGGGAAAATGTTTTCCAGTAAAACTTCTGAAACATTAGGCTTCTAATTACTCAAATTCACAGATAAAATACTGCAACTTCAAATAAGGAAAGAAAGGGATGATATGATTGTTTTAAACAATACAAAAGAAGAACCGAGAACGTACAAATTTGCTTGCATACTTAACAATTTGTTTATAAATTAGCTCCGGAATTTTTAATGGGCGGGAGTTTACAAACCCTGTTGTTTAACATTTTTTCTTCAAATACAATGTTTGTTTTCGGGATATACAAATTTTTTTTTAAGAATTTCGGTAGATTTGATTTACTGTTTCGCTGAAACTGCTACAAGTTTTTCTATACAGTATCTTTAAACAAATTTCTTATGTTATAAACTTGTTCACTGATACTGAAATTTTGTGTTACAGATTCAGAAAAGATGGGGCAGTTATCGAGGGTCCCCAAAGTACGTAGATCCATCGAAGTACACAGATTTCGACATCTCCACTGATCCAAAAGAATGGCAATATGTTGAGAGACTTTTGCCTTATAAAGTTGTTCCACTGCCACCAACTAAAGAAGTAACAGCTTGTGGCTGGAAACCACAAAATGGTGAAGATTTTTTCCTAATGCTAGTTTATTTTTAATTAAATAATTCAAATTAAGAACAGGAAAACAGTTTAAAATTCCAATCTTGATATTTAGGGAAAGTTGAGTTACAAATTTTAATTACCATTCCTAATTTACCAATTCTTTATATAATCAAATATATTAATGTTTGTTATTCCCTATATTGTATTTTTTGTATTTTAGTATATTAATAAGTTTAATTTAAATCAATCCTGATTTCTTTTAGACTACCTGCAATTCTAATTTAAACTTTAAATACTTTTCAGTGAAAGACAAGAATCTACCCTACTTTTTACCTCGTACAAGAAACCACATGCAACCAGTCTTCTTGCGGTTGTCCAAACGAAAAGTGAGAAAATTAACTTACGTAAATAAAATTCAGGGCGATATTTGGCAGTTCGAGTCTGATTTAAAAAAACACCTCGAAACAAAAGTTAAAAGACCAGTAGCTTCCCGTATCAATGAACCGGCTGCTGTTGTTTGTTTCCACGGCGATCACGTTTCAGCAACAAAGGAATGGCTAGATATGAAAGGGTTTTAATAGACCCAAAATAATTGTTAATTTTAATATAATTTTGTAAATTGAAACGTTATTGTAATTATTGAAATTTAAAAATAAACAATTTTCTGACAGATCAAATTGTATAAAATATTTTTATTTTGTAGAAAATATTCCCTGGAAATCAAGACAAAATGAGATTCCACTTTAGAAGATAGAATAAGTTATGATTAGAATAAGATTTTTAAAAAAACAGTTACGTAGAGTAAATGCTTTTCAGACTCTTCGATATTTAATGCTTTCACTACTGACATACAAAATCGTAATATGATCAAATCAACGTAATGTTTCTCACTCGATAAAACGCCCTAATCTCAAAAAAATGCGTCGCTAGAACAGATGCAGTTTTCAACAATAAATAACACATTGCACACGTTATTCGACTGTTTCTAATGAATGAATTGTTACTGATTTTCCCTTATTTTCTTATTAAACAACTCAAGTCTCAACAAAGCCTGATTAAAAATGAAGGCGGTTTTTATTATACATTGAAAAGATACGAGGACAGTACTTCGAGCTTACGTTTACGCGTGACATCGACAAACTCGTAACAAAATAGAATTTAAGTAGTAGAATAGGAAAAATTACTGAGGAACAAAATGCAGGAGGATCCGTGGGTTTCATGGGTTGAAACTTCTTTGACGTTCATTTTTCACAGCTTTATTTTTCGTGAGCACGGATCTGTTCGATAAGCCTGAGACGCTTATTTGAAAACCTTTCCTTGATTGAATTTACGGCCTTCTTTGTCCGTACCTGTCCAGCTGAAGTATTGTTTCACCAAGTCCTTCGTCTCTGGTTTAGTCGGATCTAACTTTGTCCAGTTATAAGATTCATAGTCGATTTGCCAGTCAGGACATAGCTGTAAACAAATTAAATTAGCATAAATTAACTTTTCAGGGTTGCTAAAGAAGTCCGGATTCACAATTCCACGACTTTTCCAGGTATTGTATCAACCCTGATTTTTTTTTTTAATGTGAACGAAATTCAAAATCTACAATTATTCAATTTTTGAATTAAATTTGAAGTTCAACTTACAGATTATAAATTGTTCAATTTTAAAGATACATGTTTGGAATTGGTCGCTTTGGAACCGCTCTAATTCTAAACTGTTTACTTTTGATGACTCCAATTTCAAAATATGCTTTTCTATGAAGCCTAGCAATAAAACTGAAAACACATACCGAGAAAGCGAGATCCTGCCCACGCCATACCCAAATTCCGCTGATAGTACTGTCGTTGTCTGTGCCGAAAAGGCACGAACTCGCGAATGCAGCCTTTCTCATTTTATCGAGACGTTGGAACATTCCACTAATTAGATTACAGGACATAAATACCTGCAAAAATAGAGTAATAAAATTGGTTGATCCGGATTCAAGAACATTTAAATTTTTTTAAATATTAGTAATCTCTACCTTCGTTAATTCATCGTTGTATTTATATTCTCCGAGCCAGATGCTGTAATTCTGGGGATCGAACTTCTCCCAGAAGTAGGGGATGGATTTGGACTCATCTTCGTTAGAATAGAAGCGCTTGAAATCTTCCATGTCGAAAGTACCTTTAGGCATAGAGTCGAAAGGATTTGAAGATTTGGGCTCAGCTGCCAAAGCAGCATCAGCAGCGTCTAGTTCTTCGGCAGGTTCAGCCTCCTTTTCCTTCTTCTTTTCCTTCTTTGGCGCAGCAGCCTAGAAAAAATATTTCAGTGTTAGAAAACATTTTAATTTATTTATATAGCAAGTAGGAATAAATAATGCAAGATAATTGTCCTGATACTCACCTTTCCTTGAGCTTCAGCCAACTTCTTGGGATCGTATTCCAAAGTTTTGTCAGCTAATTTGAAGGCACCAATGACGGCAATGGATTCCGGTTGGTAGATGACAGTTTGAAACCACCTGTTCACATTCTGGTAGGGTTTGCGTAGACTTGGTTCCAGGACGTACTGATAAAGGTTCAACAAGGTCATTGCTACACTAATATCAGCCAGGGTCAAGCGTTCTCCAACTAAAAATGTTTTCGTGAGTAAGTGAGTGTTCAAAGCATTTAGTGCTTTCTTCACGTCCTCCTTCGCATTGTCCACTGCCTAAAAGCATACCATTTGTCATTAAATATGGGAATTACGTGATATTCACGTGGTTTCAAGATACAAATTAGAAAGAAATTAATTCAGATTGAAATATGTAAAGTATGATTGAGCCTAAATATATAAAAAAAAAAAACGCATAACAGTTACTGAAAAAATTTAATTTTGTATGCAACATAAATATTATCCACGCAGAAGATGCAGATATTGATTCAACTTGCATTCAATATTTACTTTCCCTCTCTTATGTTACGAACGGCAGCATAAAATGTCTGCAGTTCGCCTTTGAAGGAGGTTATAAAATAATCAAAATCATCCCATTTTATGCAAAATTGATTTTTATAATAGATTAATAACTCCTTACTAAAACAATTTAGTTATACAAGTTTCAACTCGTTTCTTAAGTTTGCAGTAAAGATAAGAATAACTAAATAAAACGAATTTAATTTAAACTATTATAAGTCTTTTAACAAAGTTACGTTTATATTTCTATATTTACCTGCTTGTTGAATGGCATAATTCCTAGCAAAGGAAATACCCACGCGCAACTTGCGGGCAGAATTTCCGAATCGGCGAAACCAAACCATTGGATGACCTCCGCGCGTTCCAGATCTGTCTTTCCTCTTAATTGTTCGTTTGCCACTATTGAAAGAAAAATCCACGTCAAAAATTATGTACAGAAAAAGAGAAAGTTTTTTAGAAATTGAAAGTAAGGTAACATACCATAGTATGCGATGGCATTACTTTCAGTCAGACACTTTCCATCCTTGGATTCGAAAGCAGGAACCTAAACAAAAAAAACGAAATACATTTAATTGCCAATAGTTGAATAGAAATAATAATGATTTTAAAAAAAATCAATATCAGACACAAGTTTTTATAATATACAATACAAATTCAATAAACACTTTTTTAAAGATTTTATAATTAAAACTCTTAAAAATATTAATTCGTCAAATTCAAAAAGCAATAAGTTTTCAACCTACAAATTTAGGCTGCCTAATTTTTTTAAAAAAGTACGCTGATCTCAGCTTTCAGTGAAAATTACATTTTATGATGCAATACTTTCCTGTTGAAAAGATGATTACATACACCGAAATCTATAATTAAAATAAGTAATATGTTCACTACTTGAATGTTGTTCGAAATAATTGCCAAATTATTTAAAAAATCTTCAACAATATCTATAAATTCAAATTTATTTCCAGACTTCATGTTTAAAAATCAATCATTATATGACTAAAATATTGTCACTTATTACAATACAGTTTAAAATCAATATTTCCTTCCATTGATAATTTTGCGATGTTTTTAATAAGAATTTAATGAAGTTAAAAATACACAAATTACATGAGTTACACTTTAGAAAGTTAAGGAATGACTAAAAGGTGCCCGGCATATGAACCTGACGTACACTCGGAAATTACAAATCGAAAATCACAATCATAATCGTGCCTTATAATTAAAATACACCAACAAAAACCACATTAATCCTTAAATTAAAATCCCAAATTAGTAGAAACTGGATCAAATTACAAGCTTAGTTGTCGACCTGTCAGATTGAACAATCTGGTCCACTGAAGAACCTCTAATTAAACGAAAAAACACCGAACTAAAGTGAAGGAGGTTAAGAGCAAAAGTAAAATAAGCAAATAATAATGAAAGAAAGTCACCTTGCCAAGGGGAAATTTTTTCAAGAACGCCTTAGATTTGTTGGTGTCACCGAAGACAAAATCGTCCGCGATCTTGACCTGGGCCCCGGAGTATTGGGCCGCGATCAGAGCCTTGTAGGCTCGGAAATTTTCCGGGTACGTGTAGAGAGTCTGCAAGAAATAGAAGTCATTTTGAATTCGTCGTGGTTCGGACTGAATCGCTCATCGGTTTGACATCGACTTAGATGCATTTTGATGGCGATGTTGAAGGATGAAAAAGTCGCGTGGACAACACTTACACCAGACGCCATTGTACCGTCTACGTGCAGAGCAAGAGAAGAGGAAAAGAGGAAGTTAAAGGCCGGTACACTAGACTACTGCATCATCTGCGCAGGCGCATTCGGAAATCACCTTTGCAGATGTCGCTTATATTCACCTTTCGGGCGCGAATTTGAAATTAAATTTTTTAAATATTGGATTTCTCATAATTGTTTAGATATTAGGACGACTTGTTTTCAGAAACTAATTTCCCATATTCTTGGGAGAAGACATTTTACTCTACTGCATGAGAAGAAGATATAGGGAAGCTTGAAAAAGGGACTTTTTAAATTACTAGGTACCCTAGAGTCTACTGATTGGTTAAAAATATACAGTACTACCAATCCTTTAAATTTACGAATTTAATACTTTTTTTGTTCAAAAAAATAATAAAGAATTAGGCAGTCGCGTAGCTATGTAAGTTACATGCTGCAAAGCTTAGAAAATAATCTTTAATGTTTTTATACGTTATTTAATTTTGGATTTTTTCAATAAATTTAAACTCGTTCAACTATAAAATGTTCGTTTTAAAATTTATCAACTTTAATCGACTAATGAATAATCTTGAATGTTTCCATCTATAAACTAGTGAAAAACTAATCAATTTTGAAAGCTTTAAACTCTTCAAATTTTCCGTTTTTTTTGGTACTGGGTGGGGTGGCACGAATCAAGCGCATCTAACAAAAGGTTTTGCTATGTTGTTATTATTTGGAAATATATCATTGGCTGATTTTTTTCATATTCTAATTGGTAAATGATTCTTAGATATAATTATAAATTTCTTTGATATTAGCATTTCAAGAAAATTCACAGATTTCAAGAGATTTCAACAGTTTTCAAAGGATTTTCAAGATTTCCAAGGTTTTAGAAAGATTTCAAAGATTGGTTAATAATTCTTAGATACAATTCAGAAGATTTCAAATAATTCCAAAATTCCAAAACGATTCAAAAATTTTAGAAGATTTCAAAAATTTCGCAAAAATTTCAAACATTTCAAAAGATTTCACAATGATTTCACGAAAATTGTAAAAGACTTCGAAAGGTTTCAGAAGATTTGCAAGATTTCGCAAATTTTCAAAAGATTTCAAAGATTTCAGAAAGATTTACAAGATCCCGCAAAGATTTCAAACATTTCAAAGAAACGCACAAAAATTTCAAAAGATTGTAAATCATTGTACAAAGATTTAAAAAGATTCAAAATCATTTCATAAATAATTCAAAAGATTTCAAAAAAAAATTTAATCATTTCACAAAGATTTCATAAAATTGCAAAAGATTTTAAAATACTGTAAATAAATTTCACAAAGATTTCATAAAGATTTCAAAAGACTTCAAAAGATGACAGAAGATTTCCAATATTGGTTGTTTAATTGGTAAATAATTTTTAGATATAATTCAGAAGGTTTCCAAGATTCCGCAAAAATTTCAAGGATTTCAAAAGGTTTCAAAGATTTCAAAAGATTTCAGAAGATTACAAAGATTTCGAAAGATTTCACAATGATTTCACAAAATTTTCAAAAGATTTCCAAGATTCCACAAAGATTTCAAAAGATTTCAAAGATTTAAGAAAATTGTGAATAACGTAACAAAACTTGTAAATCATTTCACAAAGATTTCTCAAGATTTCGAAAGCTTTAAAAGATTTCAAATCATTTCACATACATTTCAAAAGATGGTAAATCATTTTACAGAAATTTCAAAAGATTGTCAATCATTTCACAAAGATTTCAAAAGATTGAAAATCATTTCACAAAGATTTCAACAGATTTTACTAATCTATATGTTCTGATTTAGAAAATAACACACATTCAAAAAATTATGAAAGGATTCAAATTAAAAGGGTCTGCGGTTTGTCTTATTATCATGATTAATGAAAATATCACATTTTCGAAAACCTATTAAATGTGATTCTCGATTAGTTCCCAGTTTGCCCGGTTTTATTTGAATAAATATATTTATTTATTACATCCCGGTTTTCCCAGCTTAGTAGACACCCGAAATTTGAATTTGAAATAATTCGATTTGGAAAGTTCTTTAATTTTGAATGGAAAATACTATTTTTGAACAATATTTGATGGTTGGATTCAATGTTCTGACATTATCAGAATAAGACACTTGTTTGTCATTCCTTCTTCATTTTATTAATTGCACCTGTTGTTGAATTTTTTAATGCTTTATTTCAATAATTGAATTGTCTATTTTGAAGGCCTATATAAATTAAAATGCTCTGATTGTGAAATCTTTCAATGCACAATTGCAAAATTCAAATAACTTTTTAAATTTTGAATTTTAAATTTTGAATTTGAAAAATAATTGATAGAACAGTTAGGACATTTATGTTTAAATTTTGCTTATTCACATTTAAAATTATGTGAAGAATGAAGTTAGCTGATTTATAAAAAGAAAATGAAGCTCAAAAGTCAAAATTTTGTCAAAATTGATAAATTTTTAAAAATCTGAGATTAAAATTAATTAGCTAGAGAAAATTATCAAAGCATTTTCTTCAAAAATGAAGAAATTGATCAAGTTCTCTTGCATTGGCAACACTGCCACTACAAGCAAAAGCAGAAAAGGTGAAGAAACGGTGCAAACGAGTGTATCACCCACAAATATGGCTGCTTTAAAAGATGTAGTTTCTCTATACCAGAGTTTAAAAGAAGAATGGAAGAAAACTCCGCATAATTTTAAAAAATGCGGTGAAATACTCAATCAGTTAAAGGTAAGTATCACCTATTTTACTTATATTCTTCTACTTTTAATATTGCATGACATAAACTAACCTCACTTTTGAGACTGTCAAAATGAATTGTCATGTTAATTCCATTCGCATATTTCCTTTTATCACTCTAGGTATAGATTTTAGTTAAAATCATTATTGATAAATGTATGCCGATATAAAGTGAAAAAAACTGTATTATGATTTTAATGTTAAATTTAATTGTAGAGCCCAGTCATCATTTGCCTTTTAAGGTTGAATGAATCGAGGAAGCAATTCTATAAAATTCGTATAATAAATGTGTAATCAATTTTTTTCAGGTCGGACTCACTCATTTAACGTTTTTGCCTACCTCAAACAACAATGCATCCCAAAAAGAATTACTCATAGCGCGTAAGTATAAAAAATGTTTGAATATGTCTATTATTAGAAACCCAGATTGTTTTCTTTGTTTTGTTTCAAATTTTTAAGATTGTTCGGGAATTTTTGGAATTTCCAAATTTTAACTTGCATTTTGTGCCTTCAGAATTGAATAATTCAAAATTCTTGACGTTGAACGTATACAAAATTAAATAATTTGAAATTTAAGCTTTTACATTTTTTACTGCATTAAAGAACTATTTCAGAAATCCTTTTCCTATTATAAATGTTTGTCACTTTTTTCACTTTTTTTTGAGCTTAAAATAAGATTTTCACTGGTAGGCCTGGTTCTTAATAATGAAAAATTCAGTTGGGATGAAATATCAACTATTCAAGTTCGTTCTTTTTTTTCTCTAACTACTATATATATATTTACAGGAGATATTCTTGAAATTGGAGCACAATGGAGTATAGCGATGGAGGATATTCCATCTTTTGAGCGTTACATGGCACAACTGAAGTGTTACTACTTCGATTACAAATCCAAACTCTCCGAATCGGCCTACAAATACCAATTACTTGGATTGAATCTCCTATTTTTGCTCTCGCAAAATCGAGTAGCTGAATTTCACACCGAACTCGAACTTTTGCCATCGGACCAGATTCAATCAAATGCCTACATAAGGCATCCTTTGAGCTTAGAACAGTATTTAATGGAAGGTTCCTACAACAAAATCTTCCTCGCCAAGGGAAATGTGCCAGCACCTTCGTACAACTTCTTCATCGACATTCTTCTCAACACCGTTCGTGACGAAATTGGTGCCTGCATGGAGAGTGCATACGATAAAATTTCCGTAAAAAATTCTGCGACGATGCTGAATTTAAATACCGAAAAAGACACTATGGATTTCGCGACTAAGAAGAACTGGAAATTGTCGAAAGATGGATACTTCAATTTCAGTACGCCCAGCGAGAAGAAATCTGAAGATCCGATACCTAGTGCAGATTTAGCTACTCTCGCAATAGACTATGCCAGAGAACTCGAAATGATTGTTTAAATATACCTTTTTCTATTCACGTCGTTTTTTGACTAATTTTCTCCCCATTCTTATTTTATGTAAGTTTAAATAAAGTTTGTCATACAATAATTGCCACTAAGAATTTATGATTTTAAAGCATATCAAAACATTGGAAATCCAGGTCGAGGAGATCAAAATAGTTGAACACAGAACAAAATCGCCGCTTTTTCATAATAAAAATTGTGACAGACAAGTACGTTTTTAAAAAAATTTTCTTATCTACATCAAATAATATTTTGTATTTTTGAAAAAGAAATATTAATTTTACTGATCTTATCAGCTTTTCAGTTTCAGATTGAGATACTTTAATTTCAAAAGATTTCCATTGTGGATTGTTTGATTTTAATTTTTTTATTCTGTTCGAAATTTGGTTCCTGAAAACATTCAAATAAACACAAATTGTTTAATTTTCAACGTACTCATTTTTGCTATTTTTTAAGCATTATTTTCGGAAAAAAAAAATCTTATATTCTAAAAAAAAGACAAAACTTTTCTTGTGTTCAGTATTTGTAGTATTTATTACATGGGTTTTGACAGGTTGAAAAATTTGTTTTTATTGACTTGATAAGGGTGTTAATTGAATGAACACCGAAACTTTGGTAGATTTTTTGTAAATGTTTTTTGATCGCGATTTAAAAAACATAAATTAGAAAAGAAGGAAGGGGATTTCGAGGTTGCCTTCTTTCCTCTTTTTTTTAATTTTGGGTTTTTACATTCTCATTCTTAATGAGAAGGTATTAGTTTTTTTAATTTGAATGGAGACATTTAAGAGTGTGCACGTCTAGCTTAAAGTTTTAAAAAATCGTTAGAGCCCTTTTTGAAAAAACTCTATTTTTTATTTTTTTGCACATTTTCTTGGTATATATTCGTAAAATCCTATAAAAAGAGAAACTAGTTACTGAAACTTTTATTTTCCATTTCAAAATGAGATCTATGTGTTCGACATCGTACGATATCTTGGCACCTTCAAAAATGCTGAGATTAAGTGAAAAATGGAGTTTTTTGTTAAAATCTCCGTTTTAGAGCATTCAACACCTAAAGTAGCCAGAACAGAAATTAAAGTGTATAAAATTAAAATGGAAAATGAAAGAGTTTCTCTTTTTATAGGGTTTTACGAAAATTTACCCAAAAAAAATTTTTAATTTAAACGTAGTTTTTTCAAAAAGGGCCCTGATGATTTTTTTTTAAATTTCGTAGTTAAATTTGAATGTTGGACGTTCCCTAATAGCACGGAACGTTCCAGGAACTAGCCGCTGGGACTTTCGGAACGTTCCAGGCACGTCGCTGGGCCGTGT
>JAUMHM010000016.1:18019932-18040152 GCA_032362435.1 Melikaiella ostensackeni
GGAACGTTCCGAAAGTCCCAGCGGCTAGTTCCTGGAACGTTCCGTGCTATTAGGGTTAAAGAGGAATCTAAATTTTGATTTATTTTGAATTTAATTCCTTAAATTTTAGTTTTTTTTATCCACAAATGGAAATGTTACTATTCTAATAAAAATTGGAATCTTCTAATCAATAATATTGAAAAGTATGATTTCGCTAGAAGATTGTACTCAGAAATAATCATAAAACTTCCAAAAATCTATAAAATGATTACGAAACCTAGATGCAAGGCAATGACCGATCAAAATTCTGGAGTTTATTGTGGAATTTTCCTTTTTTTTCGTTCAGAAAATCATCGATTGATTGGTTCCTCCACCGCAATCAAGAAAGCGCGGGAAAGATTGATTGGCCCGCTCTTGTCATGTGATATGCTTTCGTTGCGCGCGCGGAAGAAGAACGGGAAAACATTTGGCGCTGGTGTCGCTTGTTCTCCGATTTTATCAATCAGTAATCATTTACACAGAAAATTTAAGAAGCAGTGATGGCGGCTGATTCTTGCTGATAAAGTTTACTTGTTGACACTCTCGACCGTTTCCAAACAAAATATTACGCAACTCATACTAGTCTCGTCTCTTCGGACGATTCTAATGAACGCGTTTCGGGAAAATACATCGTCCCCAAGTTCTCTAAACACAATTTTCATACAGGATTCGTGCGAGAAAGAAAATGTTGTGCTTGCGACTCGACACTTAGAATCATAAGGGCCAATTTTGTCAGCTCGTGTACTTTAAATGAGGTGCGGCTTTGTTATTATTTTTCTAAGTAATCAGTAGATAAGATTTTTTTTGAAAAAGGATTCTGTTTTCTAAAGGACGTGACAGCCACTGGTCGTCAAGCGAATTCGTGCGTGTGTGTGATGGGAACTCACTTCCCAAAGAAGAGTTCACGGGCGCTAATTTTATTTTAAAAAGTGGTCATTCATTATTTTGAGGGAGAATGGCAATTCGTGTAACCCTTGAGTGTGGCCATACATCTGAATTACGTGCCCAACGGACTCCCGAAGGTTATACACACGATTGGCAGGTTTTTGTTAGAGGGGTTGACAATGCTGAAATACATCAATATATTGAAAAAGGTAAAATTTTATTCATTGCTTGTTTACTTACTTGTCTTAACGTTTATACCAGTTTTCCCTTCAATTATTACCTTTATTAATTTATCGGTTATTAATCAACTAACAATTTTTTGAACGTTTATCTAGGTCAGTCTTTCAAAATTCAAGATTATTGATCAAGTAATTATTCAAGAAAGATGTCTAATTCAACAGTTTTTCTTTTTAAAAAATATCAAACAGTACTGGTCTTTTAAATATAATGTATTAAGCTTTTAGAGAATAATATTTCATTATGTTAGATGAACGTTGCAATTTGATTACATTTGCGTTACAAATTTAACATAAAAGCAACGTGTATATAACCAAAAAGAAATATGATACTTAATTTTGCATAATGTATTCTTAAGACGTACATCCAAGAATTTAGTCATTTAATGTGTTATTCAATATCTATTTTAATTAATATTTTTTGAAAGGATTGTAATATTGCTTGGATACATATTACATGTAACTAAAAAGTTTAAGTAACCAATGGTGACGTTGCAGGAACAAAATGTTCAAGTTTCTTTGCTCACTGGCCGTTTATAATAATTTTGAAAGTTATTTCTCTCAAAGTTTCATATAAAAAAGGGTTAGTCATCCAATGATTTTGTTAAACCATGGCTTTTGAGAACAAGAGTTATTTATTATCTTGTCTTTCTAGGTTAAAGGGAGAGTGATTATTTGTCATTCAGTAAATTCTAGCCTGGCAAATTGCGTACACATCATCTTTATCTTTTCGGTTAGAGATACATACGTAGATAAAATGCTGACCAAGCAAAACAAAATCTTTGCACGACTGACCACTCCGAATTAGAAAATTCAAACTTAAAAATTTTGAACCATTCTTATTTTATAACTATAATGAATTCCTGACAAAATATCACTAGAAAAATTAATGTCACACCCCCTAACACAATAAACAATTTCTGGGTAGAAAAGTTGAGAAATTTCTTTTTTTTTTAAAGTTACCTTAACAACAAATTTATTATCTTTTGTCTTTTAGGGTTCCTAGCATATTCAGAAATCTTTGAAGATTCGTAGAAAATAACCCCTTTTCCAGATCTCGCTATTTGTACCGAAATTTCGGTGGACGCAAACACAGTCTTTTAAATTTTAGTTTAATATTTTCATGGTTTACACGAATGTGAAAGATGTTTTCGTTTCTTTCGAAAACATTGAAAATCATAACAAAATTACAATTTTAAAACCAAAGAGCAAGATTGATTTTTACAAACTTCAGAAGTTTTTCTATGAATTTATAAATTTAAGAGTCAATGAAAAACCATTAATTTCAAGAACGGTGAATACAGGATCGGAAATGACAATGAAATCATTTTTTAATTTTTTGTAGAGAAACTTATCTAGTTACCTTAAATGTCACGTGACAGTGTGCAATTTTGAAAGTGGGTATTATTAGAAGATTCTAATTTGGAAGCCTGAAAAATCATTGTTTAATTTTGATGGCATATTCAAGTTTAAAGGTTTCCGTCGAGGCTTCCGTCCTTGAAATTAAACTTATGTATTTAGCTTCGACGGATTCCAATTTTGCAATTTCAAATATTTAAATTTAATACTATTTCGCTTCAAATTTTTCTATTTTTAACTATTTAAGGACTTGAATTTAAATATTAGAATGGTGAGCATTTTTTTCGAAATTTTAGTGTCCACCTTAAAACTTTTACAAATTCATACGCAGAAGCAGTGAAAATTATTTTTAGCTTTTGTGTGAGTTTGATAAAATATAGAAAATTGTTAACAACTCCTAAGTACAACTCATTTCCAGTAGTTGAAACAACACTAAAAGTAACGTTGAAAAACGACGCATAACTGCGTTCTCCACTTCACAGACAGTAAATAAAAGGTATTTATGTTTGCAAATTGCAGATTTAAATTTCTGTTGTCAAAAGTTGCATAGATACAAACTATTGATTTGAATCTGATTTAGGGGAAAGTCTTGTAGCCTCCGCCACATATGGTTTTTAATAGATTGTTTTTTCTACTGTGATATGTAGATCAACATTTTTTTTCTTCTACGTAATTTTTTAGACTGGTTTTCGTTTGGATATATAGATGAACTTTTGGGTTAGGTGATCTGTAATTTTTCTTGTGCAGTGGCAGGAGCTACACGACACTATTTTTCAATAGCCTATTTTAGATCTCACTTCAGTCGCTTGGTTTTCTTCTGCAACATGTTTATTTCGTATATATCTATATGTAGGTTGTTGGTAGAAGCACTGACATTATACCTAAACTTCTATATTCATATTTTAATCACTTTCAGCCAAGTTATTGACAAAAAAGCTCAAATGTCCAGTACTATCCGAATCCCCCCTAATAATTTTGTGTTTGAAAGTAAATGGTATTTAATAGAAAAACAATTAAAATTTCCGCCATTTTGGAAGAAGAGCAATGGTTTAACTTTTAAATTATTTGAATAAATTTTTGAAAAAAAAACCTATTTTTTTTAGGTGTAAAAGTAAAACGTGTACTAAATGTGGGCCAAAATGTGAATAATTTCCACCCCCTGGATTGCGAGATAAATATAGTGTCTCTGCTCTTCCTCTTTCCTACCGTTCCAGTTATCTATGGCTTCAGAGTTCAAAAAAACAGAATTTTATTTCCAGCCATAGAAAGAAACATTTGCATTTTAAAAATTAGCTCTGAATGCGTTATTTATTGTTTATGTTACACTTTATAAAATAATATTTACTTAAAAAACATTATTAGTTGTAGAATATATGTTTTAAATGTTTACCTTTAACAAATTATTAATAGGGTGACCACAGAAAAAAAGCCGAACGTTCTTTTTTTCGATCACTCATCCCCGAATCTCGTTCCATTTGTTGAAAAAATAATTGCGTAATTTTGTTTTATTTTTTAAAACAGCTTAAGCCGTGGTCCTGTGGCCTTATCTAGTCCCGAAACGATTAAAACTACTTTAATTAACGTTTATTTCCGTAGAAATTTTAAGTGTTTGACGGGAAATCCAAAACATGATACCAGATGTCGAAGTCAAAAAAATTACGTCAGACTAAAAATACTACCCTTAAACGTGAGAAACTAGGTTTACTATTTTTATGGAAATTAACGTGAATTAAACATTTAAATCGGACCACGGTCAAAAAAATGTATTTTTTAATAAAACAAAATTACGCAATTATTTTTTCACTAAATGGAACAAGATTAGGGGGTGAGTGATAAAAAACACATTGCTTTCTTGGGTCACCTTAATAATGAATCAGTTTTATGGACTACGTACATATATTTGAACCTCTCGCGATCCAAGAGATGTGCGTTGATTCAGTCTGAGAAGTATTGTCCTGAAAGTCAGTTTTAAAAATCGTTCGAATTTTAATTTTACGGACTGATACTTGTAGAGAATTTCAAGACACATCTTTTTTTCTCTTGCAAAAATTTGTAGGTTTTGTAGTTTTTGAAGTAATTGGTAAGAAGCAGATTTTTCGAAAACAAAAAATGTCAATCTTTTTACACTTCAACTCGCGTTAACTTAGCCAAATTTCAGAGTTTTTCGATTTCATTAAAACTAAATTACGTGTTTAAGTCTATTGGAACTATTTAAGAAAAAAACACGTAAATATTTTAATCACCGATTATTAATAAACAAAAAAGATGTTAATTTTTTTTTTGAGACTGAAAAATCATGAATTTCAACCTTCAAGTGCTTCGTTTATGGAGCGAATTTCAAGCAACGGAAAACTTTCAGTGAGAATGTTGTTGATTAAGGTTCAAAGAAGTTTTCTGAAAAGTTTTAGCTCAATCGGATTAATGGTAAAAAAATTATGAATATTTTAAATTGCAAGCGGCAATCTTGACGCTGCCCTATGCATGTGCCTCATCGACTACGAACGTGTTGCAGCGGACGATATGAAGGTCAAGTCGGATACGAAAATAATACATACTTAAGATATTATCATTAAAATAATGTAGTTATTAGACGTTTTGAACAATAAAATATTAAAATAATACTTTTTTAAAAACTGAATTCAATTATTTTCGTCGCTGTCTTCAGTTTCTTCGGCATCTGGATTTTGAGTTGTTACTTTTAAAAAATATTTTTCGAAAAATTCTTTTCTTTTAGCGCTCAAATAATTATAAGAGATTTTTTACATCCTTTACTTCGGCCGCAATTAATCCATTTCGAGGTGGAAGACTGTTCGAAAGTTTTTCTAGTTCAAGCGTAGGTTTAAAGAAAAAAGAAGTTGGATTTTGCAATTCGTAATTGTCATAAACATCCACTTTTCCATCAGGAAAAAAATTTTAAACGAACGCTTTACTGATTTGGAAGCTTTTTGGCTTTTGCATTTTGCCTTTGAAACTTTTTTCAAAATTCTGCAGAAGATCACATGCTGTTGAATTTGTCTTTATCAAATTCTTTTAATATCGTGTATTGAATAAAACTGCAAATAGTGTTTGCATCCTTCTTTACAATCCCCTCAAGAATAGGGAACACATAGCTCTCGTTCGTAGTATGTACATGTACATTAAATAAATAAAAAAAAAACATATTAAACGTAGGTAAAACGGTGTGGACACGGGTAATTTTGGTAATGGCAAATTCTGTGCAAAGTCAAATTCACAGCATGGACTGCTATTTTCAGACAGTAATTGCTTCTAGGTAATTTAAATGTGAAGCCAACATGACAACATGCTCTTTAATCATTCTTTTTATTAACACGACTTTCGTGTCGTCCATCTGCCAAATTTTTTAAAGGCTGCTTGTTTGAAATCTTTTTTTGAACATTTTCAACTGTTCTTTTGCCCGAACACAGAAAAGCACAAAAAAAATTCTTGCAAACTGAAACATTTTCTTCGTCAGCAAGAAATTAATTAATCCGCAATGATTTAACCATCCTACTTTTTACCTGCATTCGTTTCGATCGGATCCTTGCATTTAAACATTCCACTGAGAAGCAAATTTTGTTCGTTATACTTCCCGAGATCCCAAAAGTTTGTATGTACTTTTTCTTTTTGATGACTTGAAAATTTTTGGTAACATTTTTCTCCACAGCATGATTCACAGGAAGTTTGAAAGATCTCTGTGGGATTATAATATATTCAACACCATCTTTTTTAGTATTAGACTTTGTAATGTATTCTTTTCCCTAAAATAATAACAAATATTGCTATCAACTTCTTCATTATATTACTTTAGGCTATCTATAAATAATTCATTAAAAGTATTATTTAAGAAATCAAGAATAAAAATTAGTCCTAAAATATTATATTTATGATAAAAGTTTATTTAAAATTTTTTAACGGTTTCCAATCGTACCTGATTTCTGGAACATTTGTTTCCTATTTTTAATCCATAACTAGTGCATATTTCTTTTTCTACCTCGATTCATTTTGAGATTCTTTCTTAAATTAATAGGGTATTAGCTAAAGTAAACCTATCTCAAAAATAATACTCTTGTAGCTATTCTAAAAAAAATCCATTCACTGGTTCTTTGCTTTATTCATAGTATATTTTAGAAGAGAACTACAAGCAGTTGGTATTATTCGTTTTGGTATCCGACTTGACCTTCATATCGTCCGCTACAATACCTTCGTAGTTGAGGAGGCACATGCATAGGACAGCGTCAAGATTGCCTCTTGCAATTTAAAATATTCATATTTTTTAGCCATTAATCCGTTTGAGCTAAAAATATCCAAAAAAACTTCTTTGAATATTAATCAACAACTTTCTCACTGGAAAATTTCCGTTGCTTAAAATTTGCTCGATAAACAAAGCGTTTGAAGTTTGAAATTCATGATTTTTCAGTCTCAAAAAAAAAACTTTTTTGTTTTTTTAAAATATTTGCGTTTTTCTCTCTTTCATAGTTTCAGAAGACTTAAACACGGAATTTAGTATGAATAAAATCAAAAAATTGTGAAAATTGGCGAAGTTAACGCGAGTTGAAGTGGAAAAAAGATTGAAATTTTTTGTTTTCGCAAAATCTACTTCTTGCCAATTACTTCTAAAACTACAAAATCTACAAATTTTTGCAAGAGGAAAAAAGATGCGCCTTGAAATTTTCTACAAGTATCAGTTTTAAAAATTAAAATTCGAACGATTTTTAAAATTGACTTTCAGGACAATGCTTCTCAGGCTGAATCCACGCGTATCCCCTTTTGATCGCGAAAGGTTCATTTATAGTAAACCATAAAAGTATTTTTCACATACTTATATTTTTTTTGTCATTAAAATGGTTCATTGTAATCTTTCATTGGACGGAAAGTGTACCACAATCAGATTTAAATCGAGTGTTTATCACTTTCACATTTCACGCATTACATTATGATTTGTATTTAATTTTTGCAATAAGAGTGCAAATCACTGATTGCGTTCTTGCTTTGATTTTTAATGTATTGTAAAAGAAAACTTGCAGCTCAAAAGTATTTTATTTGCACAATTTCTGTTGTTAGTTCTTTCTCACCTTTACTTGGATGTGAATTCGAGAACAAATCATAATCACTTTTGTTTTCATTTGAAGCTTGGTATTTTGATTTTGAAATTATCTATCAATTGTAGAGTAATTATTGTCAAAATGATGATCTGAAGTCTGATGTTAAATTGAACACTACACAAACTTGAGTGATTTATCCACCAGGAATCACAGTCAGTCCTATAATCCCTTTTTTTTTAGAATTTTATCTCTTGAAAAAAAAGTTGCAGTTTTGCCCGATTTTGTGACTTATGTATTTTTATTTTGATGCCCCTCGACTGACAATAAGGTTAAAATGTAATGTTCATTAATATTTGTTTTGGTCACAGTTCCCACGGTCAATTTTATTTTATTTTTGATAATGTTTGAGTTTTTTCTTTATATAAAAGTGTTGCATTTATTGACCTGTTTAATTCTACTGGTAGTTTTAAAAAGGAAAAAAATTTCATTTTTTTTTCAAAAAAAGTCCACCATTTCCCTAAAATGTGACTACTGAATCGCTGTGATCCCTGATTCACCTAGAAATTAGATTGAAATTTTACAGCATTCAGCAATTGTTATGGTGTTGCGATTTTCAATGTCTTTCAAAGAACATTGGCAGTTTTTTGACTTCGTCGTTGATAAAATACGTCATCAGATAAAAGGATAAAAGCTTTTCTCAAATTATGTGTGTTTAACCATTCTACCGATAAAATTCAATCACGCTATCTGCTGTTTGCTATTTAGTTCAGTGTCGCGTAAACAGTCGAGAACACATCGAATTTTGTACGGCAGTATAGTTTGACGTCACCATGAATAAAAAAAATTAAGGAAAAAAATCAATGACATTCCATGGCAACAAAAATCATTAGAAAGCACTATCCCCTATGTAAATTAATGAAATTTAAAATCAGATACTTAAAAATCATGATATAAGCTCTCTCATTTGAAACTGTCAATGCAGGATCTAGTTCCTATTGAAATATTTTTTGATACAAGTGAAAAAATGACTGATGACTTGTTTTATGAACGACACAATTCTTCAATTAAACTTTTATTGATTTCTTTTCTATATTTCTAGTTGTCTTTCATCTCCACGAGACATTTCCTAAACCAAAAAGGGTCTTGAAGGAGCCTCCGTACGTAGTGAAGGAATCTGGGTATGCCGGATTCGAAATTCCGATCTACGTTTACCTAAAGAACAAAGATGAACCGAAAAGGTTTCACTTTTCGTACGATCTGCAACTGCAACCCAGTGGTCCAGCGATAAATAAAGTCGCGACGCATAGCGAAACATTTCCTAGCCCCAATGAAGATTTTAGAAAAAGACTTCTTAAAGGTGGAGCTGTAAGTTTCTTGAAATTCATTGCAATCTTTAGGGCGGTCACTGGATTGAAAACGGGAAAATGACAGTGAATGTGCCACCATCTTAACTATATGAAAAATGAGACAATCTTTTTTAAATGAATTAATTGTTTCAGATGATGGTATCGAATACAGAGGGTACACCAGAAAAGAGTAAAGCCGCCCCACCAATGGTAGGTAAACCTAAGCTAAGTGGAACGGAGGGAAAAAAGCACAGGATGACGGAGCCGAAAGCATCAAATGCTTTCGCTGATTTATTTGGACCTCCCATTAAAACTGCAGGGACGAAAGTCTCCCCGGACACGAAGAAGCCTTCGTCCTCCTCGTTGTCTGATAAAACTAGTAGTACGAAGCTCTCTTCCTCAGAAAAAGTAGAAAAACCAGACAAGAGTTCTAAAGCAAAGCACAGTCCTCACAAAGATGGGAAGAAGGAAAAGAATTCTGAAGAGAGAAAGGATAAGAAAGACAGGGATTTGTCCAAAGAGAAGGACAAAAGTAAAGACAAGTCGAAAAGATCACAGAGTCCAGCGAACAAAAGTAGTCACACGAGCCCGGGAACCAAAAGACCTTCCTCCCCCCCTCCTATAAAAAAACCATCTACTCCTCCACCTCCAGCCCTAAAACGAGCACCTTCTCCGAAACCAAAAGATAAAGAGTCCAAGAAAGTAACCCAGGAAAAGGAGAAGGAGAAGGAAAAGCTGAAGGAAAGTTCAAAAAGTACTTCCGAGGAATCTAGAAGCGAGAAAAAGAAGGACAAGAAAAAGCACAAAGAGGATAAAGAGAAAGAAAAGAAGGACAAGCACAAGGACAAAGAGCGCGACAAAAGCAAAGAATCTAAAGAATCCAAGAGTGTGGAGAAGAAAGTCGAGAAGGTCGAGAAGCCAGAGAAGCTAGAGAAGGAGAAGGAAAAACCTTCAGAGTTCAAACCCCCGAAGGAAGGACGAAAGTCTCCGAAGCCTCTGAAGGAACCCGAGAAAGTAAGAGAGGAAAAACCACCGAAGCCCGAGAAAGTCGAGAAAAATGAGAAACCAGAGAAAATTAAAGAGTCGAAAGATAAGGATAAGCAAAAGCACAAACACAAAAAGAGGGACAAAAAGGATAAAAGGGATGGGAGCAAGGAGAGAGAGAAAAAGGAGAAACGTGAGAAGAATAGAAGTTCCAGTGATAAGCAGAATGTAATTGTTCCTCCTCCAGTGACTACAACTCCTCTTTCTACTCTTTTGGCAGAAATGCCCGACCGGGATAGCAGCGATTCTGCCCCTTCGTTGGACGAGGAGCCTTTTGTGGAGCCAAAACCCGTCCCGCTTGTCAAAAAAGACCCTCCACCAGTATTAGCACCAACCGTTTCTAATGAATCGAAACCAAACATGTCACCTCCTCCACCCAGTGATAAAAAAAGTAGGAGTGATCGAAGCAAACGAGAAAAATCGAAGGGAAATCGAGAGGATAAGGAAACCAAAAAGAGGAAAAGGAGGAGTGACAGCAAAGGAGATGAGGAACGAGCTATCAAAAAGGAAAGAGATCGGTCTTCTTCTCCCCTCGTTGAGCCAGTTTCATCCAGCCAATCACCAATTGCTGTTGATATGGAATCGGTACATCATCCAAAAGTGAAAGATGATGGAGCCTCAAACAAACAGTCGACCGGAAAGGGAAGCGAGGGCGAAGCAGAACAAGTCGCTCCTGATTCGACGAATAGTACTTTAGCAGAACCCGAAGTTGGAGATGCTCCTTCGTTTTCGGAGGAATATGTTTCTCAATTAAAAGATCTACAGCACAAGATCATGACGTTACAGGACAACCAGGAGTTGCAGAGAGTCGTCCAGGTTATCGCGGAAACTGGTCAGTATGAAATCACGAAAAAAACTTTCGATTTCGACCTTTGCACTTTGGATCGAAGGACAGTGCAACGCCTGCAGCAATTTTTCGCGTCGTGACCACCCATTGCGCATTAGGTGTGTGTGCGCGTGTGTGTGTGTATATGTGATCTATGACGTTCTGTATAAAAAGTATAATATATATATATATATTCGATCGCTAACATTGGATTTGAAAATGTTGAGGAAGTATAGGTCAGAGCGAATTTTTTACGTCTACATCTCGATTATTTTGCTCGAGGCACGTCAATATGCCCCAGAATCACTTGAAATAACTTTCATTTTATGCAAATATATGTCTCCAAATTATTTTTCTCTGAATTGCCATTTGTGGAAATTTTTCTTGCTATAATTCCCATATATCTAAAATAATTTCTATTTTTACGGTCGAATAACCACTTGCCGTTACTTCTGTAAATCTAATTTCTATTTTTCAGAATTGTCCTTGACCATAATTTCTATTTGTTCCAATTATTAAATAGTGATTGGAAGAAATATGTATAAGGTTAAATGGAAATTAGGGCAAATACAAGTTATGGAAAACGGCAATTATGGGGAATAGAAAATAGAAATTTGGGTAAATAAACATTAGGTCGAATAAAAACTATATTAAATTTAAATTATGTTGAATGTGAATTCTGGAAAAATTATCGGAAATTTTGGCGAGTGGATTTTGGAGTATATTCATTCACCTCATTTTGATCTTATGTTATTATTATATTAAATTTCGATCGTATGTATGCGTCGATATTATCTGGCCTATTTGTCAATCTTGAAGTTTTAAAGTTGCATATAGTATACCGTTTTTTATAATTTACACGGTGATATTACGTGTAATTTATTACAAAAAATGTAATGTACGAGTAGAATACTTTTAGAATTTTTTTGCAGCTAATATTTTGTGCTGTTAATTGGAATGTTTTTACAAGTTCGATATTTTTTCAATTTTCAAATTAATTTGTGGGAATCGGGTAGATAATTTGTTACTAACATTTATCGTCGAGAGGTTTGAATCATTATTCTCAGTGCTAGTGAATTTTTGTCTACCTTAGAAGATTGAGTTGAAGTACAAAATTTGTATTTGTGCTTTCTTTTGTTGGAGACTTTGATCCGACTTTTTATGGCAAGCACGCTTTTTGTCATTCACCTATGCCTTAATTACTTTATAGAAAACTTTAAATTATTATACGATTGTATTAGGTATACATATTTATTTAATATATTCCGTATCACATTCAATGTGATACTACTTCACCGGAAATTTTCTATTGTTTTCCTACCAATTATGATTGAGAAATTTAGGAACGCATGTGAATTATTTCGGAAGAAATAAAAATGATAAGACTTTAGAACGATCAGTTTTCAAACCTTGTCAAGCCTGAGTCGAAACGTATATTACATTTTCTGTAAAGCTGCAATGTAAATGTTTAACTCCAAGAATTTCATGTCACGCGAATGTGACTTATGACACGTAATATTACAATTTTAAATCCCTTGTTGAGTAACTCAACTGTATTTGTTTTACAATATTGTCAAACAATTAAAATGGGGTTTAGGTCTCCAAAGATGTATGTGGTGTAATGCACTATGGCAGAACTGCTTTCTAAATGCCAAGCATATTCTTGGAACTGTTTACCGTACTCGATATGTAATTTTCTTATCTTATTTTGTTAACAATATTTTTTAAAGTGATATAATATTAACAAACTGTTGTATCATAAAATTGACCAAAATCAAAAGATCAAGAGTACAATCGAGTTTTGACCTTCTTGTAAACATGGAGCATAATTCTATCATTTTACAGTCTTCTCAGATAGCGCCCAGCAATTTATATATAAATATAAATAGATAGTTTCAGATATGATCAATATTACTAATCTGAGTGAATGACGTCTAAACTATCTATACTTTAATGGCTATTGAAGAATTTCTGGAGAAAAGTAAAAATTTTATTTCTGATACTTTTAATTTTTCTTCCACAAGTTAGTTAGCTGTAAAATCTTCATTTCGGAAACAAAGTGGCTGAAGGAAAAATGGAATGAATACCATAATATGAATAATTTCGGAATTCAAAATTGTCTGACGACAACAGTTTATATCGTAACTCATCATCTCATTCATCAATATATTAGTTGAAATAATGATACACAGAATTTGAATAGTACAGAGTTAATGTACATGTCATCACAAAACAAAAGTAAAAGTATCCAAATTCTCTTGATTTCAACTTCTTTAGTAAATTTGACGCTCGGTTCTATTTGTAAGGAAGCTGATCATCAATATTTTGTAATTTTTCTACAAATGCTTAATTATCTACGAATTCGCTGAGAACTGTTTACAGTTGATTGTTTCGCAATAGCGTTTATATACGTTACACAAAATCACATGGGTATACGTAATGTTAAATGTAAGTGGGAAATAGCTTTTTTCATTGTGATAAAATAAAAATTAAATTTCCAGAGACAACTGCCTAATTTTGAGAAATCTAATAGGAAACACTGGGTTCGATTTTTTTAAATAGATCGTGTAACAAGTAAAACATTGCAAACATATCAATGCCAATATTGGAATAGAAATGGAAATTTAAGCCAATTTTAAAACATTTAAATATTTAAATAATATTGAACTTTTTTGCAATTAAACTAGATATTTTTTTAAACTGAATCCAGTTTCTATTTCGATATTTCTCAATATTGTGAATGTGATGTTTATATATCATGCAATTAAGTTCCATGTATGGTCAATCACTATTGATATTTATTTCTATTAAGTTCTGCATAGTAATTTATACATAAGATATAAAAAAATTGTAAAATGTTTAACACAGCATATTGAATTAGAGTACATTGTTACAGTCTGTTAAATATGGTACAATTTTAGATCCAGTGTTTTTACAGAAAGGTCTATTTCATAAAAGCAAAATCTTGATATAGTATAATCAAATATTTTGAAAACTCAATTTGTATGAGAGATTTTGAATACTCTGCGATTTTTGGCAATGGTCTTACCGCTTCTATTAAATATTTAATACTTAGTACGGAATTGTGAATCACGAAAAAAAATGTCATTAGTCGTAATTTTGTAAGAAATTGGTGAAACTTATGGCTCTTTAATAAAAGTGAAAATGTAGTTGAATTTACAAGACTGTATTTATTATTTATTATTAACTTATTAGGGTGTCAATCGGTCCGAGGAAAAGTTGGGAATTGGTCAGGCGTCAGAATGTTCTTGAAGAAAAATGAACCAATTTTAATATTTGAATCGTTTTTGAAAAAAAATTCAATTAGTGATTTTTATTGTGACAAAATTCTCTTCGGAGAAACAAAGTCCAGTGTTCCAGTGATATTTTAAAAATAACCTATTTCAAAATACATTATTTCTAGATTGATTGAAAAATAATTCGCCTCTGTTAATTTATTTTCAAACATATTATTATGTACTTACATTTTTATTGCAAAATTGAGGTTCATTAACCTCTTTAGCTAACCTTGAAGTGTTGGCAGATTTTCGTATTTCTCAATGAAAAAACAAAACCAAAAAACAGTTATCACACTTACTCTGACTCTGATTTTTAATTACCCTGTCATAATTTATCAATTAGGAATTTGAGTGTTCTAAAAGGATCTCAGTTTCTTTCAAAATAATTGATTAAAGCAATAACTAATGACAGCCACCTTTTTTTCTACAAATGATTCTAAATATAGTCTTAATATTATAGAAAAATTAACTAATTTGATCCTGTTTTTTTTTTTTTTTTTTTTAAATAAATTTTTCCGAAAAAAATTAGGAATCTGAATTTCTGGCGCCCAACTTAAATTAAAGAAATGCCACTAGATAGCGCAACGGCATTTCAACGTTTTGAAATTTAAAAATTACTTATTTTTGTAATTTTATACAGCATGTTAGCAGAAACTAATAATATCAACCTATAGTTAATTAAAAACTCAATATTTGCAAAACTCAAAAGTTATTAAATAGATATAATTTAAAGGTAAAGTGAGGTTAAAGAACTGTCATGGCTGTCCTGTGTCCCTGTCGTCCTGTCCTGACTCCCTGTCGGTGTCCTCTGTCATTTGGTTTCTTCTAGAAAACAAGATTTTTATGTGACTTCTGACATTTGACATATAAATGCATATGTTGCATTTCTCACAGATTCATAGATAGTGTTTTTGTTCTGATTGTGTGATTTACTGGAAGAGTGTCAACGAAGTTTTTGTGTATCTAAAAAAATATTTTAAATTAACTTGATTGAACCATGCACTTATCTGCATTGATTTAATGACCTTTGCTCCGATAATATATTTTGCCGTTTTGCCCTGTCATTCGTGAATCGTTTAAGCTCTGCTGAGTTCGAGCTTCTTTTAAGGGAGAGCAATAATTATTTTATAGAAATTAACGATGTCTGAAAAAGTGAGATTCGATGGTCGTGTGGCTATTGTAACGGGTGCTGGAGCAGGTATTTTTATATAATTATATTAAAAATTTAATATTATAACGTCTCTTAGTCAATGAAGTAATATACGTTGAATAATTATCAATTTAATATCCAGTGTCATGTGTCGGTGCATTATAAATGACTTTTCCGTTTTGAAATTTATAACCTCAATTCTATATTTATTATTTTTTAATATAATACAAGCTTCTTGCTTTATGTTCTACGAGAAAGAACAAGTAAATTAGAATCAGCATAATTATTTAGTTAATTTACAGAATTACATTTTCTGAAAAGCTTAGATATAATTATTTTTTATGGGTCTTGTTTTATTCCAAATTCCGAGAGCCTATTTTCTCTTATCCTTTTAATAGAAAGAACATTTTAAATTGTTTACTTAATTTAGCAAAAGGTGAATGTGGTGTTAATAGTAACCACTGACTAAACAAGCTCCTAAATTTGATCTATTGATATTATTTTTGTCAAATCATTATTTTTTGCATTTTGAACTGCTTAACCAAGCTATGCTCTTCTGATTTAATATGATAAAATTATTGTTTGACAAATAAAACGCGATTGATAAGATAATGTTCTGTTTGCTTCTGGAGAGTAATTATGCTTGATAAATCTTATCTTTGAAATACCTTTCATTTTATTTAAGGACATTTAAAAAATTAACGATTATCCTAATCTAATAAAAATTAATTTTGCATAAAGCTTGGATTTGTATTTCTAAATATTCATTGTTTTATGCAAAACATGAAATATATCAGGGTTGTCACAGAGCTTGATAAACCTACAAAAGATTGGAGATTTCGATAAAAACATGGGAACCAGAATTAAAGTTTAAAAAATTTAAATTTTTTAATGTATTTAAAAACGCAACGTTTTATATTTTGACGCTAACAACACCATTTTTATGCTTCAAATAGAAGTCTGTTCTTTATAACAAACTTCGCAAAAATCTATCGTAAATTACAATTTACCTTAGAGTAAAAAAAAACTATTATTTTCAGGACTTGGACGTGCCTATGCTTTGTTACTTGCTTCAAGAGGTGCGAGCGTTGTCGTTAATGATTTGGGTGGAGGTCGACATGGCGATGGAAGCAGTACAAAAGCTGCGGATATCGTCGTTGACGAAATACGACGCAATGGTTCGTTCACACATCTATTCATTTTTGTAATAAATAAAAAAACAGAGAAAAAGGCGATTTAAAATAAAAATTAAAAATATTTCAGGAGGCAAGTCTGCCGCGAATTACGATTCCGTTGTCGACGGAGAAAAAGTTGTGAAGTCTGCAATTGACGCTTTCGGGCGTGTTGATATTGTTATTAACAATGCTGGAATCCTTCGAGACAAATCTTTCATGCGCCTAACGGACACTGATTGGGGTATACATTTAATTGCATAAAGTTCTATTTTTATTTCTGATACAAATCTTTATTCTTAGGGACTATTTTCTTGAGTAATATTGCACGAAATTATTGAATCTACACGTTAATGAATTTATCATTTGGAAAATATTACAGATCTCGTTCACAGTGTCCACTTGAAAGCTGCGGCAAAAATAACTCAAGCAGCTTGGCCCTATTTTCGAAAACAAAATTACGGACGAGTAATAATGACTTCGAGTCATAGTGGTCTCTATGGAAATTTTGGGCAGGCTAATTACAGCGCCGCTAAATTGGGTTTGGTTGGATTGTCAAATACCTTGGCAATTGAGGGAGAAAAGTACAATATTCATACCAATGTTATTGTCCCAACTGCTGCTTCCCGGCTCACTGAGGACATTCTTCCTCCAGGTCTACTCTCTAATTTCATTTTAATATAGTAACCAACTCAAATCAGTTTATTTCTTGGAGTAATCAAAAATTAAACCACTTTATAAGACTCTCTTATATGGGTGAAAATAAAAAAGTTGGAATTCTTCGATTTAGAATTGAATGGAAAAAAGTATTTCAGATTATCATAAAATATTTTTTTCTATTCGTATTAATTACAATAAGTGTGAAAATTATGATTTTCGCGTCAAAGAACGACGCTCTTATTTTATAATTATAATTTTTTGTATTTAATGAAACTCTTTTAATATAAACCATTTACGATATTTTGCAAGTCAAAATTACAATTACATCTGCTTCTTCAGACCGAAAATTGAAAATTATAATTTCATTATTATTTTTTTAAATATAATTAATTAAACAAATAATTACCGGAATACAATTTTTGTTGTTGATATTTTTCGATATTTAGGATATTATTGGAGAAAATACGCTTAATAAAACCCTGCGATTAAGAAAATTATTCTCCCAAACACAAGCGTATAATATTGCAGGAGCACAATATTGTCAACTTTTCGATTGTATAATAATTAAATAATATATTTCACAGATTTATTCGCTGCTTTGAACCCCGAACTGATTGCACCAGTAGTTGCATGGTTATGTCACGAAGATTGTCCAGATAATGGATCAATAATTGATGCCGCAGCTGGCTGGGCTGGAAAATGTTAGTAATCTGTCAATAATTTCGATTCGAGGCTTTGTATAAAGTCTGCATATTTGCGATTATTTTATTTTTCTTTGTTGTTACACATCTTTATTTTCAAAGCTCACTTGGTCCGTGCATCCGGTGCCATCCTGCGAAAGAATTTAAACGAAATGGTCACACCTGAAGCTGTGAGAGAAAACTGGGAAGTAATCACCAATATGTCCCAGGCAAAACACTTTAATTCGATTGGAGTGAGCTCAGTTAAAATATTCCCTTTAAAACAGAATAAAGTCTATAGAGTAATATTAAAGCTATTTTTTTATTTAAGGATGTTACAGGTGAGCTTGTGAATGCTCTCGATAAAATGAGGGAGGGAGTAAGCGAAGTGAGTTTTCAAATTTTATATCAAAATTCAAATCAAATACACATTTATTTAACTTTTCTAAGTGAACAGCTTTTATTGTATTTTTTACTAGGATTCTGTGTACAGATGCAGCTACACTAATCGTGACACGATTCTTTATGCACTTGGAGGTATTGTTCACAAAGTTAAAAAAAAAATGTCCAAAGAGATTAAAAGGAAAAGTGAATGCTCATGATTTAATATTTTCTAGTTGGTGCAACTACGAAAGAACCTTTGGATATGCGTTATCTGTACGAAAATCATGAGGGTTTCAGTGTTTTGCCCACTTATTATGTGATTTACGGCCCAAATGGTTCTTCAGTAACTAATGTGTTTGAAAATATCAGACCTGGATTGGAAATTGATCCCACCAGGGTTTGTAATTCATTTCTTCTTATCGACATGCAAATTCTCATTCAATTTTTGTGTATTCATTCTATATTCAATTTTTTCTATTCATTGAATTTTTTGATTTGGCAATCTGTTTCTCGAAAAATCTTTGTATTCTAAACTACAGATTCTTCACGGAGAGCAGTACTTGGAAGTTTATAAACGCCTGCCACTTGAAGGAAAAGTCGAGTCTCGTTTCCGAGTCCAGGATGTAATGGACAAAGGAAAAGGAGCCGTCGCCTTAATCGAATGTAAGTGGACAAACTCCTTTCAAAACGAAGCTTTAGATTTACACTAAAGATATTCTATAGATTCTATAGAGAGTATTTCTAATCAGACGAAACTTTCGACGCCGAAACTGGAGAAAAATTAGCTAAAAGTCAAATGTCTGCCTTCATCGTTGGAGGTGGAGGTTTCAATGGTCCAAGAAATTCTCCTCATGTTATTCCAACAGTCGATCCTCCAAAACGCAAACCCGATATGTCTGTCCACCAAAAGACGAATTCTGATCAGGTATTTGTAAACCGGTACTACAATTTTACCAGCGAATCTCTTTTTTCTCTTTAGGTCACTTTTCAAAAAGTTGGTCGGTTTTTCCACTTTCAAGAGAAACTTTTTGCACTTTGTCTTATTTTCCCGCATTCCTTTTCTTTCTTTTTGCACAAGGCAAGAAATTGCGCACTTAAATTTTTTATTCAAACCTTGCAATGAATAATTTTAAATAAAACGTTCAAAATACGATTAAACAAGATTTTAAAGTTTGATATTGTACATCTTTAAATTTTAACCTCCTAAGTAATTTTGTAAACAATCGTGAAAGGAATAATTTCAGATTGAAACTATTAAAGACGTTGATGATATAATAACATCAGATTTAATCATTTAAAATTGGAAAACTTTAAGTTTGAAGCGCTTAGTGAAAAGTGAGTCATTTTAAACGAAAATTAAAATTAATTATTTTAAATGCAATTTTAGATTGAAATATTCAAAATTGTATGATTTCAAATTTAAGTCGTTTAAAATTGTAGAATTTAATTTTTAAATTGTGCAATTTTAAATTAAAGCGTTCGAAACTGTATGATTTCAAATTAAATTGTTCTAAATTGTAGAATTTCAAAGTGAAAGCCTTATTAGTTCAGCAACTGTAAGAATGTAATCGTGCACGGCTTCTCGTTCGATCACCAAAGTTAAGCATTGCTCGGCTTGGTTGCACTCGCATGGAAACCGTCGTACTATTATTATTATTATGTTGGCCTACCTTCAATCCACAGGTACTCATGACCCGGTACTTCGCTTCTAAACACGGTCGCGAAACGCGGCAAGTGCTCAGTAGATTCGCTGATGTCAGTCGTTGTTTCGGAAGTCTATATTCTGCTTGCGCATTCGTCATAATTCGCGGCTAATACACGCTGGAGAGCCCGTCTGTAGGGATCCAACAATCTCTCTCGTCTCTAGGAATCCAACATTCTACCTGGAGAGCATCATTATGTCTGCGCGTGTATTCTTGCGAAGCAAGCATCGTGCAGCCATCAATGATGTGTTCGTTGTTCTCATTCTCATGATCTTCACTTCTCCATTTCTGATGATCTCCACATAGGCGGCATCTGTCAACCACTGTCGTCATACTGATGACATGTTTTTGGTAATTCCTCGTCTTGATTACCCTGTCCTGGATGGCAATGACAAATCCTTCCGTCTCCGGAAAGA
>JAUMHM010000016.1:18082590-18106526 GCA_032362435.1 Melikaiella ostensackeni
AGTAGTCGGCATTATTTAAACTTCCAGAGAGATCGTTTAAGTATTGAGTAATTTTTTTTTGAGAGGAGGTGAAATATTACATAAAATTCCACCTTAGAAAAATTAGTTTTAAATTTAGTCGCCACTTCAAGTACAATAGCCACACCACCATAAAATAAGTTTTCACTACATTGAATGTTTTTTTGTCTCTTTCGGGTAGTTAAAAATAACCTGAAAAATGCTTACGTAATAGTTGAACGACTCCAGGCAGAATGCAATTTTGTTTGGTATATGCTTCCTTATTATATACTTATTTCATAAGTTTTTTCCCAATTTTCAACCCCCCTCCCTAAAATATCTATAATATTTTCTGAGTTTTTCCACGCTGACCTGGATCTGAACACCTTCCCTCTTTTTTAAATATTACATTATGGAACTGATATCCACTGAGACTATTTTCTTATGCCATTAAAAATTCAAAGCTGATATTATTTTGAAGAAGAAAACCTTCTTCGTCAAAGTCCAATTCTGGTTATAGATATGAAATGGAGGAGGTGGAAGAGGAGTGGGAATAAAAGGCCTCTAAAAGAGGGGGAAGACTTCCCCTTCCGAAAGATTTAATTCATCCCGTCACTTTGTACTCCAACTCCATCAACCCTTCTGTTCTCAAATAAAATACTTAATCCCTACCAAATCTACTGACAGGAATGAAAAACAAACTAACAACAAACAAATACGTCTCTAAGACTCAATAAGAGTCTCAACTCTAAGGGGTGATCAACTAAAGAAGTCGAGCAAGTACCGCAACTCGGGTTACGACACCTTTTAAGCGTAACTGGTCGTTAGCGCCTCTGACAAGTGAAGAGTGGCAGTCGATAATACCTCTATGTTGTATTTGTACTCCCTCGTATCGCGGTAATCGATAATAATAACTATGGGCCGTGGTGCGCGAGATTTCAGTTGGAACCCCAAGCTTTTCCTTACACAACCAATCGCAAAAGAAGGGGTGTTTGAGGGGTGTGGCAACGATGGGGGCGGGCGGTCCGCCCTAAACTCCCGAGGGCATTCAGACCGGTTCCACAACTCTCTGCTCGTCTTTCAGTTTCAGTTAGTCAGTCAACTTCGGTACTCTCTTCGAGCAGGTTCTGGTCCTACTTTAGCCGAAAACCGTGCCTCATGTTATTTTATCACAGTCCCATCAGTACATTGTGAGTGATAGTGTTTTGAGTACCAAGGAACTCTAGTGTTGTTCATTAGTGACAGTGTATCAATTGACATTGATTGAAATCTTTTTGTTCAATTTGAATATTTCGTTTTTGAGAATCCTTGCAAGATGTTGAGTTCGCATCAACAGCATCCAGCGTACGGGTTCCTATCCGGTATGGATATGAATTCCATGCACCATATATCACAAGAGATGGCCCATCATCATCAGCAGCATCAGCAGCAACAACAGCCTCAGCAAACCCAAGAACAACACATCAAGCGACCCATGAACGCCTTCATGGTATGGTCCCGCATCCAACGTAAGAAAATCGCTCTTGATAATCCCAAAATGCACAATTCCGAAATCTCCAAACGCCTTGGTGCCGAGTGGAAACTTTTATCAGAAACCGAAAAAAGACCATTCATTGATGAAGCCAAAAGACTACGAGCGATGCACATGAAGGAACATCCGGATTATAAATATAGACCGAGGAGAAAGCCTAAAGTTCCGATGTCTGTTGTGTCAGGAAAACCAGGATCCATGAATCCAGGAGGATTCCCCAGTTTTCCTCTACCACCTTATTTTGCAGCTCCAGCTTCTGCTGTCTCTCATCATCACCCACACCATTCGCATCATCCTCTGGATTATCCACCACTACCTAGTTATTTTGGATCCGCTTTTGATGCTGTTCATCTGGGAAAATTGGTATCTGGTGGAGGGCACCCAAATTCTGCATCAGCAAGTCAAGCGGCTGCAGATGCAGCAAATAATAACGCTTCTGCAGCAGCTGTTGTTAGCAGTTTTTATTCTTCGTTTTACCCCACGAGTACCAATGCTGGGAAGACACCTTATGGACATGGTGCGCAATTCAATCCTCTGTTTTCAACTGCTCATCATCCAGTAAGCTCGAACACATCTTTGATGTTCTCCAATTCCATTATGTCCAATGGAGGAAACTTTGGCACGTCCAGCAGTCCGGGAAGTAGTCCTGGATCTACACCGATTTCTTCGTCACATGCTTCAACTCCAACGACGCCGACATTGGATCTGGACCAACTCCGACGACCCGTTCCTGTCATTTATTAGAAATTCCATTCTAAATTTGATAAGATGATGGAGAATTCCGAGGTGATGTAAGATTTTGAGAGGTGATAAAGACTGTTATTTTGTATTTATAGTCTCATTGTAGGATATATTGATGGGTCTACGTTCATTGGGACTACTTTTAGGGTCAAAGAATAATGTACAGGTTACGAATTTTTATGCTTTGCAAAATCTTGGGAGCAGAATTTCATTCATTTTGTTATTTATTTTGATTTGGGATCTTTTCTTCAAGCCACAAATTCTCTTTATTATATCAGGAAGCTCTGGGAAAGATAGATAATATTACAATTTCAATATCCATTTTTTTCAGAAAGATTTTGGCCATAAGTAGTCGTGTGATCATAGTTTTCTAAATGATTATGATTCTGCAAGAAATCGTGAAGTTTGTTCAAATATTGTCCCTATTTCTTTTTGTATAATAGAGAATTTGGTAAAAATTGTTGTCCTCAAAGTGGATTCCCGTTAACTGTGATTTCGTTAACATGTAAGCATCACTTACCTTTGACAGTGATAGTGAAAGAATTGGATTGGGAGATGAAGTGAGTGTATCTGTAAAAAGTATAGAATATTATAATTATTGTATATGTGCTCCATGTGTTTAAGCTAGATCTTATAGCCGAGAATTCTTTGCCGTTCAGATTTCGTGAATTAGCTGCGAATTAAATCGTTTCTGAATTCGTAATTAAAATACTTCAGTGTAAGAATTTCAATTCTTAGGTTGAAATTTCGTAAGGAAAGATAGTTTCACTAACAATATAATAGTTGCTGGTTCAATTATAGGGACGTTTTTAGTGCAACTATTGATTTTGTCCACGTGATAAATAGGATGGCAATCAATTTCTGCTCACTTTTTAATTTATTTATCAATACTTGTACATCAAATTGACTTTACACTTGTCGTGCTAAGTGTATTTATTTCTTGTAGTTTTGATGAGCGAATATTTTATATTCAATTTTACCTTAAGTTTTAAATTCAGAACAAAAATGAAAATCAGTTTAAAATTTCCTTAGGTTTTGTATTTTACATTTGTTTACCATTTTTCTGTTCTGCGAACGCGAAATCAGTATTCCGTATAGTGTATATATATTCTACTTATAAACTACGTGTAAGACAAAAAATGGTTCTTTTTTTAACATGGGATATAATATTCGTATCCGTAGTTGAAATTTCGAAAACAATCGAAATCATATGAAATCTGTAAATTGTGTTTGTTATTAATAAATTGTTATTATCTGTTCATACAATTTAAATCTTATGCATTTTTTACAATTTATTCCATTACCTGCCGATAGAATAAGTTACTAATAGTAATTGAATTTTATTCGTTTCTAAAAATGATCTATATCCGATACTTTATACTCGAGTTTGAAACTTTCAAATTATAAGACAATTTCATTAATTTTTTTAAAAATCATTTTCTTCTTGAAGTTCTTTTTTTTACTTTGAAGTTCAGGTGAGAAGTCTACAATCAAAACACTAATTGGCGCCATTTGAAATAAGAATATGAAAAAACGGGTGAGTATCAAGGAGGAGAATAAAGAACATCAGAAATTGAAAGGGAGAAATTCGAAAGATAAGTATGCAATATAAATATAAAATAAAGTGCGTATGGTGCATAGCTCGCCGTTGCAGTTTCACCCCATGCTTAGAAAACAGTCAGCGGGGTTTCTCAGGATGAAAAGAGTAAAAAGGCTCCATTCGAGGACAATTGGCCTCTAAACAGAGGGTAGTTATAGCGAAATGCAATACGTCGAGGGGTGGGAGGTGAAAAAATGTGGGGTGCAAATGGGAGGGGGGGGGTGAGGCGTAAAAGCAAAGGGTGGTCACCTTCGACATCTATAACATCGGGGTGAGACTCCAGTAGTCGACTGAATGCAAAAGGGTGCCTTTGGCCTGACGAGGACCTGACGTTGATGCCTTTGATGGACGGCTTCGAATGTCGCTCTAAGGAAATTTGAGGTCACAAAATTCGATTGTATTGTTAGCGAGCGAGTAACGCCTGTATTTCTCGCGTGCGAAATGTCGTTTTTGCTTTCTTTTTAGGACCCATGGTGAGAGAAATTGTTTCTTGTATTCACTTTCTTCTCAAAGAGTAAGATTTAAAAAATATAGGGTTAGATGGGCAGTTACTGAGGGCATGTGCACTTATTAGGGTTCGAATTCGAATATTAAAAGTTATATTAAGTTCTATGAGAAATGGAATAAAAAGTTATTAGGAGATCCCAGAATTATTAATATTTCTTTAGAAAATTATTGAATAGGTTGCTTTTAACTGTGATTTTTTGATGCAAATTATTTTTTGTTTATAAGAATTATCCAAGTTTTTGTTACTTTTCATTTAAGATTATACGAGTCGTTACCAAAAAGTTGTCAAATTTTGACTATGACTTTTTATTTAAATCGACTGAATTATTTTTTTCCCATTAATTCTCACCAAGAATAGTAAGAATGCACTCATTTCAGAGATCAAAAATCACATTTGTAGTGTAGATAAAATTTAGAACGAAAATGATGTATATCTGCGTTTTCTGTTAATATATTTAGAGTGGACGTAAAAGTCTTAAAAAACAGTGAACTTTTTTTTCGCGCTCTATTTGACACTGTATCCACGTTTTCAATGTTCTGCTCATTTTATTAGGAATTGTTAAAAAATAAAAAAATAAAATAAAAAAATCAATTATTTTTTATTTTTTAAGATTTTTCAAAATGATTTTTTCGAATTCTATCCAAAAATATAAGTGTTACCGAGTGGAAACAAAACTTTAGGGAAGGACTTTTAAGCATAATAACACCTTTAGAATCAAAAATATTTATCTCTATTCATAATTTTTACACTTCATAACTTAATACAAGTAATTTCTGTAAGCATAATTTATTCTCAAAATTCTTTTGTCATAAATTTCTCAATTTTGGTGTGCGAATTTGTATTTGGGGACATGTTACCGAGTGAGAATTTCAGCTATATTTTAATCACCCATTTCTCAACGAACTCAACTAAAATTTTGAAACTTTGATAAACACCACTTTGATGTAAGTACTTTATTCTAGTATTATTTAAAAAAAAATTTAATCAATCATGGAAATGGGTACAGCGGCCGGGACATAAATTTCACAACCTTTTGACCCCCTCCTTTCATTATAAACGTTCTCCCTAATTTTACAGCTTATAATTTTTCTCTCTTTCTCTAAAGAGATTATCTCTAATAAATTCAATCCCTCCAAGTTGTTATAGTCTTAAAAATTTGTTTATGAATAATTTTTCTAATACTAAACCGAACTAATAATCACGGCCGTAGCGACGGTCTCGGGGGCCCCGGGGCCGAGTTTTTTTTGGGGGGGGGGGCCCTTTTTCAATGAAAAAATTCAAAATCGATTTTAAAAAAAAGGAAACGGGAAAGAAATAACACGTAAGCGATGTGCGTAATTTAAAGTCAATATTTATATTTTTTAACGACTTTCCGTTCCAGGGGCCCTTCACAGCCAGGGGCCCTGGGGCGCCGCCCCGCTTGCCCCGCCGTCGCTACGGCCCTGCTAATAATTATATCAGTCTAATATACCAAAACATGGCAAAACATATATTATTGCAGTGAAACTAGCATTTGATTTTAAAACCTAATGTCATAGATAAAATTAAGAGATAAAATTAATTTTTGCTGAATAAGATTCAACGATTTTTGAAAACTAAAAGGAAAATAGTTTTTATCAAAATTATTTTATTTTTAAATATGTATCTAGTGTGTTATAACCAACCAGGCACTGATATATAACTGTGATGTAATTGTTATACAATAAGAAAAGAACATGTTATGTAACTGGTTAAGAAGAGGTTTAGAACATGGGACGAGTAATTTCGTTCCCGGATTGATGGAACAGTTCTCTAACAAGGTAACAGAAGAGTTCTATAACACTGTTTGGGGACGAAACAATTTTCTGTTACAGATCCGTAACAATTCAGTAACAGTTACAAGTTCAGTAATAGTTACAAAAATGTTTTGTAACTATTCTGGAACAGGGTTAAGAAGTAAAACTGTTATGTAACAGTGCCGTAATAAATCTGTAATAGTGTTACGACGTAAATTCATTCTGTAATCGATCCGTTACAATTTCATAACGGTGTTACAACTTTTTGAATGGTTTGTAACAGTGATACATAACTATTACATCACACATCTATGTACCCGTTGCAGAATGTGGCGTATACGTATGTAACGTTGTTTTAAAATAGAAATAAACAATATGCAGATTTTTGACGTTAAAAATTGAACTGTCTCAATTCGAAAGCCTTAGCAGTTAAACAAATGTAAACGTACGATTGAAACTGTATTAATTATTTTCAATTTCAAAATAATTTCAAATTAATAGATTCATAATTAAACTCTTTTTATTCAATTTCAAATCCTATTCAAATACTGTTTCAGTCTAAAAAAATTCATATTTAACCTATTCAATTTTATATTTATATTTAACCTATTCAATTGCTTGAAATGGAAAGCCTTGATGTATTTTCATACGTGTAAATTCTTTATCGTTTGAACTTAACATTTTTTAAGCTTCAATTTTGAAAGTTTAAAGTTCAAAAGTGTTCCACTTTGAGTGCTTCAATTTACAATTCAGTTTTGACTACTGACAATTAAATAATTTTCAGCTTTGAGAGTTCGAATTTTTGTATTTCAATGACCGTGAAAACTTTCTGTAAGCCGGGAATTTTTGTACTCCATTAATCAACGGCAAGTTACTTTTGAATGGAACTCTATATTATGTCGTACGTACTATGAAGCCCCAATTTGCCTAACATTGATTTCAAGATACTTGAGATTTTTCCAAAATAAGGTAGGACAACCGTATTAAATCTATTGTAATCTTGCACATTGTTTCTGTTCTCATTATTGCCTTTATTCTTAATTTGAACAATTCTGTTATGCATGTGCTTGTCAATAAAAGTAATAGGATGATGGTCGAGAAAAAGAATCTGTTTACATAATTCAATATTATTTTCATGGAATGTAAGATGATATAATTTAAGAGCTCTATAAATCAAATTCTTTACAACTCCTATTCTGTTTTCGATAGAATGATTCGAATAAAAATTTAGTGTTCTTCCTGAAGAAATAGTTTTTCTGTGCCAATCAGTGATAATATAATTTTTAGCAGTTTTTATTAAGGTCAAATCAAGATAATTCAATCTACCTCCTGTTTCAATTTTAACAGTGAACTGTAATCTTGGATGTATACTATTAAATACATTAAGTAGGGTTTCTAAATTTTGTGCATGTAAAGATACTGCAGAATCATCCACATATCTTGCATAAAAGTCCAATTCAAAATTAATTCTGTTAAAAACTTCATATTCCAAATTTTTCTTCGCAATTTCAGCAATAATTGGAGACAAGACTGAGCCTATCGGAGTTCCAAATTTTTATTCATAGAAAGAACCATTAAATTCAAAATAAGCCGAGTTGAAAACGTTTTCAGTAGCATCAAGAAATTGCTTTTTCGCAATCTTAGTGTGAGGCTTTATCGTACCCCATCTATTTTCAATAGCAAATTTAACTCTTTTATATGGAATCTTACGAAATATGGCCATTACATCAAAGGAGACAAAATTGTGATTTGTTGTCATTTCGACATTTTCGATTGATTTCAGGAAGGTAGCACTGGTTTTAATTGATCTTGCTGAAAGGGTAACTAATTCTTTGATAATTTTACTGAGAAGTTCTTCTAATTTTCTCGTGTGTGAACCTATTGTCGAAATAACCGGTCTTAAAAGAAAATTTTGCTTTATGAGCTTTCACTAGTCCATAGGCAAGAAATAGATTTGTGTGAATTATGTTAATGTCACGCCTTTCGATATTGCTGACCAAACAGTTTTGAAGTCCTAATCTCTCTAGAATTTTAAATGTACCTTTTTGAATCATTTTTGTACGATCATTTGGAATAACTGCATAACTATCTTTATCATTCAAAATATGTATCATTTTTTGACTATAAACATCTTTTAATATTGCAACTGTAACACTCCCTTCATCAGCCTTAGTAATCAATAATTCAGGATGACGTTTTAGAAAAAAATTAGTTTCAAATAATCCTTCGCCTAATTCTTTTTCGAATAAGGTTTGTAGAGCACCATTATTCAAAAATTCATTCGATAAACCCATAAATCTTGCCCTCAATTCTTGTAATTTAATTTCTGGTAATTTTGAGATATTGGCTTCAATGTCTTTAATGATTTCAAGGAATTGAATATACTTTTTCCGCTATACTTGTTACTAAAGCCTCCACCCAACCTCAGAATTTAAATCACTTTCGTGGAATCTCTAAGTTTGAAATATTTAAAATCCATGGGTCAGATTGGTCTTGGAAAAGCGCTAACTGAATATTTAGAGTCAATTTTTGTATATCACCTTGGACTTTGAGATTGTATTCTAATTTTCGTTCATGTTTTTTTATTATTATTAAAGGCTTTTTCATTTATATGAGTTTGTCTTGCAAAGCATTCTTTGACGATGTAATCTGGTACTTGTTTATTCAAAATATCAAGAGTCTTCTTAACATTTTTATTTAGATAGTGTATTTTTGCATGGCAATCTTTCATAACAAGATTCAGATTTTCTGGATTGATTAATGGTCTAATTAAATGTCTCTCTTTTTTTGTTATTAAAATCAAAGCAAACTTTCTTGTTGATATCGAAAATCTTGTTTGCAAAAACCCCATGAATTTTACATTATATCAAGAAATCTTTCTGTAATGCAGCTGATCTCAGTTTTTTAATGATTGAATAAAAATCTTTGATATTTTTTACTGGTCCTCCAATGACCTTCATCCCACTGCCCCAATTTTTATCAATTTCCTTGAAGTCCATACTGCCAAAAAAAAATTTTAAAGTTTATTTCTTTATATATTCATTTATTGTTACTTCCCTTTGTGTCTTTTGGTGTCGAAAATTCAGGAATTGTAATCCTATGATTATTCACTATTGAACACATAAAACAAAACACTTTGTTTCAAATTATTTTCAGTTCTTTTCAAAATCGGAAAAATTTTTACCCAAATAAATGCTTTACAACAATAAATTTTTTCCCGGAATACAGAGAACGAAACGAGATGCATGCTGTTTGAAGGCACGCCATATTGGTTTGGAGTATTACTTTTTTCTTTTGGAAAATGGAATAATCTTAATAGATTGGTTCTAAATCAACCCACAAAAAAGGAAAGAAATGATCAGATAATTACAAAAAAAACTGATCTAAAAGTTACCTTACCATATGTCCAGGGTCCTTCTGAAAGACTAAGGAGATCTTCAAAAAAATTTAATATAAATATTTATTTTGAGAATGACCACACTTCAGAAACTCTGTTAAGTAACAAAAAGTATTATGAAAAAATAATGTTTTTTGACTAATGTCGTTTATCTGATCAAATGCAAAGGTTGTAATAAACTCTACATCGGTGAAGCCGACAGGAGATTAAAAAAACGAAAATAAACTCACTTCATCAATGTGTTAAGCAATAAAATACCTTGATATAATTTTTTTCGTCAATCAATTCAACAATATTTTATTTTATTTTTCAAGCTTTGGCGCGCTTTTTTCCATTAGAGATTTATTAAAGTCGCCTTATTATAATCACCCCTTCTCACCACTACATAGTTCAGACCACAGTATACCAGTCTGTATTGTATCGTCCGTCCGTAAACATCATTGAAAATATAAACATTTCTTCATTATTTGAGCCTCTCAAACAAAATTTAGATGCCCAAACCAAACTACTGACTTCTATGCCGTATTTTGACTTAAACTTTTTTTAAGTACTTTCCAAAAACTGATGATGTTAATTTGACTCAGATATGTTGTACAAAAATCTTAATAAAGACCTGCAGTATGGTCGAAACGTTGAGAGGCCTTCCTAAATAAATGTGTTTTTAACATAATTTATTGCATTTGATTTGAAATATTGAGCATAAGACCGAATAATTTTGCTGCAACAATTTTTGAAAATTAAACAACGGTCGGAGAAAGGAGGAACAGGTCTAGATCCACTTTGCCTGGAATTGTTTATGATTATTATTAATTCTGAGAAGACACAAATTTAAAATACTTTTGTTTTTAAGGCAAATTAAATAAATCATCCGATTGGAATAAAACAACTTTTTTACTTTTTTTTTACTTTTTTACTATAAAAACAATCAAAAATTAAAAGCCTTCAACTTCGAAAACGATTCATACTAGTCTTTAAAATATCTAAATTTGAATCAGTAGAAAGTGGGTCACGGAATCGAATCTATATCGGGTTTCACTGATTAATTCGTGAATTTTATTTAATGAATTCTCACTGATTCTCAATAAAATTCTACTGTCTCTAAATTTGAATCAGTGACATGCGTGACACTGAACGAAATCAGTAAGAGTTATCACTGATTATTCAATAAATTTGAATGACTAATCAGGAAAAAACCTTACTGTTTTATTTCAGTGACTTCTACCTGATTCAAATTTAGAGAGTGAATTAATTAAAAACAATTAAGGGACCGTCAACAAATTACGCAACACATTTTTTGTCGATTTTAACCCCTCCCCTTCACCATGTAACAAGTCATAACAAAATGGTTTGGACCCTCAAATATTTTCAGCCATGTCCTATTGAATATAATTTAGTTACTTATTACCCCAGACACCTGAATTACCAAATCATGAGAAGTTATTAAAATGAAAAGAAATAAAATTAAAACAATATGGAACATGCAATGAAGGAAATATACTCTTCTCAAAAATGAAAAGATTAAAACGTATGAAAATCTGTGTCATCTAGTAGAAAAATATGCATGAAAAACTTAATTTTTTACAGTTTTTTCAACTACTAGTACACATTTCCAATTATTTAATATTTTTTATATTACTGAAGCTCATTTCAAAGAGAAGATTCTGCACTTTCGTGCAGATTATTGTCTACTGGATATTTACCTGTAAGTAAATTACTCAACTACGAAATTCTTTGAAAAAAAAACAAACAAGAATCCAGCAACTAAATTTGGACAACACACTCGTACGTGTCTCAATTGAAATCTTCAAAAAACCAGCATAAATAGGAGGAAGGGTAGATGCTTTGTCATTTTTTTTATTTGGGCTCAATAAAAAATAAAAATAAAAAAGTCGAGAGAAAAAATGAGGAAGGGGATTTGGAGGTTGTCTTCTTATTTCTTTCCTCTCTCTCTTTTTTTATTTCGGTATTTTTTCAATTCGAATTCAGACATTAGAGTGTGTTGTCCAAGTCTGATCATTGGATTCTTTTTTTTAATTTCCCCGAACACCCTCACCCCAAAAAACTGTTATGTAATTTATGGATGGCCCCTAATTCAAAAGTAAGAAGTCGGTCACCGATTTATTTAGTTTTAATTTAGGGTGTATCTATATGTACCGAAAAAATGTCGCTGTTTGTCAAAATTCACTATAATCATCACCTAAATTTCACTATTTGATTTAGTGATAAAAAATTAGATTATGTTTTTTTAATAAAAAATTAGTGAAGCTATATTACCTAATGTTTCAGTACTGCGAATTAGTGAAATTTGACGACAATTTCAGTTGTTTTTCAAGGAAAATTAACCAATTTAACTAATTGTTGAAGCTACACATTGGTTACGTTTAACTTATTAATAGAGAAAATGATAAATTAGGATTTGAATAGATTTTCAAAGCTTATGAAAAATATATCAAAATAAAAAATATATATAAAGTATACACGAATCCTCAGGTCTGAGCATTTTTTGCTGTACTTATTTATAACTCTGTTAGAGGAGCTCTAAAAATTATTTACTAAGGCTCATATTTAATTAAAAACTAAATAAGTAATTGACATTATGAATATTTTTCAGACTAGGGCAAAGGTACCAATTACCGGGGTGCACCAGTTGCCGAGGGTCGCCAGATATTTTTGTTGATAAACAGCGAATTATAATAAAAATTAAAATAAAATCAATATTATAATAATTTGCGTACTCTAAACTACAAACTGCAAAAAACTCCATATCTTTAGACGAGAAGATAGTTCTGAATTTCATATCTGTAATAGAGTCCCTCCTGAAATTACCGAAAATTCGCCATTTTCTTCATTAATTACGTTGGTTATATCGAAATTTTTGAACAACAACTTCTGATATTTTTTTATTTATTCTTTATATTTAAATGTAACTAAAATTTTAAGGAAGGATGAGGCATTTGCAAATGAGTAAATTATTTGAAAAAACGCATTTAGTATTTATTTGAATAAAACATTGGATAAATGGGGAAAACTTTTGTCAAAGCTCTATTTCTCGAGGACTTGGCTCGAGAAATGGTGACATCAACATTTTCGTTTACAAACCAAATGTCAGTTATTATAAACTGAAGAGCACATTTTAGGTTGGTTATGTTATATTAAAATTAAACCTTATGATCAAATCTAACGATTATAATATTTCAAATATTTATTATTTCGGGGATTTCGTGAGCTTGTGAATTGGAGCATCAATAATCATTGCCTTTTTTAAATAAAGAAAACCAGAACAAAGTTTTATTTATACTTTTTAAATTTCAACTCTGTATTTAATAGTATTTTCTCATTTATCATCATCCATTCACCTGCGTTTTCTCCTTTAAGTGGTATTTTTAGTTATTACGTATCAGTAATTAAACTTTATTCTATTATGTTGTTCAATAATTAAGTAAATTTCTCCTTTACTGAAACGGTGTTTTTGACACATTTTTTTATTGCCATTTTCATCTTAAATTCTAATTTTCTGTATAAAAATACATGCAGAAAAAATCAAGTTGGATAAATTTCCTATCTGGGAAAACAAGTTTCAAAGTTGTCGGAGTTTTGGTTTGTAAGAAAGAAGATAACAAAGTTTGAGGTTGACTATTTCCTTGAAAATTGGTTCTTCACCCTATTCCACTTTGTTTCTTTCTATTATAAATTTTTTTCTTGTAAAATATGAGATTTAATATTCTCCAGTCCAGTTTCAAGAAATTTGTCATCCGTAAAAATATGTTACTGAATGGGTTTTATTTATTTATTTAATTTAGATTGGATCTTTTCATAGAAAGTAAAGGAAGGACATCTAACTGGGCTAAGAAGCCGGAATTTACTAAAGTAGGTATACTCGTACTTACTGAAATATACAAACATAGCTTGAAAGTGAATTGGTAAACGGGCCAGCAAAGCATTGGCTTTCCTTCCGTATCCTTTATCCCTAAGTGCATTAATGCACTCTGAGAAATTGGGACTTCCTGTAAGTGCAAAAAGTCTTGGTTTAAAATGAGAATAAGTATTATCATTCAGAAAATAAATACACTTTCATTTTTATTCACAAAAATTGCTTTAATATTGCTAAAATTACTTCCATTAAAATTGGGTGTGAAAATCATATTAGGGTTTAAAAGAACTAATGGTACTTCTTTCTTTTGTTTATACTGCCTTTCTTTTACGGGATTGAAAGTCCTTACAGAACCATTACATGTTTTCTTAGCTACAATCTTGTATACTACCTTACCAACTATTTCTTATATATCAACTTTAACAATATTCTCACTCGCAGATGTTTGTGACCTTTCCTTGGGCTTCCGTTTTCTCCTATAACGACCAATCTAAAAGTTATAGTTCTATTCCACAACACTCTTTCCTCTCCTTCTTTGGGAGTCATTTTTTGCTTTTCTCCACCCCGTATAACCAGCTTTCTCACTCTCTTCCTCTCTGTCTCTCAACCCTTCAAGCTTCTTCATCCATTCCTCACCCTGACCATTTCCATTCAAAATCCACTTTATTCTCCCCTCCATACTCTCCCCTCCCCCTTCATCACCAACACACCTCTCTAACACATACAGCCATGTTCCCTACATACTCGACATAGATTCTCCTCTTCATTCATCTAATACAGACATGCTCTTACCCTTCTCCCTTTTCTTTTCCCTTATCTTCACCCTTATCCTTTCTGCCCCCCCACGAGCAGCTGGAAAGGGGAAGAGATTTGACCAACATTATTATTATTATTATTATGAAATCGAGAAAAAATACGTACGTTTTCGGCAGCGGCTAGGCATAAAATTTTCATCTTTATCATCAAATACCTCGAAAAATTTTACTCGTAAAAAAAAGATGAGACATGAAATGTGTATTTTGACTGAGTCTACAACTTTTGTGAACATTATTTTTCAAAATTTTCAATCTTTTTCGAGATAAACGTGAAATATCATGATTTTCATGAGGTTTTTATGGTTTTCACCATTAAAATAAAATTCGCGCCAATTTTAACTACGATTCTCGTCATTAGCGCGACAAAAAACATAAATATACGGAGTTTCAAAGAAATCGGAGGTAAGGGCTAGTCGAAACCACACACATTATTTTGTTAGAAGACAAAATTGATTTTCATCTGGAACGAAAAAAAAGCTTTTTCAAACCAATTTTCGATTATAAGCTTTTCCTCCCGCTTGATCCGAGAAAAATTGAAGTTCTCCCCTCTCTGTACATCCCGTGACATCGACATCGGCGTTGAAATGAAGGATTACCTGGAAAGATAGCCGGAAAGGAACGCGATGAGATCGCAGTAACATTAATTCTACGGGGAAATCGGAATCTCGTCACGAATTGGCCCCGCAGGATTTTAAAAGTTCGAGCCGTGGGCATGAGATCAAGTGAGGCGGAAGGTGAGTATGCTGGCGGAAACTCGAAATCGGAGAGAAGGAGAATGAGGGAAATAGTAATAAAAATATATGAGAAGTAATTTGTGCCCTTGTAATGTGGACGAAGCTGATTCAAGAAAGTGACGAAGATAGATAAGTCGGTTTGCAGCAGCGAGTAAGAAAAATAAACAGGAGGTCGAGGATACCGAGGGGCCGTAAGAAAAACGAGCCGAGGGAGAAAAGGTACACGAGCGACAAAAAAAGGAGAGGAGCGAAAAGAGTCAGGAGAGTGGTATATCTTTTTATCTCGAGATAGAGGTGACTGGAAGTCATTAGAAGGAGTTGCAATTGCACTCTAAGCCGGATCAAGGAAGATTCTGATTTGTCATGAGGGATTTATTTAATCCTTTTCCATTTTTATAAGGATAAACTTAATTGGTGCTTACAAATCACATTTTTTTATGAATTTATATTCTTAATAATAATCAGCGACGGGAAAATTACTTTTTAAAAGGAACTAGTTACCGTTACCGTTATACGACGAAAAAAAAAACTAGTAATCGTTAACGTTACCGATTCAAAATGTAACTTTCTTCGGTAAATTTTGCAAAAGAGTAGCCATAATAATTTTTTTAGTTACTTTTGTATCCCAGAATTATATATATTATACACTGGAACCTCTATTCGAGTGTCCTTCATTCACCGCCTTCTGAAAATTTCAGTTGGCTCGCATTTATTGATGTTCGTTGATGAGGAGGTCCAAGGAGCCGAGAGAGATGCGCGTGAGCTCAGTGGAGTTACGCAGTCCCCCCTGACTTTTCAACATGAATTTTTCAACCAAATAGTTAAATTTTCATCTAGAAAGGATAAATTTTTTACCAAAAGTGGAATAATAATATTTTTAAATAATAAATTAATGCTGAAACAAAAAAAAAACGAGATTTTCACAGAATAGTAACATTTTTAACTGGGGAAATGAATTTTCAACTAAAATTATGAATTTTTAACCAAAAATACTAATTTTTAATAGAAGAGTAGTATTTTCGACCAGGTAGTTGGATTTTTAACCAACAAGATGAATTTTGAACCAAGAAGATTAATTTTTTTTATCAAGAAAGATGAATTTTCAACGAAAAACATGAATTCCCAAATAAAAAAGATAAATTTTCAACCAAAAATGGAGTACTTAAATTTTCAACGAAAAAAGGTGAATTTTCAAGGACAAATGTAATTGCTGATATTCCAACCAAAAAAGATTTTAGTCTTCAATCAAAAACAGTTGAATTCAATCAAAAAATGAATATTCAGTCAAGAAAAAAAAAGAAATCAAAAAAATTTTTGAAATTTTGAGCCAAAAAGGCGAAAATTCTAGAAAATAGTTGAATTTCAATAAAATAGTTACATTTTGAAATCAAGAAATGTATTTTCAACTAAAATTATGAATTTTTAACCAAAAAAATTAATTCTTGATAGAAAAGTAGAACTTTTGACCATGTGGTTAAATTTTTGAACAACAAGATGAATTTTCAACCAAGAAGGTTAATTTTTTACCAAGGAAGATGAACTTTCAACAAAATACATGAATTTTAAACTGAAAAAGATGAATTTTTAATCAAAAATGGAATAGTTAAATTTTCAACGAAAAAAGGTGAATTCTCAACCAGAAATTCAGTAGTTGATATTCAAACCACAAAAGATTTTAGCTCTGAATCAGAAACAGTTGAATTCATAAAAAAAAATGAATCTTCAGTCAAGAAAGAAAACAAAATCGAACAGATTTTTGGAATTTCAAGCTAAATAGGCAAATTTTCTAGAAAATAGTTGAATTTTTGACCCGCAATTATAAATTTTCAACAAAAAAGTTTATTTTGAACCGAACAGCTGAATTTTTCACCAGAGTATATAAAATTTGACCCAAAACGACGATTTTTCAACAGAACAGTTGAGTTTCGAACCGAATAGAATGATTTCTATATCAAAATTGTTGAATTTTGGAAAAAATAATTAAATATTCAAACAAATAATTAAATTTATAACCAAAGAAGATGAATCCTCAACCAATGATAGTTGCATTTTCAACCAAAGAGATGAATTTTCAACTGAAATTTTGAATCAGCAAACAAAAAAAATAAATTTTTAACAATGTGGTTCAACCTTCAACCAAGTAGTTGCATTTTCGAACAAGAAGAATAATTTTCTACCAAACAAACAAATTTTCAACAAAATTGTTGGATTTTGAATAGAATGATTCAATTTTTAACCAACAAAGATAAATTCACAACCAATAATAGTTGGATTTTCAACCAAATAGATGAATTTTCAATAAGGCTGATGAATCTTCAGCTGGAATAGTTAAATTAATTAAAAAAACTGCAAATTTCCTATATTGTGCTCTAATTTTCTAGGGTTATCCGCCGACACAATGTGAATAGTGGAAATGGAAATATAGCTGCAATAGCAATCAAATTAACTGATTGTCATGAAAAAGACTTGTGAACTACATTTCGAAAGCAACTAAAAAAGTAACGATTTTTATAGTTACTGTTACTGGAAAAATGTATCTAGTCATCACTTCGTTTCTCATTTACAAAAGTAACTAGTTACAGTGATTAGTTGAAAGTGACTAGTTAAAAGGAAGTAGTTACTTCCCATTACTGATAATAATTGAGTACTTTGAAATCCAGGAAGTGTTTTATGACAAATTATTTTTTTAAAAAGAACAGGGTTTAAATGAAAGTGTTATCTTCCTTGAAAAGCACATAATGTTGAATAGGATCGTTTTATATAGGCCTCTTTAATGTCGCCCCTATGGGTATAAAAAGATTTTAGATTAGATTTATGGGAAAGTCTGACTGATGAAATTTCAGGTGAGCGCTTTTCTATATGATTTTATAGTTTCCTTACCATTAACACCTGCGATAAGACTTTCATGATTCGAAAATATTAACTTTCTAGTAGTCTTACTACTAATTAAATTGAACTTTAAACGTTTTCCAAAATATAATCTACACTTTTACATTTTGCTTCTTATAAATAAAGGAAAACTATTAGTTGTAAAACAAAGACGGGACATTTTTCCAGAAAACTCCAGAAATTTAAGAAATATTCTGGAGCGCAACAGAAAAATTGAAACATTTAAAAATTTAAACAAAACAAAAAAAATTTCCACTTGAAAAAAGCTCAGTCAAGCCCTTTTTGAGATGTTGGCCTCCGTCTAGGGTCTTCATGGACAATCTATGGGAAAAAGCCCACGAGGGCACCTTGCAGGGTCCCTGCTCTTTCGCCCTCACGGTCGATCTATTAAAATTTCTGAGTCCAAAGTGTTAGTATTTTTTTCACACTGCAAATTTTTATTTTTGATTAGTTTAGGCTTGTTGCCCACATGCCTCAGTTCAGAAAAATCAAATGATATTTGTTGTAATAAATTGTCTTATGCGTCAAATGGTAATAATATCTCATCCAAGTATGCGATTATTAAAAAAAAAATAATTCCAAAAAATTCTGATGTGTGTGAGAAGTGTTTGTCTGAAGAAAAGTTATCAACATTGTGGTAAGTTGGTCGAAAGCAAAAATGCAAGTCTGATAAGGTGCTGGTCATGTGCTCAAGTCCCAGTCGAGGTGTTAATATATATATATATATATTCTTTTTGATTTTTAAATTTTCTATACATATGCTTGAAAATGATGAGACAATTATTAAAGGTGCTTCTGAAAATGAAAAGTTTACCGTCGGGGCAAACATAAGGGCAACTATGAGGGCAGCTCATGTTCGATCCTTATAGATTAGTATGTCGTTTCCATGAAGGGCCACGCCTGGATTGTAGAACATCTCAGCAACCCAGGATATTTTAGAATATTCCAGAATATTGCATAACATTCCAGAATGGAAAATTTTAGAACGTTTAAAAACTTTCTAGGATGTTGTAGAAAATTTTGAAACATTCCATAATTTCCAGAAAATGTTAGAACTAAATTTTGAATAAAATTTCAAACTTGTATAGAAAATTCCAGAGGATTCTAAAAAATCTTTAATCATTAAAAAATATTGTAGAATACTCCATTCAAGCATATTGTAAAACATATAGGAACATTCTGGAATATTCTAGCGTATTTTCAGAGAACTTCTTAGAGATGAAGAAATATTCAAGGATATTGTACAACATTCTAGAATAGTCTCTGTAGAATTCATTAAAAGCTTTCTCAGTGTAGGCCCTTGAGCGAGGCTGGATGAGACTAGCTAGTGTTTACTGAAATTGTTTGCGATTTTTTTCAACATTTCTTTCGTAATGACCAGCTTATATGAAATTGTGAAAAATATTCCGTTTAAATAAAGAAATTCACGGAGTGTAGTGCTTCCCAAACAAAAGAGTTCTCAGCCTTTGCTGGAGTTTTAAATATTTTTCGTTTCATCCAGGTGGAATCGGACTTGAAAGAAATTTACATGCTAATGCAAAAATTCTAGTAGAGGTTCGTAAATACTATCCAACTTTTCTCTAAATTAATACTTTGAAATTTTTTGTGTAATTCAGAAAAAATGGAAAACCTTGTACTCGTGGGGTGGTTGTCTGGTGTTCAGTTTATCGTGGCAATGAAGAATCCATTCAACACCTTTTCAGAACGAAATAATAAATAAGCCCATATTGCTTCATTTTTAGAGGTATATTTCATATTTTTCTTTTGTTAATCAAAGTGGTCTATAGATGAATTCTAAAAACAATTTTCCTCTGAAACCACAACGAAAGACGCACCAAAAAACCAAAATTACAATAGTAATTCTATTTTATTTTTAGGTAAAATTAATTTTTTTATGATCTGACAATTTATCAGTCTTATGTCCGCTGTTTTTTCCTATAAATTACCCCTGATGCGGAAGTCTAAATTAGCTTCGAAACATGTTGGGTCTTCAGTAGTATAAAGAAGACGAAGAAAAGAAAGAGTGTGGGGATGGTTTTGGTTCACTCTTTCTTTTTTCTCCCTCTTTTTCCTTCCTGTTGTGTATATTTATTGTACATCTGTCTCTCATGAGACGAAAAAACAGGTAGTCTCAAAGTCTGTTTTTGAATTGTGAATTTTTTGGGTGTTTTTGAAAAACGGAATAATCTGAATAGATTGGTTTTAAATGAACCCACAAAAATTGATCTTGGCACTATGATCTCCTTCCTTTTTTCTCATCTTCTGTGTACATAAATCTAGTAATAATTTTTTCAGGTTTTCCAATTGTAAAACTAATTTGAATATTAACCTGGTACTTATAAAAAAAAAGTTGCCATGAGGCTTAACATACAATTTTCGATTTTATAAATAATCAAAATGTTGACCTGATGCTTATAAAAAATAAGGTTGCGATAGGTTCAACATGCATTCATTAAATAAGATTATATCCTCGTTGCATATTATGTACCATTGAGTACTTTATTTACATTGTCTCTAGTCTTATGATTTTTTACAGATATTTTCAATTTCAAATATGTTTAATATATTTTCAGTTTTTTTCAGGTTTTTTCAATTTTTTACGACTCATTGCAATGTTAACCTGGTACTTATCATGAAGTAAGATTGCCAAAAGGTTTTACGTACATTTTTCATTTTTATTACAAATTAGAATGTTAATCTAATACTTATAAAATAATAAGGTTGCCAATAGATTTTTACATACATTCAGGGAAAAGAATCGATACCCTCGTTGCCTGCAAAAAAAGATATTCTGAGGAAGATGCCATATTGATAATATGTGCATATCTTATCATGTACCATTGTGTACTGTATTTTGACTAACATTTATGTTTCTAATTTTTGTAATTAAAAAATTTTTCAGATGCTTTTCTTTTTTTCTGCATCTATTTTAGATTTTCTCATATCTACTCTATTCTTGACTTTATTGAACATTCTGTAAATATAATCATAATGTCATATTGGTACATATGAAAACTAAATAATTTTTGGGTGTTCCTTTTCAGTACATAAAAAATTTTCACAGGAAAATAGATTTCATTCCGATCTTTGAGAAATAAATAATCTTTTCAGAAGAAGGTATTTCCTAAAATTTAATTTTGAATAGGCAAAAACGAACTGAATAAATTCCATGAAGTCATTTGAAAATTTTCTAACATGTGTTCTTCACAAGAGGTTGGACTTTAGACGATGTTGCCGAAAAAAAAACGACAATTTCGCCTAAACGAGATGTCCAAGTCAGGGTCGTGAATTTCTTTCTCTGGTTCAAGTGTTTCTTGATTTTCGTGAAATATGAGAAATTGTTAGATGGGTTGGTTTAGACTCTTCGTATTTAGTGTTTGACGCGCCTTCAAACAGAGTGCATCTCGCTTCGGTCTCCATAAAACAGAACCAAAAAATAACAGTTTCAAAACATTAAGTGTTCTTGTTGTGTGATTTGAATAGTGAGAAAGAATAAACAATTTGGATTACGATTTCCTGTATTTTTTATAACGGTCACCAAGGGAAATAACAAATAGACAAAGTAATAAGTCTTTTTTGAAGAAAGTTTTTTGGTACTATGGACTTCAAAAATATTGATGAAAATTGGGGTGGGGCATCTGTTAAAAATATTCAAAACTTTTACTCAATTAGTAAAAAACTCAGATCAGTTGCATTACAAAAATAATTCTTGATAAAATGTAAGATCCATGGAGATTTTCCGAAAAAGATAAGGCTATTAAGGGGTCATTCTACTATCACCGCGAAGAGAAAAAGGTGATTTTCAAGATTTCTTTTCTTAACACCTACTTTATATAATTGAATAAAATTTGCAGCGTTAATTCATGCAGTCTCAAAGCTTACAAAAAAATTTTTTTTCATTAAATTATTATTTAGTTTAGGCATTATTCAACAATAAACAAAGTGTCTAAAATGTCCACTGTGTGCACGATTTCTTAAAAAGTTTTCAACCGATTACTTTCAAATTTTCTACGTTTATTCTTAATATAAATATCTACAAAGTGACTAAGCGGTTTTTTTTCATTTCGCAAAATAACAAAATGGCGGCAATTTAAACAAAAGAATTCCAAAATCATGTTTTTCTGCTCTTTTTTTGTTAATTTAACTATGATAAGATTAAAAATTTAAAAACTCGCTTCGTCACTTTGTAGATATTTATGTTTAGAATAAACGTAGAAAATTTGAAAAAATATCGGTTGAAAACTTTTCGAGAAATCGCGCGCGCAGTGGATATTTTAGACACTTTGTTTGTTGTTAAATAATACCTAAACTAAATAATAATTTTATGTGATTTTTTTTCAAAACTTTGAGACTGGATAAATGAACGCTTAAAATTTTATTTAGTTATGTAGAGTAGTTGTTGAAAAAAAAATTCTTGCAAACCACCTTTTTTTTGCCGAGATAGTAGAATGACCTCTTGATTGAAAAAAAATCTTGTTAGATACAACAGAATTTGGAATTAAATTATTAGTTGGATATAATGACTTTAGTTTTTGTCATAATTTGGAATTTGTGTAAATTAATTTCCAATTAAAGAATAAAATGATCAGAATTTGGGTTTCTCTCAGAATGTTTCGCTTATGTAAAAATTCTTCAATAAAAATTGATGAATGAAAGACGTACAAAAAAACCAAAGTTACCATCAATTAAATCTATTTTATTTTCAGGTAAAATTAATACTTTCACATATAATCTGACAATTCATCAATCTTATACCTGTTGTTTCCCCTTTAAATTACCCCTGATGAGGAAGTCCAAATTGGCTTCGAAACATATTGGGTCCCCAGTAGTATGAAAAAGACGGAGAAAAGAAAGAGTGTGAGGATGGTTTTGGTTGATTCTTCCTTTTTCCTTTCTCTTTTTTTTCCTGTTGTGTATATTTATTGTACATCTGTCTCTAATGAACCAAGAAAACAGGTAGTCTCAAAGTCTATTTTTGAATTGTGAACTTTTTGGGTGTTCTTTTTCAGTACACAAACAATTTCCGTAAGAAGAAAAGAGATTCCATTTGATCTTTGAGAAATTTTCATTTCTATAAGGGAAAACTTACTGATCAATCAAATGTATAATTTATAGTGGAAGGAGTTAAGGATCATAGGGGGGGATGTTGATGCCGGCTATATACAAGATATATGTGACAATAGTATCAGAGAGGATAGAGAAAGTAGAGGAAAAAAGATAACTTCACCAAATCAGACAGGATTCCAGAAAGGTATGGAAGTGATAGATAATATTCATGTGCTAAATTATATTATAAATAGAAAGATCAAAAGAGAGAAAGGAAGCATGACAGCAATTTTTGTATCTTTGAGGGCGGCATTCAAATCCTTGGATGGGGAAGAGATAGATAAATCTGTAGAGAAAAAGGGGATGAGAGAAGGTTCAAGAAAAAGAGTGGCAGAGATTTTAAGAGAGAAAAAAGTAAGGTTAGGGCGGAAGAACAAGTAGGTGATAGTTTTTGGTTAGCTAGTGGTGTGAGACAGGTTTGTCCTCTAAGCCTGCTCCTGTATAATATATTAATTTCAGATTTAGAAGAGAAGACGAAGATAGAAGGATAGGGAGGGGTAAGACCAGGGGGGAAAAATATATACAATGGCATATGCGGATGATATAGTGATATTGGCGGAGAATGAGGAAGGAGTGGCGGGTTTAATACGGCCTTAGAAGAATACTTGGATAGGAAAGAACTGAGGATTATTTACTATTATGATACCATTAAGTTAAATCCTTTTTTGGGGTGAGCGTAACTCGTTCGGTTCTGGTCGCGAATTAATAATTGGGATTAAGGAATTTGTATGTTAAATTTGGGGATGGGATGTTTAGGAGGAGAAGGAATAGGTTTTAGATCAATCTCACAACGTCGCTCCTACACTAGTCGCTTGATCAATCTCTCTAGCAATCAACCCAGGCGAATAGCTTCGCAAAGCCATTATAATAACGGAAATAATTATAACAATCCACCAAGAAAATCTCTTCACGCGGGCCCATTAGTATCCAAAATCTTTCGTTTCAGGCATCACTCTTCTTCTTATAAACAAT
>JAUMHM010000016.1:18110005-18129621 GCA_032362435.1 Melikaiella ostensackeni
CACTGAAGAGGGCCACTATCGTGTGCCGAAACGTCTGAAGCAATTTAAATTGTATTCAATTATTGGACCCTAAAGCCCATTCGATCATCAAAAATTCCAAAATAAAAAAATTAATTTTCAACTAAAAAAACGATGTATCAACAAAATTGATTTACAATCATATGAATTTCAAACCAAAAAGACGAATTTTCTACAAAACATGAATTTTTAACCCGAAAATATGAATTTTCAACCAAAAAGATAATTTTCAACCGAATAGTTGTATTTTCTACTAAATAATTGAATTTTGTAACAAATTGCTGAAATTTCAAGCCAAAAATACGAATTTTGTACAAAACAGTAGAAATTTTAACCTGAAAATATGAATTTTTTTTTGAAAAAAGCTAATTTTCAAACAAATATTTGAATTTTTAACAAAATAGTTGAATCCTCAACCAAAACAGATAATTTTCTACCAGAAAGTTGCATTTTTAACCAAAAAAGATGAATTTTTTACCAACACGGATGAGTTTTTAACAACAGAGTTGAATTTTTTACGAAGAAAGATTTTTCAGTCAAGAAGGGAAAAATTTCAACCAAATTGTTGAATTTTTAGCCAAAAAGTTGAATTTCCTACAAAACAGTCAAACTTTCAACCCAAAAAGAATGACAAAAACAATTTTGTTGAATTTTCAACAGAAAAAGAACTACTTTCAAACCAAAATGGAATAATTGAATTTTAAGTTTAAAAAATGAATTTTCAACTAAAAAAAATGAATTTTCAACCAAACAAGATGAATTCTTAACAAAAAAATTTAATATTTGATACTTTTAACCAAAAAAAGATTTCACAGAAAAGACGAACTTTTAAAAAAATGGTTGAATCGATGATTTATTTACAAAACAGTTTAATTTTCAACGAAAAAGTTAATATTCAACCAAATGTTTGAATTTTCCATCAAAATAGTTGAATGTGGAACCCAGAAACATGAATTTTCAACAAAACAATTCAATTTTTAACCAAAAAGGATGAATTCAACAAATTTGTTGAATTTTCATCAAAGTAATTATATTTTTAACCAAATAATAAATATTTTAACCAAAAAAAAACGAATTCTCAACCAAAAATATAATAGTAGACTTTTCAACCGGAAAGAATAAACTTTTAACCAAAAATTTTAGATAGATTTTCTTATTGGACTTTATTAATTCAGTTCGTATTTAAGTGGAAAAATGAGAAAAAGTGGAAAAGATGGGAATAGGGGAACGATTTTGAAGTCTGCGATAATCAACAAAAAAATAAATGCGTATTTTCACAATCAGCCATAGAATACGAATCAGAAATCACTTTTCGAATTTCACCACCTCAAGTCTGTTTTATAGGGTCCAAAAAAAACCCATAAGTGAAAAATTGAGTTTTGCGAGTTTTTGGCGGTAATTATTATTTTTCTGCAGTTTTTTTAGTAAAAATTGTTTATAATAGATAAAATATTACTTTTTACTGATAACTAGATGTTCGAATAAATTGTTTAAACAATTTATTATTGTCTATAGTCATTTTCTCTTAGAATAGAGTTAGAATGTCGCGCTTTTTTTCGAATCTTTCAACTTTTCAGTTAAAGCGAGACTCTAATCAATTAAAGTCACCAAAAATAATTGTTGAAACAATAAAATCGGAAACAGAATAATGCTAGAAAGTTGCAGTTTTTTTCTGAAATTTTCAGCTTTCCTTTGACTTTTCAGTTATGAACAAATAATAAATGAACATCAACAAGAATTATTTGGAAAAATTGTTTTGTTCAAATTAATAATTTTAAAACATTAAAAGAAGAGTAAAAATATTTCAGTCGGAAAAAATTCAATATTATTCAAAAAATAATTCTTCTTGATGTTTATTTATTATTTGTTTATAATTAAAAAATGAAAGGAAAGCTGAAAATTTCAGGAAAAAAAGCAACTTTCTAGCATTACTCTAAGAGAAGATGGATATAAATAATACTAAATTGTTAAAATAATTATGTTTGTTAACTTGTTTGTTAACTTGCATTAATTAATTATTCAATAAGTGAAAAGTCGACAAAAAGTTTAAAATTTCGGAAAACCCGCAACTATCTAGCTCTAGTACTACTATATGATAAGATTGTTATAAACAATAATAAATTGTTTAAGCAATTATGTTTGTTAACTTGAATTGTTACATCACTCTAATTGAAAAGTGTACAAAAAGTGGAAAATTTCAGAAAAAACCGCAACTTTCTAGCATTATTCTAAGAGAATATTGCAGTAAATAATAATAAATTGTTTAATAATTATATTTGTTAACTTTAATTGATCACTGACTCGCTCTAACTAAAAAGTTTAAAAAAATTTGACAGACAAACCACGACTTTCTAAATCTATTCTAAGAGAAAATTGCTATAAAATATAACAAATTATTCAAGCATCTAATTATTAGAAGAAAAAATATATTATGCAACAGAAACAATTTGTACTAAAAAAAACCGCAAAAAACTAATGATTAAAGCCAAAAACTCGCAAAATTCAATTTTTCACTCATGGGGGTTTTTTGGGACCATATAAAACAGACTTACGGGGGTGGAATTCTAAAAGTAATTTTTGATTCCTATTCTATAGCTCATTGTGAAGAGAAATATTAAGTTTCAACTCAATTCAACCTCTAAATATCATTTTTTTTTTCAAAACGAATAGCGTCCCTAAATTATGATTATTTTTCTTAACCTGAGACTCGAAAATTTATTATATGAAATTTCAATGTCGCGAATGAAAATTCATATGCAAAAAGCTTATTACATTAGCTTAGAAATTGAAAATAAGATAAATATCTATGAGGCTATAAATTTCAACAAACATTTATCAAAAATCATCCCCAATGGCTCAGATTCTTAGAAAGATCCTAGAATTTGGGACCCAGAAAGATGAATTTTCAACAAAACAATTTGATTTTTAACCAAAGAGGATGACTTCAACAAAAGTGTTGAATTTTTATCAAAGTAATTAAATATTTAATCAAATAATAAAATTTTTGACCAAAAAAGAAGAATTTTCAACCAAAAATATAATAGTAGACTTTTCAACCGAAAAGAATAAACTTTTAACCAAAAATTTTAGATAGATTGTCTTATTGGACTTTATTAATTCAGTTCGTATTCAAGTGGAAAAATGAGAAAAAGTGAAAAAGATGGGAACACAGGAAAGACTGTGAAGCCTGCGATAAATAAGTGGGAACTTTATGACTAATAGATTAAAGAATAATAGTTTAAATAAACATTGAAGTTCATTTTTGATACTTTAAAAATGAGACATTTTATTTTATTATTCTCTATTTACCATTTACACTCTTACAGAAATAAAAATAAATCTTTAAAACATGAAATTTAAAAAAATATATTTTTTATTTGGCAACAATTTTGAAGAAGACTTTTCAAAAAACAAAAAATCCTATACTTCCAAAAATTCCACTCTCCACTTCCCATTCTACTTAACGAGAGTAACCACCACCAGAGCTCTCTCGAGTGATCAGAAAGAAGTGGTGGTGGAAGTGTAACATGTGGCTTTTGAGCAAATTTCTCCTCTCTGGACAGGCCTGACTTAGAAAGAACTTTTGGAAGAATTGAAGTACACTCAACGGGAACTAATTGAGAAATCCACTTAGTCTTGTGGGTGCATCACAATGATTCGCATTTATCAAAGACTAGTCGCTTGATTCTTTATCCAGGGAATTTGCTGAAAATCAGAGTTCGTAAGCTTCGAACTCTTTTCACTCGACTTTGAATCTGCGTCTGAAAAACAAGTCTTTTCCATTTTCAATGAAGAATAACTTCTCTCGAATTGTACGTCTTAAAAAGACTCAAGTTGAAAGATCCCTGTCAGAATCAGAAGTATTCGAAGAAGTTGAACTTCCGTTTCCTTAAAATAATTAGTTTACAATAAAAAGAGAGTAGCCACTGGACCAGGAAACCTAAAAAACTGTGAAATGACCAGGTATTTTTAAAGATCGGGGAAAAAACCGGAAAATCACCGTTATAAAGAGACAATTGCATTATAATTTGCGGGTAATTTATTTTATACAGATTTTCTTTTCGTTTTAAGTTTGCTTTTTACTGTACGACTATAAACATTAAAATTTTTCACATTTGACCATTTTAGAAATTATCGTGACTCGGTGGGAAAAGTAAATCAAAACTTTAAAATTGGATTTTGGAAAATTTGGAGATTATCATCATTTCAAATTGAAACTCCTAAATTTCAAGTGCACGAAAAAACAGGTCTGGGGGAAAAATATCTAATTGTACTTTTAAAAGTGAAATATTAGTACTGATGATCTCATTAAATAGAGAAAAGATTATCTCTCATGAAAAAATTTGAAACATAAACAATTTGTTCATTGACAAACTTTTGTTTTCGACCGAACTTTTTTTCTATTGCTTCTTACCAAATTTTTTTAAATGAGACGATTTTTATGAATATTAGCTTATTTTCTCAGTAAAAGGATTCTCTACAACTTGACCTTATTCAAATTCTGAAAAAATTTCTCAATGGCTTAAATCATTAAAACAATTTTCGAAAAAAAAGCTTTTAGAAACCAATAACCATATTTAATAATAATTTATCGACTGATAAAAATTTAATGAGGTCAAGTTGAAGAGAATCTTTTTGCCTAGAAAATAAGCTATCATTAATTGAAATCCTATCATATTCAAAAGTTTGGTAAGAAGCGATAAGAAAAAACGTTCGGTCAAATACAACATTTTTTAAATAAACAATTTTTTTATTTATAATATTTTTACATGAAAATTAAACGAGATAATTAGTAATAATATTGAAATTTTTTAAAGTATAATTGCATTTTTTCCGCGAGACTTCTTTTTCTTGCCTATAATATATGTATATACCTTAAAGACCTATTAACTTTAAATTGTGCATCTTTCAATATTTCCTTCTTAAATAAATCTGAATTTTAACGGGTGAAATTAGAAATTCTAACATTTTAAACATTTTAAATTTTGAATAGTTCAATTTAAAAGCTTTGATTTAATATATGATTTATTTTGAAGGGCTTTCAGCTTAAAATCTTATACATTTGAAGTATAAGTTTTCAACCTTTGATTTTGTTCGAGATTTTGATATTTCTCTAAATGGATAAAATTTCAGAAATTAAACAAAAATTGAAGAAAATTGAAATTGAACAAATTCAGAAAAATCAAGCAGAGATGAGGTCGGTAAGTGACTTCAAGTAAGGGTTTCGTAGGCGTATGGCTTACATTTTTGAAAATGGTCATTTTTCTTATTTTTCTTATTATTATTTGACCCCCTGAAGAAAATCGGACTAAAAGAAAAGCTCCCAGCATAGGAGTCTAAATAACCAAATTTTTCTTATTTTTCTTATTTCTTAACCATTGATATAAAAAAAAACTATAACATAGCAAATTTTATTTTCATTCTCAATTGTACTTTCCAAGAGCTTCAGTTCGAACCACCCTCGAAGAGAATCGGACTAAAACATAAGCTTCAAGCATAGGGGTTTAAATAATCAAATTTTCCTCATTTTTCTTATTATTCGTGTTTTTTAACCACCGATATAACAAAAGAAAACCAATTTGTTAAAGCAAATTTCCTTTTCTATCTTAATTCTACATTCCAAGAGCTTCAATTTGAGTCATCCTCGAAGAGAATAGGACTAAAAGATAATCTCCCAGAATAGATTCTCAATAATCAAATTTTCTTCATTTTTCTTATTTTTCAACTGCTGATATAAAAAAAAAATAATTCTAACATAAGTTTTATTTTTTATCTCCATTCTATATCCCAAGAGCTTCAATCTGAGCATGAATAGTTTTTTTTTTAGTTGAGGTGAAAAACAGACAGACTCTAGCACAAAACTATAAGTGTTTCCTACTAAACCTTAATAATGTAAAAAAATTCGCAAGCACCTTCAAAGTATCACAAAAAAAGTTGCAGGACCAATTTATGACGCCCTGCAAAATTTGGTTCCAATAGGTACAAAAGTGTGGGCGCCTATTTGGGACACACACACACACATACATTCACTTTTATACATGTCACATTCCATAAGTGAATTCGGGCACTGTCCGAAAATTTTGCTCAGAACTAGTTTTGAGCATGAGAAAATGCCCAAACCCGAAATGTACCGTCAGAACAGATATTGCCTAATCAAAATTGAACAGTAGAAGAATGGCATATTGACCTATGTAGGAAACTAGATTAGGTTTATAGTTGACCATGCCCCAACTCGGGAAAATATACCTCTCAATTATATTTTACCCCATTTCCAATATTAAAAAATAATCACCCGTTTATAGTCGACCGTAGCCCAACTTAGCAAAATAGACCTCTCAATTATATTTGATCCTATTTCCAGTATTTAAAAAAACCACCCGTTTACAGTTGACCATAGTCCAACAGTTACTTGGAGAAATATTATCGGCAATACACTGGAACCTCGCTTTATTTGTCCTCGCTTTGTTGTCGTAGAAATTCTTGGACAATGCCCGAATTCGCTTATGGAGTGTAACATATATATATATATATATATATATACTATAGATTAGAGACATGATGGCGATAAGAGCTTTTTTGAAAAATATTAATGTTCTCAAACCTGGTTGTAGGGTAGTACTTCCTGCAATAAAATGTTTGCAAATGACTTTCCCAACGATAAAAATCCCACGGTTGTCTTTTGATTGATTTCGCAAAGTGGAATATAAAATCAAAAAAAAGGGGGAGAGAGACCTGCGAAGCCCGATATTAATTTTCTAGACATATGGGCGTGCATTCATAAGTTGCTCTTGACGTCGCTCTTGTTTTCTCTTAGGGTGTCCTTTATACTGCTTTCGAGTACTGGGAGTGTTAATAGTGTGTTATGAATACCAGGTTACTTGCAATACAATATAGTGGTAACCGGAGAACAGAGGGTGACTATTTCACCCCTAGTTCTTATTCTAAAAAACCACCAAGCTCTAAATGTAACAACAGTCATTAGCTCGCATCGTCTGGAAGACCATATTCTAAAATCTAAAAATCTAAACCAAAAGTTAAAACCGACTAAAGAATAACTAAACCTGACCAGAAAGATACATTAAATGTTTTCTTTTATATTTTGAAAAACTCACGAAACGCCAGTTTAGTGAGGACAAAATGTAGAATTGTAAGAGAAGGTAAACGTCTAACAGCTAACTTTTTGTACCTCGCGTTTAAGCTTTATAAGGGTGAAAATCTTGGAAGATTTATGACTCAGAAACAGATGGTTTTATGAGAGGGCTTGTGAAAGCTAAACTGTAAAAGGAAATCTGGAAAATCACGTTGGGTAAACTTGAAAATGCTTCTTGCTGTCAATGAAGTTATATACAACATATCACAATAGGTTTGAGAGTTTCGCTATAATAGGATTATTTAAAAAAAAAATTGCTGGTCCTTACAGTTATACTAATAAGTATTAAAAGAGGTATTAGCAATGCAATTGAAATTGAATACAAACGAAAATGATGAGAAGTAGTGAAGCTTTTCTTAAAGAATATAAAAACTATTTTCACAAATTATACATAACTTTGACTTAATATATTGATTCGTTCAGTTTGTCTTATTGAAACGAATAAAATAAACACAGTTACATGGACGAACTTTATTATGCAGATTACAATGAAGCACATTGGTGGACCAAATGTCTGGGAATATTTTACTTGATATCGAGAGTCGTTGAAATAATGAAATCCGCAGTGGCTTAAGCTATTGTACTATTACTATACTATAGAGAAATTTTGAATCCTTTGGTTTAATTTTTAAAAGGGAGCTCTTCGATCTGATTCACTTTTGTACTTTATGCTTCATAGAATATATAGATTCTAGCGTCGAATGCTGCAAAACTGTTAAGCGTATTATATCATTTGAAGAAGTTGAAGAGGATATTGTTTTAATATACAGTGGTAGAAACAATAGGCGATCTCATAATCGAGTACTTTTAGTATAACGATACGTTTCAAAGTCAAAATCGAAACACTTTGTGTTGTCAATTGCCTTCAGACATATTGTTATATTTCTATAGATACTGGTAAAGGCACAACAAGGAACCGCTGACGTCAATTGACATACTTCTTTAGAAGTTTAGAGTATTGTGTATCAAAAACAAAGCGGGGATGTAAATGAAATAGTGAAAAGAGCTTTTAAATCTGGAGTTAAAAATTTGTGTATGAAAAAATATTTTTTTGTTCATAATAAGTATAAGAATATTTCGATTAATTTATTACCATACACAGAAAAACACAGATCCTCGAAAATACACCGATTTGGTGTTGTCTCGAGTCGCAACAAAAATAGAATAGAATTCTTCGTTGGAAAGTCCTCTAAATTTTTATATACCACATTTGCATACTAAATTTTTTCAAAACCCACAGAAATTATTCCAAAAAACCCAAAAAGTGATATTTTCCATGTAATTTACATCGAAAATATCGAGTGCCCAGCGGTACCTGTTGAAATCAAAATTTCAAACAAGCAAAAAATATGCAGTTTTTTTTTTGAATTTGGAACCGAATTCGGGGGATTGCTACCCTCCAGCACGAAAAAAACAAAACAATTTTCAATGCATTTTTTAACCACCCTAATATTCATGTTACAGTTTCACACTTGAAGTATTCTCATTTTGAAAAAAAATCTTATTTCGAGAGTATGACAAATGAGCTGCAACAAAAATGTTCTTACTGTTTTTCTGTGTAGAACCGTAATTAAATACATGTATTTTAATTGTTTCTTCTCTGTAGCTGGAATCCATGTAGAAATCTTTACTTCCTTAACAAAAAACTGTACATGTTTTAAAATATTTAATATATTTCCTGTTCTAAAAACTAAGATTCTATTCAGAGTGATATGAGTTATAATTATAATTTGCTAAGAAAACAACAGTAGAATGCAAAACCGATTGACGGACGAAGACTTACTGCTCTGTAAATCTCAATACTAAAGAATAATAGAAAGGTACGACCCCATTGAGATTAAGGATCACCATGCGCGAGTTATAACAGTTCTCCAAAGAAGTATTGAATCAGCACGACAATTCGTCATGCATTTTATGTAAACTTGCATACATGAATCGAAACTTCGTTTTTTTCTCTTTCTTTCTTTTTTGAAGCATAATCACCACAGTGCAAATGGTATATTCATTCTCCGATTACCATCATGTTGAGCATGAATTCAGCAAAGATGTGGTTTTCATAATATGTATCCTGGAATGGATACGAAGTGACGTTTGGACGCGAAAAACGCGAAGTGGCAGTCTCTATGGACAGAAACACTTGCAGCACTCTTTCCGTGCAAGCATTCCTTGACCCTTGAGATTATGAATGTACACCTTTTAATGGCATATGCGGCAACGAAGCCTTTTTCAGAATTCCAATTATACATAACAGTTCGCGACGGAAACGATCCTCTGTACATCTTTTCAGTTTTCACTTTAATGATGGCATATATACTTGGGGAGCAGGAACAATGCTTCATTTCAGATGCTCGAGAAAAGTTGGAATTTCGCAAGCCCTGGTATATTGTGATCTTTTATATATAAGAGCATTCTCTATCAATTTTCAAAATCAAGCCTAAGATGCAGAAAATTCATAAAGTCACACACTTGATATGATATCATTTTAAATATCGTCATATCGTTTTTATTTGTATCGACCACAATTAAAATTTCTTTTGAGTATTATTCTGTATTGAAGTTATTTTACATTTCTGTTGCCAAATAAGTAAGTTAATCAAAGAAACAATTTCTCTTTTGACTACACTATTTCTGAATATATTTCTTTGATAGACAGATAAAAAGTCTAAGCAGCACAAAATTATGTATGCGAGTTAGGGGCCGTCCATAAATTATACTGAGAAAAGTGGATTATACGAACTGCATATTAGAACTTGAGGATAATACGTCGTAAATAAAAGTATATTAGCGCGTATAATCTATAATCTTTTCCCAGACGGAAAAATTATATGCAGTGGAAAAAATTATATGTGTTACTATGAATAAACTATGTATAATTTTTCCGCGTGGGTTTTCTAATATATGAAGATGTGACCAAATATAATCTCTAGATGTTAAATTCTTATATTCTTCAGAAATTAAATTTTAATATCTGAGATTTTAAGACATTCAAGAATTCTTTTCCATTTCTATTTATAGATTCGTCTATCAAAATTTTGAAAAGATAACTAATGCACTTTATCAATACATTTGTACAAGTTATATATTTTTGAGGAGGTTATCTAATGATTCTAATGGATGCGGATTATAACATGGATATTAGATTTAAAAATTTTGGATAATAGATTTTAATATCCCAGATTATAAAATTTTATAATCTAAGATATTATCCAGTAATATCTAAATCTTAACATCTGGAGATTGTAGTTTTAATGATCTAGGTCGCTATCCCAAAAAGGCGAATTTTCAACAAAAAAAAATCAACTTTTAATCAAACAGTTGCATTTTCAACCAAATAGTTAAATTTTCAACAAAAAAGTTCATTTCCAACCAAGAAGGATGACTTTTTTACAAAAAAAAAATGAATTTTCAATCCAAAAGGACGAATTTTCAAAAAAAAATACATGAGTTTTCAATCAAACAGTTGAATTTTCAACTAAAAACCATAAATTTCAAACAAAAATGAAATAGTTGAATTTTCAGCCTGAAAAATTATTTGCATTCAACGAAAAATGACGAATTTTTGAACAAAATGGTTGAATCCTTAATCAAATAGATGATTTTTCAACAAACAACATTAATTTTATACCCAAAAAGGCGAATTTTCAACAAGATACCTGTATATTAATTTTCAACAAAATTACTGAATTTTGAAGCCAAAAACGAATTATTAGTGATAGGAAATTCAAACGGGTACTCGGGGATACTTTGGCCCCCGGGTACCCGATTCGTGACTGGTGATACCCTATAACAAAAAAAAAAAGAAACAAATTCCACGAGTAAAAATTGGACGTCATTTTTTAATACTTATTAATTTTGTTTATACTGATAACTTCTCAGTGTCGATAACACTTACGTTCAATATTCACATAAATAGTTTAATTTTTAACCAAATAGATGAAGTTCCTACCAAAATAGTTTAATTTTCAACAAAAAAATATAAATTTTCATCAAAAAAGGTAATTTTTGACCAAATAGTTTCATTTTCTACCAAATTGTTGAATTTTCAAATAAAAAAAAACGATTTTTCTGCAAAACAGTTGAACTTTTTGCCCAAAAATATAAATTGTCAAAAAAAAGTTAATTTACAACCAAATTGTTGAATTTTAGACTAAAATGGTGGATCTTCAACCACCGAAAATTAATTTTTACAAAATAGTTCAACTTTAAAACAAGTAGTTGATTTTTCATCCGAGAAAAAGATGTGTTCTCAACGAAAAATGTAATAATTAATATTTCAACCAAACAAGATTTTAATTTTAAATTACAGGTAGATACAGTTGAAATCAACCAAAAAAGACGAATTATCAGCAAAATAGTTAAATCCACAACCAAAACAGATTAATTTTCAACCTGATAGATGAATTTTTCACTAGGAAAGATCAATTTTCAATCAAGAATATCAATTTTCAACCAAAAATGGAATAGTTACATTTCCAGTTGAAAAAATAATTCTCAAACAAAAAAAAAAGAAATGAATTTTCAACAAAATAGTTAAATTTTCACCAAAAGAGTTCAACATTCTACTGAATAGTTGACTTTTCAACCGAAAAATTTATTTTTAAACCAAGGAGATTTATTTTCTATCAAAAAAGGCGATTTATCAACACAGTACATGAATTTGCAACCAAAGAGATAAATTTTCAACCAAAAAGTTGAATTTTAAACAAAGTAGTTCAACTTTCAACCAAGTAGTTGAAGTTTTGACTAAAAATATGACTCTTCAACAAAACAGTTGCTTTTTTAACAAAATAACTAAATTTTCAACGGAACAGTTGTTCCAAATAAAGATTTTTGAAATTACTATAAGGAGTCATTCTATTATCTCGGCAAAAAAAAGGTGATTTTCAAGAATTTTTTTCTCAACAACTACTTTATATAATTAAATAAAATTTTTAGCGTTTATTTATGCAGTCTCAAAGTTTATAAACAAAAATTTTTCAAATAAAATTATTATTTAGTTTAGGTATTATCTAACAATAAACAAGGTGTCTAAAATGTCCACTGCGCGCGCGATGCCTCAAAAAGTTTTCAACCGATTACTCTCAAATTTTCTACGTTTATTCTGAACATAAATATCTAGAAAGTGACGAAGCGAATTTTTTTTATTTTGCAAAATAACAAAATGACGGCAGTTTAAACAAAAAATTTCCAAAAATCGTGTTTTTTGCTGTTTTTTTTTGTTAATTTGACTATGATAAAATTAAAAATTTGAAAAACCACATCGTTACTTTATAAATATTTATGTTTAGAATAAACGTAGAAAATTTGAAAGCAATCGGTTGAAAACTTTTTGAGAAATCGTGCGCGCAGTGGACATTTTAGACAATTTGTTCATTGTTAAATACTACCTAAACTAAATGATAATTTTATGTGAGAAATTTTTTTTGTAAACTTTGAAACTGCATAAATAAACGCTGAAAATTTTATTTAATTATATAAAGTAGTTGTTGAGAAAAAAATTCTTGAAAACTACCTTTTTCTTTTTGCGGAGATAGTAGAATGACCCCTTAAAGCCCCTTGAAATCTTTGAAATAATATCAAATACCCTAATTGATTTTTGTGAAATTCCTTGAAATATCTTAAAATCTTCAACATCTTTTTTATATCCTTAATACGTTTGAAAGCTTCGAACATTCCTTAAAATAATCAATATCCTTGGAAATCCCCGGAATTCCCTTGAAAGCTGTTGAAATTGGCTTTTTTAAAAAAGCGCCCTGCAAACTTTTTTGTTTTTGGTCTTGAAATGTTCGTAAGATTTCAGGGACTATAATCAATACAAATATCCCATATACAATGAGCTTTCAATTGAAGTTGTTTCAGCTGTACCGTGCCAAATTTAGTCGTTAGCTTCTTGGTTTTTAGGATTTCGTACCTCGGTGTGGCTGAGTGAAGGGAAGTGAGGGGAGGGTTGAGGAAAGTAAAGGGTGTGCCAAGGAGCAGTGAGGGGAGGGGAAGGAATGTGAAGTCAGTGTGGAGGGTAGATGAGGGGAAGAGAAGTGAGGAGAGGGGATGTGAGGGGAAGCGATTAAGGGGAGGGTAGTGAGGGGAGACGAGGGGAATTGAGCAAAGGGGGAATGGGAAGTTAGTGAGTGTGGAGGGGAAGTGAGGGCATGGTAGGGGAAGATAGGATCGGATAAGATCACCTTCAGATAAGTAAATATACGACAGTCCCCATCACTTTCTTTCTTCACTATTTTTTTTAATTTTGGAAGAAGAATGATCTCAACGTGGCATAAGAAATGGGAGTTGGAAGAAGTTAAATATTGTAAATACTACATTAAATAGGCTACGAAATCATTTTTTGTAGGCCTACTTTTACTAATTTTTAAAATTTCTAATAATTTCATTGTTGTAATTCGGAAGCTTTTAGCTTTTTTTGCCTTGGAAGACTCGAAACCTCTATAATATATTCAAGCAGAATGGAAACAAAGTACACTTTTTGAGAAAAGTCTGAAATGAGTTTTGATTTGAGAACCACTGGTACTGGAAAATATGATACATACTGGGATTAATTTCTATGAGGGCACTGGTAGGGTGAAGGGAGTCGAGGACGGTGTATGGGTGCTTTTAAAGTTGGTACAGCGGAACTGTCGACCATATTTCAAAACTTACTACTTAGCTGGGAGTCTTGCTACTGGAACAGGCCGGACAACGAGTGGAATATCTGTATTCTCAACTCGTTCACCTGAACCTGCTCTCTCCTTCAACTCTTCTCCTCGATAACATGAAATGCTTTCAGGTTGAATTTCTAACAACGTCTACCTCTAACTACCTAACCTACCTAACCTTCATGTAAGATTCAAATTTTTGATTGTTATTTCTATTAATATTCTTACAAATTATAACAAATTTAGAGCGAACATGTATTTTGAGAATCAGTAGATGTTTTATTAACAGAAACAAAAGTAAAATCTTCTAAGATATTGATTTTAGTGGGTTTTTTTTTCACGTATATCATCGTAACGATGGAAAATCTGGAGCTGTTGACACACTACAAAAAAAAGAAATATTTCTTCATGCAAATATTTGCGGATTAAAGAAGGGGACAATTAAAAATAGAAAGTCAAAGGACAATTTTGCCAAAAGTTGAAATAAGAATCTCTCAAAATGTTCAAAATATCAACAATCAAAGTATAACTTCTGAATTTTTTATCACACTTTCCCGTATTGACCCTATAATAACTATAAAAAAAAATGTATAATGTTTTGGAGTAAGAAAAAAATGGTGCCTAATGTTATAAACAAATTAATGAACAAATGTCATTTTGTGGTGATTTGCAATGATTAGTTGTTGAAATTCATAGTGTTTGCATAAAATATGAAGAAAAATTATTGCACGGTTACGATCATTTAAGCGTATATGCTCTCTTGCAATTATTTAAACAATTTTCGTAAACAAAAACATAGTTCTACAATGTATAAATGAATAGGGTCAATTTTTTGCAGAATAAACAGAAAAAGTCTTTTCAATAGACTCCTTGTTGTCATTTTTTGTAATTTGATAAAATGCTAGATTTATTTTAATAATTCTTATGAACAAATGCCTAAGTTTACCATTCTTCCATAAATAGAGATATTTTTTTTAACGGAATCAACTAAAAATGTCTTGCAACTGACTCGCTGTCAATTAATTCTTCAGTTTTGAAAAATATAAGAATATTTATTTCACATCACTTTCTTAGCGATCTGTTGTATTTTATTTTCAATATAATGTTATGGAATGTTAAACCGTTCTGACTACACCGAAATTTACATCAAATTATTATGAAATGCGTACGTAGCGCCATCTATTTTTTGACATAGTGGTCCTTAAGCTGAACCTTTAAACTACAAAAAAAAAATTATGTTAATCTGTTTGCAAATTATTCTCCTGAAAATCTTTTCGTCTATCCTGTAAAATTAGGTCAATGGATTTAGGCGGTTTTACTTTTTCCGTAGCTCAGTTGAGCCTCTTCATGGAAAAAGGTAAAAATAATAGTTTGTTTATATGAATCGTTCAAATAATTAAGATTTGCTGTCAATTTTGAAAAATTAAGATATTTTTTGTTGAAACGTTGAAAAAATAGACTATTCATGGAAAAGGTATTGAAATGTTCATTTGTTCATAGAAATTAATTGAATAATTCACGGCAATTGTTAATTCGAAAAATGTAATAGCAAGAAGTCACTGGGAAGACATTTCAAATCGATTCCATGAAAAAAATCGAGTCTATTCATGGAAGAATGGTAATCACAGGCATCTGTTAATAATAATTGTTTGAATACATAAAACATTTTGTCAAATTACAAATTATGACAACAAGGAGTCATTAGACAGGCATTTTAAGTTTATTCTGCGAAAAAATTGAGCCTATTCATTCCGATATTGTCAAACTGCCTATTTGTTTCAAAAATTGTTTAAATAATTGTAAAAGAGTAACGAAAACTATAAAGTTCAACATCTAAACATTGAAAATTACGAAAAAATTACTTTCGACCATTAATTTGTTTATAACATTATAAACAATTTTTTTCTTACTTCAGCACATTATAAATTACTTCTGTATAGTTATTTCTTAGCAAATGTTTGTTATACTTGGAAGCCTTACGGTTATTAAGAAAAATTACATCAAAATCCGTTGAAAACTGAACTGCCGCGCGATTTTTCTCTAAAAAAGTGCTTTTTAGGTATTTTATGATATTCCAAACTTTTTATGATATTCCAAGCATATAGAAAAAATCATCTCAATTTTTTCAACAAGCAGATTAATCACGTTTCAATCGCTCACTTCTATTTCGCAGTAAATGTGGTCGATATAATTTGTTAAATTTTGGTTTTTCTACCTATTTTTTGAAAATTTTAACCAAATTTTTTACTTTTATTACCTATTTTTTATCACTTTGTGTCGCGTCTCGGACTGATTTTTAGGGTTTGTAGCTCCGGGCAGAAATCCTCATAGTTTCAGTGATAGAGGATGGGAAGGGGAAATGGGAGGGGAAGGGGCAGTGAAGGGAGCGAGGGGAGGTAATGGGTGGCAAGGGATGAAGTGAGGAGAAGGGTGCGAAATTGAGAGAAGGGAAGTGAGGGGAGGGGTGAGTAAGTGAGGAAGAGGAGGGGAATAGGCGAGGGGTTCAGAGGAGGGAAGGGAAATAAATTGAGTAAGGGTGAAGGGGCGGGGAGGGGTTGATGAACGGGGAACCGAGGGATGAGAAGAGAGGAAGTGAGAAGGTAGGTGAAAGAGAATGTGCTCAGGGGGAGGAGGGAAGAAAATAGAAAGTGACGGGGGAGGGGTTAGGGGAAGTGGTAAATAGCGATATGGGAGAGGAGGGATGAGGCGAGGGAAAGAGGTAGTGAGGGGTAATGGATAGTAAGGGATCAGGGGTGAATAAGTGACGGGACAGGAGAGGAAGTGTGGCGAAGTGAGGGAAAGGAAAGAGAAGTGTGGAAGAGAGTTAGGAGTGAGGAATGTGAGGGATAAGAGGGGAAGTGATGGGATGGTGGAGGAGGATAGAATCAGATTGGATCGGATATGATAAGGAAGGGAAAATATTTGAATGACTGAATTAACGACTTGATAGGCTACGAAACCCTTTTTTTAGGCATCATGTGCCTACTTTGATTAATTTTTATTGTATAGTGGGGCCTTGGTGATTAAAAAAAGTGACGGAGACACTGTAGGGTGCAGGAATACAGGATGCTCTTACTTGGTTGAATTATAGATAGCAGATACATTTTCTAGTTGATTAAATACGAAAGTTTTGAACTTTTGTCAAGGGAAGATGAAATTCCTTGATGTAGTGAGAAACTTGGAGAGGTATTTTACTTATGACAAAGCTAAGAGCGAGCACATGTATGTATGGTACGGTCACATAAATGAGACACGTGTACCGAAGAGGTTTCTTTGTCCTGTGCAAAGTGACATCTTAAGAGCCTAAGAGCTCGTGCCTTCGGATCAGCGTCACCCCTAAAGTGCATGTACGCCCGTCTGCGTCCATAAGTGAAGAGTCCAAGTTAGACACGCCTGAAATGAGGATGGTTTTAGCGCATATGACTTACTTTTTAAATCGGGGCTTTTCCGCGTCTCACAACGAATAAGACCTAGCTGAATTCGCTGAAGTCTCGCAGCCCAGAAGACAGAACAAGAATTTTGCATTTATCCTTCCAACATTGCGTTTTTACGAGCTGAGAGTTTCATCTCATCAAAAAATATTCTTACTTTACACTTTTATAGTGGAAAAAATGTTACGGAAAATTCTACATGTTCACTATATTTCAGAGAAGGGTTTTTATCATTTGAAACTATATTACGTAGTCAAGAGGAGATTTTTTTACAATTCTGAGTAAGCTGATTCAATAGTAAAAAAATTTACAAAATATAAATTATGTAACATGATAAATGGTACACGCAACATAGCTTCCCCTTTTGCACCCCGAAGACTGACTTAGAGTAATAAAAGGAGGTATGTCGGGTTTCAATCGTGTGCAAAATTACGAATCTTGCAGACGTTTCGTGAATATTGCAGTTCACTTCCTCAGGGCTAACCTGAAACTGAAGCTTCAGATTATGTTGTTCTTATATATACTCTCTACGATGCCTGTGATTGGCCAGAGCGCCCATCGTGGGGACTGGTCGAACATGATTGGCCAATCAAGTCTTTTTGAAAAGTGGAATAATTTGAATAGATTGATTCTAAATCAACTCACAAAAAATATGCTATTTCACTATTGTCTATAATACTCCACGACTTCATTCACTCATTCATCTATTTATTCACTTTATCCATATTGAAGGTCCTATCTTTCCGCCTGCTTTTATCGTGTCTTTGGCCTCGCAATTTTTTCCTTCATGTATCAATGTGAAAATTTATTAGTATACGTCAGTTTCACATTTTATAAAATTGTTTTCACACTTGAAGCAACATGAAGTTGTTGAACAATTTTACTATTAAAATCTTCAAAACTGCAAAATTTCACATTCAAAGCCTTAATAGTTAGTTTTGAAATTTTTTGGTTTTAATTTTAAACGTACACAATTCTCTGGTTTTTTAGATTCTTCGAAATCGTAGAATATCAAATTAGAAGACTTTAGAGTTGCACAATTTTCACTTTGGAGAATTTATAATCAAACAATTTGACACTAAATGTCTTCTGAGTAAATTCAAAACAATGAAAAATTAAGAAAATAAGATTGATTATCTCAAACTCAACTCTAAGAAATAATTTCAAAAAAAGAAACATTTGATTGGTAGATTTAAAGAATTAATAATAATTCTAAGTAAAATGAAATTGTGTTGTGTTGTGCTGTTTAAGATGAAAGTTGATCAAATTGAACTACTTTAAATTGATATCTCACTGCATGAATAATCTAGTAAATGTTGAATCGTTACAATTTTTGTTGCCTCCTATAAGTTTTAATTTTACAATTGGAATTGAGATGGTTGAATCTGCAAAGTATAATTAACAATTTGAAATTTTTTGATTTTTGACGGATTTAAGTTTACGTGAAATAATTGAAATTTTAAAGCGTTTATTTCTTGATCACAAAAATGTGTCTCAACAATCTTAATGTGAAATAATAATTTTCTTATGTGATAACAATTCAAAATGATAGGATTTCAGAAGCTTTGACATTGGAACATTCAATTCAATTTTCAACTTTGAACTGTCAAATTTCAATCACTTCGAAATGAACATTATTTATATTTGAATATTCTAAATTATTCAATTTTGAACGCTCTACTTAAAATAATGCAATTCCGAATCCCTTGAATTTTAAATCATCCTATTTTAAAAATTCTAGTCCGAAATTATTCAATTTTGAACGTTTTGAAATTGCCTATTCATGACCCTAAAATCATAATGTTCTATCTGAAATTTCAAATGTCACTTGATTTTTACATGTTTTTCATGAGAAGTAATAAGAAACAAGTGAAAATCAAGTGACTTCTAAAATTCAAGATAGATAAAGCAAGCGTATTCGAGAACATTAAATGGTAAATGTCTTAGGGATAAGGAGAGGACTAGATTAGAAAATGATTATAGGGATAAAAACAGAAAAGCCAAGATACTAGTCGAAGAAAGCAAGGATGAAATCAGAGAGGAAGAAGTTAAAAAAAATGCAAAATGACTTTCAAGAAAATAAGTAATTATTATGGAAATGGGTTAAAAAGATGAGGAAAGGAAGTTCGAGCACTAAGGTAGTCGCAATTAATAATGCTGATGGTGAAATGATATGGGATTCGGACAAAGTGAAAGACTGTATGAGAGATTTTTTCAAGAAGTTGTATGGAGGTCAAACTATGGAGCATAACAGCCTTCACATTGGAGAGAATACTGTTTTGAGTCATATTTCATTTGTTGCGAATTGACACTCGCGCTAATTTAATGAACAAAAAACATATACGACAACATTGTATGTTTAAAATAGCT
>JAUMHM010000016.1:18146914-18157080 GCA_032362435.1 Melikaiella ostensackeni
ACAAAATTTCTCTCTTCTTCTCCTCACTTCCTACTTTTACTATGAGCACACTCGTTTTCCGTTTTGTCTTTGCCCCCAACACCTTTACCTCCTCCACGCTCACCTGTGTCCCTGTTTCTTTCATCATAATTTTTTTCATTCACATATAAAATGGGTAAAAGGTTTTTTTATGAAAATTTTTTGCTTACTAAAAAAGAACACCCGAAAAGTTAACAACTCGAAAATAGACTTTGAGACTACCTGCTTTTCCGGCTAATTAGAGACAAATGTACAATAAATATACTCATCAAGAAGGAAAAAGAGAGGAAAAAAAGGATTAGAAAATCATTATTACCTGAAAATAAGACAGATATAATTGATAGTAATTACTGTTTTGGTACATATTTCATTCATTCATTGAAAATTGATTTTCGACATAGGTGAACTATTCTGAATAAATCCCAAGGTCAGATTATTTTATTCTTTAATTGGAAATTTATTTACACATCTTCGAAAATATGACACAAAACTAAAGTCACTTTATCCAATCAATGATTCCATTTCAAATTCTGTTGTATCTCGCAAAATCTCTTTTTAAATTAATAGGTTTGTTACCTTCTCTCTTTATAAATATCATCCTCATGAACTTTGTCTTTTTTTTTATTTCTCTCATGATACAAAATTTCAACATCATCAATTTCAGTTATTTTTATGTTCATTTTTTCGTGTTGTAAGTGACCTCCCTCTTTGTCCTATATAAACAGCATCACATTGTCTACATTTAAATTTGTAAATTACGCATTGTTTTTTCAGCTTCCCATACTAGTCTTTGCCCAATTTTACAATCAAGTTGCTTTTGGAAAGAATTCTATATATCGTATATAAGCCCAATTTTCCCAACACTGATTTTAAGATACTTGAGATTTTTCCAAAGTAAGGTACGACAACCGTATTGAATCTGTTGCAATCTTGTACATTGTTTTTTTCTGATTATTGCCTTTACTCTTAATTTGAAGAATTCTATTATGCATGTGCTTGTGAATAAAAGTAATAGGATAATGGTTGAGAAAAAGAATCTGTTTGCATAATTCAATATTATTTTCATGGAATTTTGGATGAAATAATTTAAAAACTCTATCAATAAAATTCTTTACAACTCCTATTTTGTTTTCAATGGAATGGTTAGAATTAAACTTCAGTGTCCTTCCTGAACAAATAGTTTTTCTATGCCATTCAGTAATAATATCATTTTCATCAGTTCTTATTAAGGCCAAATGAATAAAATTCAATCTATTTCTGTTTCAATTTCAACCGTTAACTGTAATCTGGGATGTAGACTTTTGAATACATTAAGTAGGGTATCTACATTTTGTGCATGTAAAGAAAGTACAGAATCATCAACATATCTTGCATAAAAGTCCAATTCAAAATTAATTTTGTTAAAAATTAATTTTCCAAATCTTCCATCACAATTTCAGCAATAATTAGGGACAAGACTGAGCCTATCGGAGTCCCAGATTTTTTAAATAGAAAGTACCCTTAAATTTAAAATAAATAGAATTGAAAACATATTCAATAGCATCAAGAAATTATTATTTTGCAATCTCAGCATGAAGTTTGAACATATCCCATCTATATTCAGTAGCAAGTTTAACTCTTTCATATGGAATGCTAGGAAACATGACTATTACATCAAAAGAGACAAAAATGAGATTTACTGGTATTATAATTAATTTTAGAAAGGCAGTACTGTTTTTAATTGACCTTGCTAAAAGGGTAACTGATTCTTTGATAATTTCACTGAGAAGTAAAGCCAGAGATAGATTTGTATGAATTGTGTTAATGTCGCACCTTTCGATATTGCTTCTCAAACATTTTTGAAGCCTTAATCTCTCTAGAATCTTACATGTACCTTTTTGAATTATTATTTTAGGATCCTTTGGAGTAACTGCAAAACTATCTTTATCATTCAAAATATGCATCATTTTTTCATTTCAAATATCTTTTAATATTGCATCCGTAATACTCCCTTTATCAGCCTTTGTATTCAGTAATTCAGGATGACATTTAAAAAAAAGTTTCATCTCAAATAATTCTTCGTTTAATTCTTCTTCTAATAAAGTTTGTGGAGCACCGTTATTCAGAAAATCATTTGATAAACTCATCAACCTTGCTCTAAATTGTTGTACTTTGTTTTCTGGTAATTTTACAGCATTAGCTTGAATGACTTTAATGATTTCAAGGAATTGAATATACTTTTTTTCACTATATTTGTTACTAAAGCCTTCACCCAACCTTAAAATGTTGATTACATTTTGGGGAATCTCTACATTTGAAATATTTTAATTTCTTCTTGTTGTGTACATTTATTGTACATTTGTCTCTAATGAGTCGAAAATGCGGGTAGTCTCAAAGTATATATTTGAGCTGTGAACTTTTTGGGTGTTATTTTTTAGTACCCAAAAAAATTTCAGAAGAAAGTAGATTTTATTTCGATCTTTAAGAAATAATATTCTTTTCTATTATAAACTGGCCGTTTTAGACCCACTTCCCCTTGTATTCCTCATTTTATAGGCATAAAAAGCAAATTCTCTATTTATTTCCAATGAAAAAATCGTAGCATTATTGAAAGTATCACGGCATTCAACGATAATTGCACCCCAGGGGGTAGTTAATTACCCACTAGCTGTTACAAATCCAAACAATAAGTTCCCTCGATAAGTGACAGGGATTACTCTCGAACGATTTATTTCTTCCAACACGTCGACCTTGATTTCATCCTCGATTGAACAGCAGCTGGCCCACGTTACATGCGGATAGATGACGCTCCTGAAAAGAAACAAAGGGCGAAAAAACACGATAATTTTAACACGAGGATGCGCTGGTCATGCAATGCATGTATATTGTATACATGCTAAACAAGGGTGATTTACAACACGATGTGCGTAAAATAATCCGGTAGGCGATATTCCAGCATCAAGTATCGAGAGGTGACAATGGGAACAAACTGCATGGTTGTTTGGTCGGTAATACCTCGTTGGATCGCTGAGCAGATCCATAGCTATTGTTGATGCATCAAGGCACACCTATAGATACGTATAATATAAACCTCGGACATGCATTTTGAGAAGATATACTCTCAAAGCTCAAAGCCCTCATATATAATAGTAACGGATTAGGACATTACCATCTGGGGGGCGATCTCTGATATTATATTATTGACTCTTATGGATCAGACAACTATTGGTATGTCAAAATAACCGTCGCAAAGTGATTAGAAGGGGATGAGAATCAAGTATAATTGATCCTTTTGTCTTTCTTTTATCATTACTTTTTGAAATTTGGATTATTTAATCATCCCGTGCAGAAATTTCGAAAGGGTTCCAGTGCGGCTATGAGTTTTCGGTTTTCCGTCACGGAGAAAACTGTATGGAAGTAAAATCCATAAATATGGTTATCACAATCGCATAAAATAGTAAAATATGGTACAGCTACAACTGTGGTTCCTACAATCATATAGCAACGATACACTGTAGTTGTCACAACCACACAGTGGAAGATCTCTCTAATAATATGTGGTTGCTACAACTACACAGTGAAAGCTATTTTTAATAGGATGTGGTTGTCACAACCACACAATAAACGTTCTCATCAATAAGATGTATCTGTCACAACCAGCATTGCTGATTGAAGAAAAAATCATCTGCATTAATTATTTATAAGTTTTTATTTAAATTATAGAAGCATACAAGAATAAAAAGAAATTGAGTGACAGGATCTGTCAACATCACACATTGTAAATCCTGATATCCAAGCTAATTCATATACGCGCGCATATATGAAATTGTCAGTCATCCATACATCCATTCAGAAAATCTTGCATTCATGTAGATTTTGCGCACATTTCTCCTTGATTCACCATTGTCCATCTATCGTTAATATCCAAATATGTCAGCACTTTAGCATATGCACTCACTTTTTACTTGTATTTGTTGCACGCAAGGAACAATTTGACATACTTAAATCACGTAAAACTCTTCAAAATGATGTCTAGAAATTTAATGTTGCACTATATTTTCTACAGAACATTGACGATTAGACGTTAGGATTTAGAACTCACTAGACCATCTTTCTACTACTTTTCAGTGTTCAAAAATTTGATGCCTTCACTTCTACAAACTCATGATATATTTTTATATTCGCGATATACATCCACACTCAAAACTTTAATAAATAATAATTATTCAAATGTTAAAGATTTGTATCTTTTATGGACAAGTGACATGTGGCATGCCGACACCAAACTTTTATCATGGCGTCAGTTGATGCGCGTCGCCTGTGGTGCGCAGCATTCAGGCGGCAATTCAAAATACGAGTGTATTTTAATTTTCAAATACTTAAAATTCAAGCAATTCAAATAAGAATAAATCAGAATTTAGATTCCTCTTTAACGCTCAACATTCAAATTTAACTACGAAATTCTTGGAAATTAAAAAAAAAACTAAGAATCCAATGATCAAATTTGGACCAAACACTCTCAAATATCTCTATTCAAGTTGAAAAAAAAATCCAAAAATAAAAAAAATAGAGAAAGGACTAAGAAGTAGAAGGCAACCTCCAAACCCCCTTTCTTCTTTTTCTTTTTTTCCTTTCGTCTTTTTTCTTGATAATTCTTATTCTTTTCAAATAAATAAATTAATAAACATTTACAAAAAAGAGTGTTGAATGAGCACCGAATCGTTGGTCGATTTTGTGAATGTTTATTTATTTACTTGAGAAGAATAAAACTTACCAAAAAAAAGACGAAAGGAAAAAAAGAAGAGGATTCGTAGGTTGCCTTCTCTTTCTTTTTCTTTACTCTATTTTTTTATTTTTGAATTTTTTTCAATTTGAATAGAACTATTTGAAAGTGTTTGGTTCAAATTTGATCCTTGGATTCTTGTTTTTTTTTTTAATTTCCAGGAATTTTGTAGTTAAATTTCAAATACTTGACGTTCTGGAGGTAAGGAAATCTCAAATTTATTACTGAACTTTGTATTTTTTTTGCGAAAAAATTCTTAAAAATTTATAAATCTTATATTTATTTTAACATTAAAATTTTTTTTTTAAATTTGAGCATTCAAAAAACATCACAAGGTTAATTTTCAGAAATATTTTAAATCAGTGAAAGCTGCTGTAGAGTGGAGAAATAAATTTTCACTATTTTCTAAGGCCTTGTTAGAACATACAAAATTACAAACAGAAGGGAACGGGTTTCCTGATATTGAAATTTATTGAAGAAAAATTACTGAAAATAGGAAACTAATTAATTTGTCTTATTTTACTACAAAATTTTTGAAAATTTCTGTTACATCTCGAAAAATTATTTCAAAAAAATAAATTTGGCATTCTTCTACCGAGAATAAATTTTAGCTTGATGTTACTGATACTGAACTCTCAAATATTTGAAGGATTTAACAAATAAATGCAGCAAATTTGTTGATTGTTTTCTTTATGTACCAGAAATTAAGACATTTTTTTCTAATTTAAGTGCAGTATATTTTAATTCAACATTCATCTGGGTAGATTTTCCATCAGTTTTTTCCAAACTAAACATTCTGATAGGGGCCCCATCAGAACCCAACTTCAAATAGGGAAAGTTAAGGAAATTTCTTCACGGCATGTGTGAAGATTCAAAGAAAGATGCTTTCGATTTTCCATAGTTCAATGATCGAAATTCAATTCAATGATCGACCAATTTTTCCTAACAAATCTAGTTTAAATCTGGTAAATTTGTTTTATTGTGTTGGAAAAAATTAAAATTAGGATAGGTTCCAACTTTGAATATTGAATGTTCTTGATTTAGCAAATTGGAGTGGCCAAAGTTTGATCGATTTTTATTCTCAGATCTGAAACTGTTTAATTATAGTACCAAATTTTTAATGATCATAATATCATCCTCACCCACATTTTTAGACTCGATTTGTGATTAAAATTTATCCCAAAAAATACAGCACAGGCCACTAATCACAATTTAAATTTCTTACAATTTAATTCATTAAATTATGATAGAGCTTTTCATTTACAACATATATTTTTAAAAATTGAAATTCTTTCAAACTTCAACTTTTAGGATTTAGGTAGAAAGCTTTCCAATTCAAATTACCAAAATTAAAATTTTCTTTGTTCTAATTTGTACTATGCAGGGTAATGTGGATGGATAATTCAAAATTGAATGACTCTTGAGTTCTTTTAAATTAAAATGGCTCACATCGAAAAGCTTCCCATCCCAACTTTGAACCATCAATAATTTGATACTTTGGATTTATATATTTCAAACCAATATTTATCATAATAATAAACTAGCTTTAAATTCGATCTTGGGTGTTTCCACTTTATTTGTACTCATAATTGTATGGTGCTCATTTTATGAGCAGTTTGTTTTCTCATTATGATTAATTAACAAATATATTTGCTTCCTCATGGAGGAAGTGAAAATGCAAAAATACAAGTAGGTCAATCAACTCACCTCCAATCAAGGAGTCTTTTCTGCTTTTGTATCAACTTTGAACAATGTTGATGAAAAAAGTTATACTATAAAACCGATTTTTAAAATATTATGAATGAGCATAATTTTTTAATCTTTAATGAAGGGTATTAATATTATAGATCAATCGATTCGTCCCAAGTAAAGGAATCTTTTATATTTTTGCATCAAGTTTGAATTATGTTAGTGCAAAAGGATTACTATAAAAACCGCATTTTTAAAATATTATAAAAGTGACAAAAAAAATTAAAATTGAATAGTTTTAGAAATCCTTTGGTCAGTTTTGAGATATTAGTGCAGAAAATGAGAGAAAATAAGTAAAATGAGTAATACATGATGAAATAATAAGTAAATGATAATAAATAATAATAGATTAGCGCAGAAAATAAATGAGAAAATTAATTTGATCAATTTATCTGCAACCGTCTTCATGTTATTGTGTTGATCAACTGTAATTATAAGACAAGAAGACTCTGAATCTGTTCAAAATTAAACAATTTATAGATTTTAACGTTGAAAATTGAAATGTTTCAATTCAAATGTAATCTTCCGATTGAAACTTTATAAACTATTTTTAACTAATTTCAAATTAATAGATTCATAATTACACGTTTTTATTCATTTTTGAATCTTCTTTCAATATTGTTTCAGTTTAAAATATTTCATTTTCAACCCATTCAATTTGAATTTCTTTTAATAAATATAGAACAATTTTTTAAATATTTAGCAGTATTTGACCGTTCATTTAAAATGAGCAATTATAAGTCAAATATTAAAAACTGGATTGTTTGAAATAGAAAACCTTAAATCGTTGAAATTTCAGAGTGCTAAATTTAAACGTTGAACGTTACAATTTTAATTGTTCCATTTTTTAAATGTTTAATTTGTAAGTGAAAGTATTGAATTTTGATCTATAAATAAAAAATGAAAAATAATTAATTTGAAACGATTAAAAATTAAAATAATTCGACTTTAAAGGATTTATGTATAAAAAATGTTTGAATTTCAAAATTCTAATTTTAAAAGAAAGGGAAGAAATTTTGGTATTTAATTTTTTCCGATTTGAACGAGAAACTTTTTTATTTTTTACAGTTTTATTGAGTTGAAGGCGGGAAAATTTTGTATTTTTAACATTTTTATTAAATTTGAAACGAGAAAATTTTAGTTTTTAATTTGTATTGAATTGGCAGAGGGAAATTTTATATTTTCAAATTTTTTATTGATTTCGGAAGGAGACAATTTGAGTTTTCAATATTTTATTAATTGGAAGAAGTGTAATTTTTTATATTTAAGATTTCTATCGAGAATTTGGGCTTTTAATTTTTGTTGAATTATCAGGCGAACATTTTATATTTTAAAGATTTCTATCGACTTCGAAGGGAGAAAATTTTGGTTTTCAAGTTTATCTTAACTGGAAGAGGCACTTCTTTTATTTTTATCACTTTTATTTAGTTTGAAGGGAAGGCATTTTGGTCATTAATTTTTTTTCTGCATTGAAAAAGGCAATTTTTTAAAAGTTTTTATTGAGTGGGCGGTGAGCAAATTTGGTATTTTTAACTTACAAGGGAAAGGGGAAACTTTCATTCAACTCTATAATGAATTAGAAGAGGGTCATGATTTATTTTTAAAATTTGAGGAGTAAGCGGCGATAAATGCATAAGTCCGCTTTTTCTTTTTCAGTTAAAATTGTTTTCGAGTACATTAACGTTGCCAAAATTTCATAAAGTTGTTTCTGAAATGCAAAATTTGCCCAAATTTCTCGAAAGGCGAAAGGTGGGCTGACGCATTTATGGTTTAGTTTTGATTACTTCAAGTGAAACAAATTTCAGTTTTAAGAGTTCAAGTTTGTTAATTTCAGTGACCGTGAAAAATTTTTGCTAACCGGGAAAAAACCGGAAATTGACCGGAAATTTTGTTCCTCGATTAAAACGGTCACCCTGCTTATGCTATAGTAGGTATAGCCGTATTATTGATGATGAAAGATAATCGGATATCTGAAATACATAAAAATGGAGATTCAGAATGATGATTTTCACAATATAAAAAAATATTATTTGCAAGTTCTGAAATGAGTAAAATGTTACTTGTAACATAAGTTGTTTTACTTTATATTATGAGAAATTTGATATTAGACATTTCACTTAAATAACAGTTTGATTAAATATTTGTATGCTAATAATACTATGATTAGGAATCAAATATTCTGGATATCTTATCAATATATATGATACTAGAATCATATAAGTTTTCCATTGTATATCCTATTGTTGTGAACACGAACTTTTTAAATTTCCGGACGAGCTGTCATTTATGATACATTATGATATCCCGTATCTTGAAAAACAAATGAGTGCCATTCTATGCCCTATACTGCAACCATACTTGAGTATGAATCAAGTATTGTCTATACTTTAGCTGTACTTACGTATAGATCAAGTATAGTCTATACTTCAGTCATACTTTAGCTATACTTTAGCTACACTTGAGCTATACTTGAGCTATACTTTATCTATACTATTTCAGTATACTTGAAGTATGAGATTGTCTCATTTGCCATACATTTTTTATACTTTAGAAAGTCAATGATTGATCACTCCCATACTTTTGATTTTTATTCGGGAATCCTGAATTTAGATTTCTCTAAAAAAAAGTATAAAAACATTTTACAATTGATTCAAAATGTTCGAGAGAGAGAGAATAATGAAAACGTTTTATCTATAAAACAACAAATACTGTTATTTCGTTTACTTGTAATTTCGTGAACTAGAAGTGCTTTTAAAATCTTGATTTGAGTGGTTTGCAGATCAATCGGTTTTCTGGGAGAAATACGAGCAGTAACCGGAAGTACATCGTCACCCTGAACATTGCATTTGAGATTTGAAATAACTTCAGCATATCCCAATGGCATGTTCTCTTTATTTTTTTTTATTTTCCCTTTTTTTGCGAGCTTTCGAAATTGATCACCGGAAATCAGACTTTTTCGTTCATCCCTCTCTCATGAGGGTTTATATAAGATCCAGAATGATGCTGTAGATTACTTGTGCGATTCGCATGTATGATTGCAACGCGCATATAAAACCGTTGACACATAATTTCTACAATCTACATACGAAAATCGAATCTGCTTAACGCAAAACTATTCAAAATACATTTTCAAATGCTTGTCTGGTGGTTTTATATTACCAAGATTTCATGTTTTATTAATGCTGTTATTCGGAGCGAATAAATCCGTCGCGACTTTTTTCGTGTAAAATTATTCCTATTCGAACCAACCTGTCATATTTTTTATTTGATTATGATCTCTAAACGAGATAAAAATGTCTTGTTTAATTATGATAATTAATCGGATAACACATATGTCAGAGAAATATAAGATACCTGTTTTAAAACTCTGTTTTTTATTTTATATGCTTTTCTGGAAAATATTTATAATCAAACCTTGAATTCCTTGGGATTCGAGTGAAGTGATAACGAGAGGGATAAGAGGAAGGGGGGAGTTGATAATTTTGTCGCAAGTAAGATATACATCGAATATTCATGATTTTGGGAGAATGTTTCCTCAATTTTTTCTATGAGAATGCGCCATTCTGATTACTTGAAAATTCTACGCAAAAAATTCAAAGCCAAATTTCTTTTTTTTTGTATTAAACTTTTTTGAAAT
>JAUMHM010000016.1:18173898-18184179 GCA_032362435.1 Melikaiella ostensackeni
GATGAAAATAGTTTTAGTTTTTAGAAGAGCAAACTTGCAGTTTTCTAACATAATATTTTTAAAGTATTAAAAATGAACTTACTTCAATGTTTATTTAAACAACTACTATATTCTTTAGTCTATAAATTATCGAAATTCCATTTATTCATCGTCGGCTGGTTCCCTTTGAAAGCTAATTATTTTTGGTTATAAAGTCTGCTATTATATTTTTGGTGGACAATTCATCTTTTTCCGTAAAAAATTTTATTATTTAGTAGAAATTTTATTTATTTTGTTGAAAATTTAACAATTTCGTTAAAAAATCATCGTTTTTTGGTTGAAAGATCAACTGTTTTTTTTGAAAATTCGCGTCTTTTTGGCTTGGAAATCCGACAATTTGATAGACATTTTCTTTCTTTCCTAATTGAAAATTATTTGTTGGTGTGGAGTCAACTATTTGGTTGAAAATTTGTCTTTTTAGTTAGAAAATTCTTCTTTTTGGTAGAAATTTCATCCTTTTTGGTCAAAAATGCCACTTTTTGATAGAAAATTAATCTGTTTCGGTTAAGTATTCAACTATTTTTTTGAAAATTCGTCTTTTATGGTTGGATTCGACTGTTTTTGACTTAAAATTAAAAACGCTTTTAGTTGAAATATCAACTGTCACATTTTTTGTTGAGAATCCATCTTTTTCGCTTGGAAGTTCAACTACTTCTTTGAAAGTTGGACTACTTTGTTAAAAAATTATTTTTTTTGTCTCAGATTCATCATTTCTTTTTCTTTCTCGATTAAAAAAACTTTCTTGGTTGACAATTCAACACTTCTGCTGAAACTTCGTCTTTTTTAGTTGAAAATTCATCTTTTTGGTAAAATATTCATCTTTTTTGGTTGAAATAATCTGGTTTAGATCTAAAATTATGTAAAATCTTTTTTTTTTTTTTAAACATCAACTATTACATTTTTCGTTAAGAATTCATCATTTTTGGTTGAAAATAAAGTTGAAAATTCAACTGTTTGGTTGAAAGTCAAACTATTTTGTTAAAAATTTATTTATTTTTTTTTGGGTTAAAGATTCATCACTTAATTTGAAAATTCATGTTGTTGGTTAAAAATTTAATTATTTTGTTGAAAATTAATGTATTTTGTAGAAACTTCGTCTTTCTGGTAGAAAATTAATCTTTTTGGCCAAAAATGCAAATGTTTGGTTAAAAATTATTTGTTTTTAGTTGAGAATTTAACTATTTTGTTGCAAATTGATCTTTTTTGGTTATAAATTCGAATATTTGGATGAAAATTCATTTTTTGGTTGTGAATTTATACATTTTATTTAAAAATCGTCTTTCTGATAGAAAATTAATCTTTTTGGTCAAATATGCAACTGCTTGGTTAAAAATTATTTGGTTTAATTGAGGGTTTAACTATTTTGTCAAAAATTTGACTCTTTTGGTTGAATTCAACTTTTTATGATTTAGAATTAAAATCTTTTTTGGTTGAAATATCAAATATTACATTTTTCATTGAGAACTTATCTCTTGTGATTGAAAATTCAAGTACTTGGTTGAAAGTGGAACTACTTTGTTATAAATTAATTTTTTTTCTGAAAATGCATTTTTTCAGTTGAAAATGTAAATATTTTGTGGAAAATTCGTTTTTTTTTTTGTTGAAAATTCGTCTTTTTTAGTATAAAATTAATGTGAGTTTTTTTTTAATTGAAAAGTTATGTATTTCGTTCAAAATTCATCTCTTTTGGTCGAAGATTCATAATTTAATTTGAAAATTCAACTTTTTGATTGGGAACTCAAATATATTATAGAAAATTTGTTCTTTTTGCTTGAAATTTAATTTTTAAACTGAAAATTTAGCTATTTCATTTTTGGTTGACAATTCATCTTCTTTAGTTGAAAATTCAACTATTTGGTGGAAAAATTATGTATTTTTTATTGATAATTCATCATTTTTTGTAGAAAATTAACGTTCTTGGTTGAGCATTCATATTTTTGAGTTGAAAATACAACTGTTTTGTAGAAAATTCATTTTTTTGGCTTGAAAATTGAACATTTTGGATGAAATTTTTTTTCATAATTGACTTAAAAATCTTTTTTTGTTGAAAATTCAAGTCTTTTCTTAAAAATTAATCTTTTTTGGTTGAATTTAACTATTGGTTGAAAATTCTTCTTTTTTGGTAGAAAATTGATCTTCTCGTTCGAAAATTCATCGTTTTGGTTGAAAATTCATCTACTTGGATAAAAATCCATCTATTTTGTTGGAAAATGCAACACTTTTACTTGAAATTCAAGTTAAAAATTTCTTCTTTTCTTCTGTTTGCAAAAACAAAAAAAACAACGCGAATGTCGGTTGCCACGATCGTGAAGTTGGGCTAGTAGATTTTTTTGATTTACTAGATTGGATCATTTTGATATTAAATGGAAAATTGAATTGAGCTACATCATTTTTGATATCTCAGGATTTACTGTGAAGCTTAATTATTTGAAAATGTTAAATTATAAAGTTCTTTTCCACTATTTTGAATGGCTAGAATTTCAAACGTGCAATCATTTTGGCTCACAAATGGGTCCATTCATTTGCAGTCGTTCACATTAATTCACCTACAATTATCTGCAATCACATGCAATTGTGTAATCGGTGTACAACTGTACACTGAATTTCCAAGTTATATAATAGTTGTATATTCCTCTCGAATTTTTCTGTCACTTTGTCAAAAATTTAATCAAATAATATTGATACCTGAATCAGTCTTAAAGAAAAATACAGAGTGCCCATAATAGATAAAAAAGTGAGATAAATTTTCCATTTATTTAAAGGAAAACTAAAATAAGCAATGCGAATAGTAGTATATTGTGCGACCACTAGTCGCACACAATATTTTATTCAACTACCGCAAGAAATATGTGATTTTGCGGGCCTATCGAGAGGGGGGAAAGTAATAGTTTACCTGATTGATTGACACAATTCATTATTGCACTAGTGGGAAAACATGTTGATAAATTATTCTAATTGACAGCAGTCAGGTAATCTATTATTTTTCCCACTCTGAACAAGGCCGCGAAATTATATATTTCTCGCGGCTGTTGAACAAATAATATAATTTACACGAGAATGAATAATAACATTCTAAACGTAGCAAAGCATGAAAGCTATTCATCGATGCTAATGATCATACGAGGGAAAACAATGGTTGAGTAATTTTAATAAGTACCATCGCAATAGAATTATAATTCATACTCAAGGGACGCATATTGAAATTTCCAAGTGTCCCCAATAATAAAATGCCATTAACCACATCATTAATCATCGCCCCATAGACGGAGACAAAACGCGAGCTCCTCACCCTACAATTCTAACTCTAAAAGACCCAATCTCTACCACCACTATCACCCTCCTATTCTTCCGCTAATTTTCCGAATGCTTAGTTACGCATCGTATTGTCACCCTTGTGAGATGTATTCACTGTGATACGCTTTATTTTTTATGACCCAAAAAATTGCAATAAATTTTCGAGAATCGAGCGTATTTACCTGCCGGTGTCGATATAATTAATTGATAATAAGGGTAGAAGGGTACGAAAGGCCCCCAAAAGATACACAAACGGTTATTTGGGGATAGAATACATGGATTGAACGTGAAACTTTTTTAGGAACAAACGTAGAACTCATTATTTCAAAGAAAGATATTGTAACCCGAGTAAAAATGATTCGACTCAATTTAGTCTTGAGTTCTACTTCAAGATGGTGATGTCTGGCTGCGTCTCAGAAGTGAGTCGAGACATCAGATAAAGTCTTACTTTTATGGTCTCAGCCAGGTCGGCGTAAACTTGTCTCAAAACGAATCTTTATAGGCTCAGATATGAGATAATTGACAGATGCAAATGATTAAAATTGATGAGAGAAAAATTGTCGAATTTTTAAATTAGTTGTTTTTAAGTTAACAATTCAGGATCTGTGGATCTTAACGACTATAGCCGCAAAAAATTTGCTTTAAAAAGATTAAAATGGTAATTTTCTATAAGTCTCTCCTCAACTGTAAGAAATACGAAAATCAGACAACAGTTTCGGTATTTCCGCCAAACAAGTATAACACGAATGAAAATCCCTAAATAAATTGATTCGATATACATATACTTTTATATTGTATAATTAATTTACGCAATATACGCAACCTTTTTACTGTCTCAAGACATAAAAATTCGACTCAAAACATAAGAATTTGTCTTCAGGTTGCAAACGCTCGACTCAATGTATGTCTTCAAGACGTATAAACTTGTCTTAAGACATAAAAAAATGTCTTGCACCGTCTCAAAAACAAGACATCGAAAGATGTCTTCACTTCGTCTCCAGCCTGTTTTGATTTGGGGCAATTCAAGTCGGAACCAAGTCGCAGATTTTGTACTCGGGAGGGCGGAGTGAAAAGAAAATTTTTTTTCTCAAATTCGGAGTGGGTCCAAAAATTGTAGTTTGGTTCCCAAATTTGCCACAAAAAGTTACAGATAAAAATATATCTAATTTTCACGCATCCACGGTAAAGCTCAAAAGAACGAATAATAGAGAATTTTTTGTTATTTTGGTAGGAAATAAATTTTTTAATAGGTGGAAAGGATTCGAAAAATTATCTATATACATCGTCAATTGTTATTAAAGTTGATAAAAGGAGAAAAAATATATTCTAACTTTATTAAATGATACTTTTCTTATTGCTAACAATTTTTTTATTTTGATGAAAAGGGTTCTAAAAGTTAAAAACTTACACCTAAAATTATCTTTCGATAGATAGATTTGTGACTATTTAAGACTAATTTTTGTACATATTTTAGTTTAATATCATTAAAAAAAATTTTCTGAATCTTTAAGTGTGCAATCAGTGGATGTTAAAGTTTATAAATAAATCAAGAAAGACGAATTTTCAACCTTAAAAGTTGAATTTTTAACAAAAAGTTATTTTCGACCAAGAAAGATGAATTTTTAACCAAAAAAAAAAAGAATTTTCAACAAAAAAGATTATTTTCAACCGAAAAAAGATGAAATTTCTACCCAATAGTTAAATTCAAAAAAAAATATTTATCATTCAAAGAGTTGCATTTACAACCAAACAGTTGAACTTTCAAGCAAAATGATTAAACTTCAACCAAAAAAGTTGCATTTTCATTTTTTCAAGCCAAAAAGATGAATTTTTAAGAAGACTGTTGAATTTTAAACCTTAAAAGTTAAATTTTCCACAATAAAGGTATTTTCAAACGAGAAAGATAAATTTTTTATAAAAAAATATGACTTTATTAACCGAAAAGATGAATTTTCAACTAAATATTTGAACCTTCAAGCAAAAAGATTAAACTTTTACCAAAAAAGTTGCATTTTCAAGCGAAGACGATGAATTTTTGAAAAGACAGCTGAATTTTTAACCTGAAAAGTATAATTTGCCACAAAAAAGTTAATTTCAACCAAGGAAAATTAAATTTTAACCAAACATTTGAATTTTCAAGCCAAGAAGATGAATTATTTAGAAGACAGTTGAATTTTCAACCTGAAAAGTCGAGTTTCCAAGCTAAAAAGTCGAATGTTTAAAAAAGCAGTTGACTTTAAAATCCGGAAATATGAGTTTTAAAAAATTATTTCTCATGTTGAAAATTCATTATTCTTGATTGAACATAACTTTTTTTTTGAACATTCAACTATTTGGTTAAATTTTTTTTTCTTCTGAAAATGCAACTATTTTGTTGAAAATTCATCTTTCTTGGTTCATTTATCAAGTGTTACATCTACTGATTGCGCATTAAAAATAAAATAATTCAGAAATCATTTTTAATAATATTACACTAAACTATGTACAAAAAGCGGTCTTAAATAGTCAAAGATCATGATTTTATATAATTTATTTAAAACTAATGACAATTTTTGATGTACAGGAATTTGTTTATTAATGTGAAGCCTTCGGAGGATAATTATAAGTGTAAATTTTAACTTTAAGAACCCTTTTCATCAATGAGAAAATCGTCACAAATAAGAAAAATATCATTTAATCAAGTAAAAACAAGATTTTTCTCCTTTTTCAACTTTAATAACAATTTACGATGTATATGAATTTTTTCATTGCTGCATAGTTCTCGGAGAATAATTTTAGTTGTAAATAATAATTTTTGTAATCCTTTTCATCTATTGAAAATTGATTTCGGATCAACATAACAAAAAATTCGCTATTATTCGGTATTTTGAGGTTTATTGTGGATGCGCGAGCATAAGAACTATTTTTTTTCTGTAACTTTTTGTGGGAAATCAGGATATCAAACTACAGCTCTTGGATCCTCTCCAAATTTGAAAAAAATGTATATATTTTTTCGCTTTGTCCTATCGTATATATAGAAAAATATATTTGGAAGAAAATAAAATACAATTAAGATTGAAACGCCTTCATTCGGCTTAAACAATTTTTTTTTAACAATCGTGATATGCAGAGAAAACAATATTCCTTTGATTTGATGAAACATTAACCTATTTTCGTATGTAAGTATTTCAGCAAAATAAATGTATATTTGTAAACCAAACACGGAAAGATATTAAAGAAAAGACATTGCTCTAGTAATACATTAATCCATTTTTGTAAAAAAGAGAAATTTGTAATTTAATCCCAGCACAATTGCAAAATTATTTAAAAGAAAAGTTAGTACATTTTCTTTGAATTATAAATAAAATGAAAATGAAATATTACGAACTATATTCCTTTAAATCTAGAAATAGAAAATTTCGTACTAATAGACTGGGCCGAAATGTTAATTTCATGAATAGAAGCTAACCGACGGATTTCAGAAAATCTGGAATCCTTGTTGAATACCTTTATTAGGGCAAATTTGGTTGATTTGTGGGATTCATTATAAAATGTTATTATATTCTATTAGAATATTCTGAAATCCGTTCATAATTTATTATCTATAATACTTTCGACTAATAGTGTCCTATTTATACCTGGTACAGACTTTTTCGAATACAATAATAGTCTTCACAGTATTTTTTTGAAATGAAGATTTCAATGACATTTCATATAGTTACAATTACCCTAGCTCATGGTGTAACTTAAAAATTTAATAGTTGTTTATTTACTTATGTTCTATCTTATCTTTTCCTCAGCAGATTGAACAACTAAAAGTATGATTAACAGTGTGATAATTATTAGTTAGGATCACAAATTTGTGTATACCTGAAAGAATCCACATCCCTTTTGCATTAAAATTTAATAAATTAATCTTAATGGTACAATTTCCAACCAAAATTCTGTGCCATTTTTTGAAAATGGAATATGTTTAAAATGCTTTTTTTGACTCCTTGCGTTCCTTGGCTTCAAAATTTTCAAAAGTCTCGATACTGCATTTAAAGAGAGTGTTAGCAAAAATACATTCGTCATCGTGTACTTTAGCTGTAAGATTTAAATAATATTGCAATAAATATCATTACAAGTTCAACTTTTTTCAGTTCACATTTTTATTTACCTTCTTCGAAGCAAATTTCTTTTAATACTGCTGCTTTCTTAGACTCAAGTTCAGTGTCTTCTGCAAATTCTTCCATGAATTGGTCTATATTAAACTTTCTATCTGCACTCCACTAAAAAAAGTTATAAATCATACTATTAAATTTGGTTTCCATGTCAAATTATAAGTAAAAAAAGTACTTTAATTTAATAAAACAATATACTTTAAATTCGTAACTTACAAGTCCGTCTTTCTCAAACATACAAGCGATCAAGCACTTTAACTTTTCGGCCTCCCAATAATTCTCTGTAGTTCTGATAATTTCTATACAGAAACAATAATTTTATTATATAGCGAGTATTTCACAAATATTCTTTTATCTAATCAGATTAATATTGAATAATATATTCACTATACTTCTTACCATCTGTTACTCCAAGTTGTTTTTTACATTCAGTAAAATGTTCTAGGCGTACGTCTGATTCCATGCGTCGAATCCTGACATAGCAAAGTGTGCTTGTCTGTTTATAAAAGAAAAAAGTGTTATACGAATACGGAAAAATAAATAGTAAAATAAGAATTCAGTATTATTTACCACTTGAAGAACTAACAGAACAGCTAAAGGTATTTGGAGCTGCATGTTTCTCATTCCGAGACAAGTATCAATCTACCAAAATACTGCATACCTCAGCAGGAAATATGCATAAGTTGATTGGCAAATAATTATGGGTCATTATTTTTGAAATCGCATGACCGTGAAACCCGACCCTCTTTCAATTTTAATGAAACTCTTTCGCTGGGTTCTTATCTATGGTATTAACGTTTGCTAAAGGATTCCTAAAAAAAAAAACGGTCAGCCTTCATCAAGATATTTTTGAAAATTTTAACATTTTTCATGGGCAAGTTATTTCAATGTAATTTTCACACTTTAGGAAAAATGGTCAATATTTATACACTAATTCTCGGAATTCAAACGAATTTAAACATTTAACTAGATCGTTTGTACAATTGTACGCCATAAGAAATTAAAAAATACAATTCGAAACTTTTAATTTTGAGACGCCAATATTTAAAAATGGTTAAATTTATATTTTATATTTTAAGCTTTTCAACTTGGAAATTGTCAAACTTTCATGATATTAAAAATTTCATATTTAACTGGACTTGTTTAGTTCGGAATGGTTTGAATTTCACATTTTAAAAAACTCGACTGCAATTTCAGTTGTAGACCGAATCCATTTCAAATCACGCAGGCCGGCGGGTGACATGTTTAGGACTGGCTTGCCAATGATATATGTTTTTTTAGGTAGAAAATAAGGAGGCATGTATTTTTTTAAAATTAACACAGCGAAATTTTTACATATTTTACGAATATTTAAAAATTTTAATGGTAAAAGGAGTTTTTTGCAAATTTGACATTAAAAACTGTTACATTTTTGCAATTTTTTGTATGTTAAGGTTTTTCTTGATTACATTTATTCAATTTTTCACACCCTTTCAAGATCTACAAAAAAAATTTTTTAATAAGAAATGGTAAAGTTATTTCAGGTTTTTGAAAAAAAATGTTCTCAAAAACTCCACCTTTTTTCTGAAATTATTATGAATAATAGGTTCTAATATAGTCTACTTACTATAAATTTTCAATTCGGTATTTTTTTTTTGTTTTTCGGGAGAAAAAAATTATTTTTGACTTTTTCTTCAAAACCTTACCCTCTTTGCAATGTTTGAGATTTTAAGGCTTTTCATGTTTCAGTTTGTCAAGTTTTTTTCGCTCCTTCGAAACCGATGGGAAGAACGAAGAAAGAATAAAAAATGCTAAAGGTACATCGATTTAAAAAAAAATTAAAACACGAAATTTTCTCAAAGCAGATATCTTTTATTTCGTTGAAATTTTAAGGAGCAATAGATAATATATGGTCAACTTACCATAAATTTTTAACCTGGGGTGTATTCGTATTTTGAGAGAAACAAAATTCTATTGTTTCCCCCCAGAAAACGAAAAAATACCAAATGGGAAATTTATGGTAAGTAGACTATATTATGTACCTATAACTCCTAAACATTTCAAGAAAAAAGGTTGCGTTTTTGAGATTTTCTTTTCTTTTCTCAAAAAATCGAAATAACTTTCCTATTTATTATTATTTTTCCATTTCTTTTGTGGATTTTGAAAGGGTGCGAAATCCTGGATGAATTCAAATAACAAAAACCTTAATACATCAAGATTTGCGAAAATGGCACGATTTTTAAAGTAAAAATTGCAAAAAAATCATTTTACACTTACAATATTAAAACATTCGTAAAAAATGTAAAAATGTCGCTAAGTTAATTTAAAAAAATACGTATCTCATTATTTTCCACGTAAAAAAAATTATTTCATTGTAATACTTATCTGTAATACTTCTCATAAGTTTTATATTGGAAATTGATCAGTCTCGAATGCTTCATTGAAAGAGTAGAATGAAAAAATTAATTCAAATTAATTAGTTCAAATAAATGTGTTAAATTTGCAAATTTTTAATATTAAACATTTTTAATTAAAAGCAGTTCTATTTTTTTATCAGAACTTTGATTTCAAAACAATTTAATTTTGGAAGATATAAGTTTGGAATTAATTTGAAACCGTTCAAATTTAAACATTTGAATTTGAAATGAGTAAAGAAATTTTAAATCATAATTCCGTTCGTTTAATTTGGAACAGTTGAATTTTATATTATTCTTTAAAATTATTTGAGATGATTGATGTACATTTGACAATATAGCCCTCTCCATTCTTTTGAAATTTTGATATTTAAATCTATGTGAGGAAATAAATGAACTAGGTCACACTGTTA
>JAUMHM010000016.1:18253617-18277151 GCA_032362435.1 Melikaiella ostensackeni
TATTCATTTAAATAATAATTGATCACAATACTTATTTCATCCTAAAAGGAAATAAGTGATTAGAAATACTGATCAATTCGTTTGAACCTACTGCTATCGAGGATATCAGATTTAATTTTGATTAGGAAAGTTTGATTTGATTCAATTTATTTAAGTGAATTGAATCAATTGTCCCTCATTCAAACTATTGAGTTGTCAACTATAGATAATTGTAAGATATACATTTTTGGGCGTAAAAACCTGACAATAAAATTATTAATAGCTGACCTGGGGAGTGGAATTATACATCACAGGAGTGGGGGATTGTGGTTGATTATTAAATATAAATTCATTTAATAAGCGATTTCCTGCATAGCAACAGTGCACACTGCACGTGCCCTGCAATATTGCTTATTCTTAAAAATTTTTCAATCAGCATTTTTTAGTTGCAAAAAATCACGTTCGGTCTTCATTCCCACAGTCGCCAGACAAAGTCCACATGAAAGATCAGCAACAAACCCTATCAAATTCCATGTTCAATTAGGCAACGAGGCTGATCACAGCCCTGTCTCGCTAGCAGTCGTCGTCCACTTCTCACCTCAAAAGGAAGTACGGGTCCCGGTAATCGGGAAAATTATATTAATTAATTTTCGATCTGGCTCCGTCCGCGTTTTTCGCCACTATGTTTGCAAAGTGTCGTCCAGGTAGGCACCAGGCCTCGCAAGGAGTAGTTACAAACGTTTTGGGACGAAAAATGAAAAAACGTGCACGCGCCTCATCGTGCAAAAAAATTGATCATCTCAAAAAATTAATAATACGATGTAAAGATCTCACCTGTTCTTTGTCATTTTTCCGCGGGTGAATAAAAAAAAATAAATGTGAAAGAAAGCTTTGTGCACACGGTAACGGTTAGATGGACACGATATTCGGGAGCGAGTGCTAGTTGACGACACTTCGCGAATGTAATGACGGGGAGACGGCCAGGAGTGGTATCCATCAAAATAAGGTCAGATCAAATTCAATTCATTAAAGTCTCTCTCTCGTTGACTCCCTTGCATTCCGGTGTATTGTTGTAATGTACCACCATAAATCCGAATTGTTTGATTTCGAATTTCGCCCGTAACTGGTCCTCAACCAGTAGCGGTAGAGCACGTGTAAATTAATCATCGAATAAATGTTGCATTAATCCAGAGAACATGAGCTGAAATTTGAATTCAAATTAAACACCGAGATCGCCCCCTTGATATTCAAAATCAAAGACAAGTAACGGAGACTTCAAAGGAGAGTGGAAAGACAACGATCCCACATAAATATGAACCACTAGGGCCTCACCCTTGTGGACTGTTTGATCCCTCCGACGCATCAGCTATTAATAATTAATACTGATACGTAACAATTATTAGAAAAGTGTTAAAAGGCATAAGATACACTTTTAACGACGATTTCGCCTAATGGAAGACTCAAGAGAGACGCATTACCTGTTGCTGCTATCCATTTTAAAAGACGGTTTTTTGCTCTGGCTGGAAAAGAAAAATGAGTGGAAGAACTTATAGCACACTGGTAGATAAGCGCGTCATTGTACAATGAATAATATTATAAATAATAACCTAAAAACACATGCCGGAAAATTACAATAACCCACACATATGTACGGCGCTTATTATTGACAACAGGTATGTTTGTGTTGATGCCAATGGCGCCCACAGCGGTCACTTATTGGTACTTCGTACTCAAAACTTTGTACCTTGAAAATGTATTCAGGCTTAGGGGGCCTGGTATGGTGGTCTGCTTCAGTGGACATGCTACTTTTTTTGTGTGCCGGTGTAATTTATTTATTCAGGAATGTGAAGAAACATTTTTATCACATGATATTCTTCGCCTGATGAGCATCACAAACTTTAAAACCTCAAGCTAAGATACGGTATTACTTACAAGTATAACGATTTCCTTCGATGGCAAGTATCACGCGTTCCTACTTTATACTTTTAGCAATGGAAACTTCAAATGTAAAAGCCTCTAATTCTGGAAGCTTTCAGTTTAAATTCTGAAACTCAATAACATACTTATATTTTAAAATCGGATCTTTCTAGATAGCCTTTTTTTTACATCAAATAATAAAATAACCGTTTATTATACATGTGAAAAATGTGCTATTGAATTTTTTTATTGTCAAAACATTTTTGAGGAAAGCACAACCATAAATGACAAATTCTGAACTTTTTCCAAACATAAGTCGTCGCATAAGAGCTAGAATACGTCATGTCCACTGAGTGCCAAACTGACAGAATAAGTTTCGAACTTTTCATGAAATTATATCGATATACCTTCATGAAAGGTTTATCAATATAGCATTTATCATGGAACACATGAATACTGTACTGATATAAATTTTTATTCAATGAATAATTTACTATAGCAGAAATCTAAAAGCTATTGGACATGGCACAATATGTAAATTAGAATTTGAAAGCGATTATAAATAATAAGCTGTACTATTGTATTTTATGAAATACTTGAGTGATGGAAATTATTGTTAGAAAATTATTGACTTTCTAGAAATATTAAACACGTCACTTTGCTGGCTATTTTTGAATTCCATGATATTTTTTAAATTGTCACTTAACCCTAACTGATAATGTCCAACCTCAGAATAAAATTTGCGAGTCGCTAAAAAAATTTTAGCTAATTAATTCGTACACTAACGGAGATTACTAAATACAAAACCAAAAAAAGTTGTTCAAAATACAATGTTTGAATATAATTTTCAATTAGCTTAAAAATCTATCCTATACTGTGAAAACTGTGGCTGAAAAATACATTTGGTTTTGTGATTTTTTCCTATGATTGTTGTAGGAGAATTACATGTTTACTGTGCATTCGCACTGATTCGGGCTGTTGGTCTTACAGAAATTCAATTTCTAAGCATGTTTCTTTATGTGAGACACGAGTCAACATATCAAATGGAAAATCCTATAGCTCTAATGACAAATGTACCGAGTAGTTTAGCTGAAGGAAAAGATGAGGAAAACAACAAAACAAAAATGAAGGAAGTGATAATTGATGGTGAGGATTTACTTGTTAGATACTCGCTTTCGTACATTCTTAAAGGCGACAATGAGTTGTCCGAGATTAGTGATAATACTGTTAGAGATGAATATACAGCAGGTGTGCTGACTGGCGAATATTTAAGTACTATTGTCTCCGATTTTCGACCTGGTGTGTACCCACAAGTAAGCGGTTTCCTTTGAGCGATAAACCAAACACCGATTGCTGGAAAACACGTAGAATTAATCATTCAAAAGGACAAAGATTGTTATGTCAAAGTTAGCAAAATCTGTCAAGTTAATTTTAAAATGAAAGGTCGTCATTTTCTTGCAATCTGAAAACCGAATCCGGAGTCCAAATAACCCCATCACGTCGGGTGTTTTCCTCACCTCAAAAAATAGGCTGAAAGTCATAAAATTCAATAAAAACCCAAACAAAACCCCATAATTATATATCCCATCAACCCCATAACCTTGAAACACCATAACCCTAAACCCTATAATCCTAAACTCTAAAAGCCCATAGCCCAGTGAAAAGGAGACTTATGCGCGTTCAAGCAGTGAAAATCAATATGTTTGAAACAACTATGCCCTTTAACCCCTCAACCACGTAACCTTAAAACCCCATAACCAAATAATCGAATGATCGTGTGGCCACCTGATGTCCATGTATTTTTGCCACAAAACCTATATTCTGCCGAACTCAGGGACAACGACGTGGTCGTAGCAGGCTTCTGTTCACTTTAGGGTGCTTTATTTATGTGAGGTCCCCTCGCCTCTCACGAGTAACAAAAGTTGAATAAGATGGATCAAAATAAGAATTAAAATAGAGGTGAATGATATCAAATTCTATCCATCGTTTCTTGATCGTTTATGATAACAAACTTGTTTTTCTTCAAATAATCTGCAAAGTGAGCGCCGCTTACGATTCGCCCTGTCTGTGTCTACATCTCGTTTCAGCCTCCAGCAGTAGTCTGCCATCATGTTAACATCTCATACTCCTTGGTATCGCTTCTCGAAATCCTTCATATCTTGGTGATATATACAGGTATCTCCTTGCTTCTCACTGAAATCACCGAGTTTGTCGGGGAAAAAATTGAGATGTAAGTCTAAAAAATGTAACCTAATGCTTATATTACAACCTAAAATCTGGAAGTTTACAATCATGTCACTCACCAATTTCTCATAATCCTGACTTTTTTTGTTTCCCTGGAAGATTTGACAGACCTTACGGAAACTAGTCCAAGCAGCCTTCTCAGCATCCGTCATATGTGCACTAAAATTCTCATCATTAAATAACGTCCTAATCTGCGGACCATCGAATATACCAGCTTCCAACTTGAAATCACTCAGTTGGGGCCTTTTTTATGTTATATACTGAAAACAATCTTCTTTTTTATTCAAAGCTCTCACGTATCATTTTATTAATTCAAGTTTGAGATGTACATAGTGGAGGAAGTAAAATTTTTCTCCCTTCTACAAGTGTTTTTTTTATAACGTTTGCCGATCCGGGCTTTACTGACTTTCGTTGGATCCATTCTTTTTTTTGTAATCATTTTGTCGATCCTTACTGTCAAAAAGGCACAGGAAACAAGCGTATTTAATGTTTCCGCTTTGCATGCTTAGAACAATGCGAATGATCTTGAGATAGCCGCAGATCCTACATTGATGCTTTGAATATTTTAATTTTTCAAGAACGATTTCAATGTTATCGTAAGACTCTTTGAGAAATGTGGAATGAGCTATTGGTACGGGAGCAAGTGCATTTGTGTTATGGAGCAATATCATCTTAACACTACGAATAGAAGAGTCCATAAAAAGCCGCCATTCTTCAGGTTTATAGATGCCACCTTTCAAACTATCCAATAGTCTGGCGATAACATTGCAGTATACGAATTCCAGCGATTCATCATGGGTGCAAAATAGCCGGAACTCTTGCTCTCTATTTATGTACACTGTAATTTTTTCTCCTTTTTCCAAGAGATTCTTCTCTTTTAACCTTGAAGCTAGAAGTTCGTGAGCTTCTTTCGATAACCCTAACTCTTTCAAAGTCACTCATTTCAGCTTGTGAAAATTTGTGAGACGTTTCACTTCTCTTCTCCTGCTCCTGCTCCTCGTCGCTTGTACTTGATTCTTCCCATTCCATCTCATTGTCCATTTGCTAGACTTGTACTTCTTCTTCTGCAGTAATCTCCATAGCTACATCTAATTTACCTTCTGCACGAATTAAGACAGCTGGAGTCACTGAACGTGTAAACATGTATTTAACTTTTTATTTATTTTTCATATTAAATCCACGCGTAATGGTCAAGCAAAAAGAAACAATCCTCTTTTGAGTCCAGCATGCGCCATACGACAGATGAGGAGTATTTCAAATCAGACAAGTCCTTTTTTCTTTAACATGACGTTATCATATGATAGCAGCTCGCGCACATGATATGTGGAACCTAGTTATTATTCTGATTCGATACATCATTTGCAAAATAGTAACTGTTTGCAGTACAAGCAACATCAGTGATGTTTTTCCGAATGTTTAGTGGTGCATACATACCACAAACATAACAGAATTGAGCCTGTTTGTCTTGATCGTCATGTTCATGTTTTCTATGGGTTCCTTTGGCTGTGTTACGTCTTAAAGCTGTAAACTCTATAGAGGCCAAGAAACGCACCTCCACAGAACTTCGGTCACATGATGACGACGCCTGCGGGCCCACTTGCTTACCCTATCTAGCCGCCGATACTGGGTATCCGACTCCCTGCATCATAAATTTTTTTCGTGTGTTTGCCATGACGGCATGAACGCCGTTATCCAGGGTCTCTGTCGGATCACAAAATAACTTCGTTGCCCACCGTCAACCACGTGGAGGTGCCCTGGATTGCAAACACACGAAAATTTTTTTTTCTTCAACACTGATAGAAGCGACCCTTCTGACTCATAATCAATGGAGTGATGGGTTTATAGGGTTATAGGGTTTTTAAGGTTATGAGGTTTAGGATTATAAGGTTTCAAGGTTACGTGGTTAAGAGGTTAAAGGGCATAGCTGTTTCAAACATATTGATTTTCACTGCTTGAACGCGCATAAGTGTCTTTTTCACTGGCTTATGGGGTTTTAGGGTTATGGGGTTTTAGGGTTTAGGGTTGTAGGGTTTATGGTTATGAGATTTCAAGGTTATGGTGTTGTGGGGTTGATGGAATATATGATTATGAGGTTTTTTTGGGTTTTTATTGAATTTTATGACTTTTAGCCTATTTTTTGAGGTTAGGAAAAAAACCTGACGTGATGGGGTTATTTGGATTCCGGGTTCGGTTTCAGCATGCTCAATTAGATATAGTATGGCGGGTCAGGACCCCGCAAACAAAATTTCAATCTTTTTCTGGTGCTGTATAATCCTTATCATGCTAATCATTCCCCAAGTCTGCCTCGTAGTTTACCCGAGAAAATGTTTGTTTATTGCGATATTTATGAACCTCACATCACAAGTGATGCACAAACACCGCTTTTACGAATTTTTCCTGTTGATACTGGAAACTACGTTTTTGCATCCACACAAGTCACATTATGTTAGGCTTCCTTTACCATTCGAATTTGGTACTCTGACAGTGACACTTCATTTGAAAAAAAATGATTAGAGAAGGAGAAGAAAAAGAAGAAGAAAAGAAATATTAAATGAACAAGTAATAATGAGTCATTACGTAGATTACAACACAACCCAAGTCAGTGGAGAAGGGATATCAAAAGTTAATGTGGGATCGTCCTATCAGAGAGGTCATGGAATCGGAAGCTTCCTAGGCGTGATTTTTCGACATGTATTGCCAATACTAGCTCGAGGTGCGCGTACAGTTGGTGAGGACGCACTGCAAGCAACAGCTGTGTAAACATTGAAAAAGTGATGAAAAAAAATTCAGCATACGTCGTCACAGATGCGTCTTCTTTCAAGCCGAGCGACCATCTTTCATTCCGTCCAAAGTAGCCTTACACGTCGGTCATTTTGTTACGTGGTTTCTCGTCTGTGCGCGGCACAGAACTCTTTATCACCGTCGTCTACTTCTTCCAAATCATTAACATCATCATTAAGATTGAAATTGACTGATGATTGGGAGAAAAATATTATGGACTACGCGATTAATATTCAAGGCTTTCGTGATCTTGAAAATAATTTTATTGCAAAAGAAGTGGCTATTATTGCAGTAGATCATAATTATATAAGACACTAGATAGCTGCACCATCTTATCCCTTCTTGGGTCTCTGTAGCGCTGCGAGAAAATAAAATATCTGTTTCACCTGTTATTTTCACGGAATCGAGCGGTTTGAGGGAGCCACTGCTACCAAGTATCTGCATTCGATTCTTCGTTATGTCGCAAAAACAGCTGGTCAAATATATACCCGCGGCGTGGAAAAAGCTAGATTTGTGCAAAATTACGTTACGTTTGGCAGCTCCGACCGGCTTTGAAAGGGATAGAAATCTTATCATTTTTGCTGCCTAGTGAGGATTTAGAACGAAGGACAAAAACGGCATTCCTTAGAAATTGATAATGTTTAATTTTTTTTTTAATGCAAGCCTTCTTACGGGAAACGTTTTCCAAATTCACGGGATTGTGAATATACTCAGCATTTTGATTTCATACTAAGTCTTCGTGAAAGATTCAAATCATTTTATGCTGAATGTGAGAAAAAATGACTTTTTAATTATGTATAATAGTTTGTTCTTGCAATATGTTCCCTGCTAAAAGGAAATCTAAGAAATATCTCAGGCCAAAATGTCAGGCCGGGTAATACAAATTTCAGTAAATTCTCAGACTCTATTTGAATGATTTCTAAGCTAGAGATTTCCTCAGTTATTTGGGTCCTTTTTCAATTATTTTTATGATTCAATTTATGGCGGTCCAACCTTGAGGATTCCCAAGTACGAAAGGAAGTTGAGAAAGGTTTCGTTCCCATAAAGTCTTCATAAAAGGAAACTCTTTTGCACTACGAATTATTGTGTATCTATTTATATGCATATATTCATTTGTGACGACTTATTTATTAACATATTTATATGTCTACAGTGATGTCCTGACGGTGAATCTAAAAATGCCATTTGTTTTCACGCGTCTCGTATAGTTTACAAGATACCTACTCACAAAGCATGATGTATTTTGAACTTGTCAAAGCAAATTTCAGATAATTTTAATCGTATAAATTCGTAGATTCTGATTTTGTAACTTTCAAATCCCTAATTTCGAAATCGAAAATGGAAATAATTTTAGTATTTAGAGCATGTGGCCTTTGTTATTACCCTCGCCGATTAGCCCCAGATCTCACTAAGCACAGGAACTATTCCTACCTGGGTCGCTGGCTAGAAGGAGAGGTCTAAAATAAAGCCATCAATAGGCCCAAGCTGACTGACCATTTTAAGCACGACTGCAATGAGCGATTTAAAAACAGAATATTTAAAACCTTCATATTTTTGCAATTCTAGGCATATGTAATTCATCTATGAAAAGTTAAAGACTTTACAAGTAATTCATTCGAAAATATATTGTTCCATAAATTAAACTCATATTATAAAAACCTGTAGATTCCAAATAACCTACTTTTAAATCGTTAATCTTGAAATGATTTTTTTTTAAATTTTGTAATTCTGGCTTGCTTACGCACGAAGATTGAAACTGAGATTATTTTGCCATTTTCATTATCTGACCCCGTCTAAAAAGCCAAATTTATCCGATCGGATCCAAACTTCGGTTAAGTGTAGTCCTACTGGGTGGATTGAGTCTGATCAGAGAAATTTGGTTTTATAGGTGGGGTCACTACAGAAAAAATGTCCCATAAGCGGAATGATGAATTTGGTTTAAAAACTTAGACATCGATCTTTTACATCTGTTTCAATTTTACTAATTTCGATTATAATGTTGCAAGGAAAAGAGTAAATAATATTTGTTGCCTTTCGTACTTCTCATACGTATGCTTCATTCAATTTGAAAAAGATCAGTGCTCCATAATTTTTTCTCAGAATTTTTTACATAATGAGCGTATTCTAACTTGAAGTTTTCCTGAGAGAAGAAGTAAAATAATTTGATCATCATCATTAATTGTAATTATAATGAATTGACCGATTGGGTGCAGTAACGGTGTTCTTGCAAATTTTAGAAGTCACTCATTTTTCATTTGTTGGTCATGAAGTTATGTGAAAACCAAATGGAATATAAGTGACTTCTAAAAATGCAAGGATACCATCATTGCACTCAACCGCTCAGTTATAAAACTCACGTGGTGCTGTCACTAGTTCATTGTCCATAGTCAAGGTTTGATAAATTTAGAAAAAACTACCTTTTAGACAGTTTTGGAACTATGAAGTACAGCCTTAAACATACAAAATGAAACAAACATGATAAAAAAAACTTCATTCGAATGAAATGTATGAAAAATCGAATATGCTTATCGACCAGATCTAGAATGCTTATATGATATATTTTTTGAAAAATAAAACATTTTAGAAAATAGTAAAAAAATCGATTTTTGTTGTGTGTAAATGATTATCTAAATGTTTAAGGGCCTGGGGAAACCCTTTTCCCTTATCTGATCGAGCTAAAGCATTACAGGAACTATTTTTTTATCGAATGAAACCAATCTAGGTGGTGTCGTGAAGAAAAAGTATTCACTAAGAGTAAATAAGGGCCACCCTATTTCTACAGACGTGGAGAGAAACTCAACTTATCACACCTTAGCCAATTCATGTTCATTTAGGTACATTCACAAACAGAAGATTGAGGAAATAGAAAAATTTGCAGCAAATGAATTGCATCCATTTCTCAGCGAAGACAAAATGGAGGAATTTACGGACAATTTTCTAAACGAGCACAAAACTTTGAGTTTATGATAAGTGACAGACTTTTAATTGAAGATGCAGTTAGGTACGCGAACTCAACAAAATGCAATATTAGAAAAAAATGAGAAAACCGTTCTTAATTCAAGGGGAACATCGGCTCAGCAAAATTACTTTCACAATTCATCAACTAAAGTTTCTTACGTAGCGCATGAAATGCATCCCGTTTGCTCTGTGAGATTAAAAACTTCGAAAAGTTTCCAAAACAAATGGATACTATCCAACCTTGTCAGACATGTCTTGTAACATTCGAAGATTGCGAAGCCAAAACCGAAGAAAAAGTCTATAAACAAAAAAAGTGAAGCATTGAACGAAGTTCCATTGGAAAAAATTGCTTTGATTATAGAAGTTAGAATTAAATGTAACATGATGAACTCTGCGATATAGAAAATTCAAATAACTGGTCTTGGATCTTCCAATGAGGAAGCTGAAATGGACGATGTTTCAGTTGAAGCAAATGCAGAAGAATTTCTAGCTTCCAATGAAATATGTGCAGATGTGAAAAGCACAGCCTTGGAGACGTTGATGATCGATGAGGATGATCGCTCAGAGTGATTGTCGAACGAATTACTCTAGTATTATATGCAACTAAGATTTGCAAGAATTCTAAAAGACTATACTAAAAACGCTCAAAGGTTACCGAGCTCTTCCGTCTATAGCCGAGTCCGTGACGATCAGGTCAGCTGACCGACTGTACCCGGCTCATGAAACGCGATTTCCCTCCAAAAGTCTTTAATCGTACGTGTGTTTGTAGGGTTTTAGTACAAATAATTTTGTGACTATGCAATGCGCTGATCAAATTGTATAGTTCCAGAATACCTCATATTTTTCGCCAATTTTTTTTTTAAAGTTCTCTGATAAGGAAGATATTTTGTGAGTTTTATGCTGGATAAATAACTTTTTGATCAGGAGCATTTTTTTTCTCGCAATCGAATTTTCTACTTTTCCTTGCAAACAATAACAGATGCGGAAAAATGTTAAGATAAAAGTTTGCACGTCTAAAAAAGTTGTGTGGAAAATGCCTCTTGTTCTTTTGCGATATTCTCCATCGTTTACGAGAAAAATTGAAAAAATTACATTTTTATGAAAAAAATTCACCCGGCATCAAAAATGGTCGAGCCCGCATGATGCTGATACGACGACTCTCTTTTATTAGCAGAAATTGTGAACAAAATATGCAAAATATAAAAAAGCTGAGTTTTTCCGTAAAATATTTTTATATTTTTTTCTCAAAATTTTAAAAACATGAAAAAAATATTTTCTGGAAAACCCCACCTTTTTTATATTGCCCAATATTTTTCAAACGTTTCTGCTAATATAACAGAGGCATCTTATGAGTATCATGCGGGCTAAGACATTTTTGAAGCTAGAAGAATTTTTTTTCTAAAAATGTAATTTATGAATTTTTCTCATGAACAATGAAGGATATCGCAAAACAACAACAGACTCTTTCATGAAAATTCTTTAGACGTGCAAACTTTTATCTTAACATTTTTTCGTATCTGTCATTGTTTGTGAGAAAAAGCTTACTCACAAGACAATTTCCTTATCAAAGTAGAAGTTCAAAAAAGAATCGACAAAAAATATAAGGGTGAGTTTTTTGAGAAAATCGACTTTTAATTTTCTCAGAACAAGCGCCATTTTTTGTTAATTTTGAACCTTTTCAAAATTTCTGGTTGGATTGCGAAAAAAAAAGTAGACGCTATTAGAATCAAAAGGAAAATGATGATTATCTCAATTAGGTTGAAAGTTATAGAGGTTGAAAAAAATCGGGTTTTTTGAAAAACAAAGCACAAAATTCAAATCTTATTTATTTTCGTCTCCGAGAGATTCTGCGACTTCAAGTGTAGTACCCTGTCTGATTTGAAATGGATTCGGTCAATAGTTATTACTTTATAATTTAATGTGCACAATAAGATTGCAAAAATATTCATAAGTTCTAAATATATCACTGTTTTAAATTATAAAACTTGCATTTTATTTCTTACAACATGGAAAAGCTGGAAATGTCAGGGAATTTTGTTGGTTTGTTTTAAAAATTGTAATATTAAATTAAATAACGATGCTTTTTATTTGTAAAATGAAAGTTATTATCCTGTACTGGATTTATTTTCATATACTTATTCAAATCAAATTGTTTTTTAACATTTACATTAACCTCAGAAAAATACATTTTATTGAAAATATCAATATGTTAAATATGCTCTGGATTTTAAGTAAATATAAAAATGATTTGAAAAATGAGAAAGCTGATTTTTCTCTTAGGTTCAAGAGGGTTATAGTCCAATATGTCAAATGCATTTTTCTTAAAGAATTGGATTTTTTTAGTAGTTATTATAATATTCCTAAAAGCTTGTACTATGAAGAAATTTGTTGACCTTCCAGAAAGTTACTTTTATAAATTAAGGAACATCATTATTAAATTTTTTATAGAAAAAGTATACCGTTCCTACACAGTTGTACATTTATAAGGACAGAGAAAAACATTATTCATAATTAATTCGCGTAACTGTTGTATACTTATTATAATATATTTTCCAAGATAAAAAAAACTACAAAACTGTCGCTTCATCTGAAAAAAATATACTTTCAAATTAATTCTGTCACTTTCTGTAATTATAGGTATGGGAAATTGATAAGTCGCTGCGTAAATTTCGAAGCAAACTTTCAGTTCAGTTCATAAGTTTCTGTAACCAAACTCTTCATGCGAACGTTTGTGGCGGGGCACCTGAAATTTTTGACCCAGCGCTATTAGTTTCTCACAAGTTGTGATACGTTCACTCGTTTAGTATATAATAGCAGATAGAATCATGAGTCTCAGCGAAATGCGTGCCATTTATATTTATAAGATAGGTTTATATATGCGTATAGGTATTAGTATGGAATTCGTAAACAAACTCACTGTAGCCACCGAGCGACCTTCCAAGCGTTTGCACATATATGTATTAAAAAGATTTGTAGTCTATGTTCATACACTTCCCTCCGTCTTTCTTTTTGCCATGCGCCAGCGTGAAACAAAAGATCACATGACCCCCATTTTTCGTATAGTGGTTTAGAAAGATTGCAAAGCGTTTGTACCGAAATTTACAACATTTTATTCCGCTTCTTTCAAAGGACTGTACTAATTTTCGTTATTCGAATCCATTACAAAATCTAATACAGCGATTTATAAATACTGTAACTTTTTGTACGTAAGAGTCTGATATTCTTACGATTTAATCTAATAAGAGATATTAGTCTGTATTTTCATAGTCACTATTCGACTTTTTCTAACCGTACTCGATTATCCCTAAATTCGTATATTTTATTTCAATTATGGATATGCGATAAAAGAAATATTAATACCAAAAGTCTCTCCGTGTACAATTGGAAATGAAAGCGTTTTAATACTTGCACGGTTATTAATTCAGAACTATCAAAATCAAATTAAATTTTTAAAAATTTTACAATTTCCAATTAAAATCTTTCATAGTTATATAATTTTCAATTGAAAGTGTTAAAAATTGAATAACTTCAGATTGAAATTTGAAAATGTATAAATTGAACAATTTGGGATTAATAGTCTTTGAAACTGAAAAATTTTGAATTGAAAGCTTCAGAACTATAAAAAAAATTTAATTGCAATAATTATAGATTAGATAAATGTGAATCGTTCATTGTCTTAAATAAAATTAGTTACTTATGATGGCATCTACTTTGGAATTGTACAATTTTTAATGATTAATGTGGGGCCGTTCAAAAAATACGTAACGCCTTTAGGGGGGAGGGGGGGGCAAGAAAAATTGCATAAAATATTGTATTTTTGATAATACATCAAGTAAATTTTTTCCCTTAAAATAACATGAAAGCTGACAAGGTTCTGCGCCCAATGACCCCAAAATGAAGTGTTTTTTTTTAATCTTTAAGAAGATATTGAGATTGTCAAAACGTTTAAGTTTTTTGCAGAATGTCCGTAATGTTTCAATAAAAAGTCGTAAAAATTAAAAAAATTTGTATACTTCAAAAAAAGGGTTTGAAAAAATTATGAATTTGATAAACATATATAATTCATTAAATGTTCTTAAAATATAGAAAATTCTAAGATAGTTATTATTTCGGGAGTTATTCATAATTTAACGAAACTTTAAAATTTTGACATTTTTTGCAATATTTTGTTAAAGAATTGACACAAACACATCCTTTCAAAGTCTCTTGACGCAAACCTGTAACAAAAGTAGTCACATACATTCTCGTCGGTAATGTATTTATAAAAGGAATAATTATATTAATTTAAAAACTAAAATATGAATCTGATTTTGAACAAGAGTGTCTCTTATTCAATTAATTAATTTTTGTAAAAAAGTTACGTAACACCTAGGGGGGGGGGCAAAAAACTACGGTGCGTTACATAGGAGGAGGGGTAAAAATTCGAAAAAAGCGTAATAAATTTTTTGAACGACCCCTGTTTTTTATTTGGAGTTTGTCTAATTTTGGAAGCTTCGAATTCGAAATTTGTTTGAAGCTCAAAGGCTACTGCTTGAAATTACATGATTTTGAATGATATATTTGAAAATATTGTCAAATCTTAAATAAAAGGCTTGACATTAAAGTTATTCAATTTAAAATACTTTTAATTAGAGATTCTGATGTCATTTCCCTAGGCCTAAGCCTATTATATAGCTGGAATGATTTAAATTGAAAAAGTCGTTTCTCTCATGTCGTCCATATTTACTTTCGTCCACCCCGACTTGATTTTGGTTTCACGTCCTCTCCTCCGATCCGAATGAATGAACATATCTGACTTTCTTCCGGGCAGGAAAAAAATAGCAGGACTTTTGAATGGTAGACGAAACATCAGATAGGAAAGATATAACAAAGACAATAATGCGGACCGACGCTTTTGTAGCTTTTGTACAACGACGGGACGTCTTTACCCTGTTGCGACAACGCACGACGCCACTTTGTCTGCCGACACCTCGTTGCCCACACACGCACATATTTACTTGACTATCCGGTCCCAAGACCCATGGATAGTCTTCGGGGTCCATCGCACCGGGTGGTTTGCCCCTGTCCAGGAGCAGTTCAGGAAGATCCTATCTTCTCTGCAAGGTGGGCGTAGAAAGTGAAACGAAAGAATGAGAAAAGTTGGGAGGGGGCAAAAAATGAACCTTTCGAATTCACATCCACGTAGATTTTCAAAGAAAAAAGAGCCATGTGGTAGGAATTTATGGCCAAGTAAAAAGGAACTGATAAAAGATATGAATCTTCAATCATTTTTAATAATTTATATTACAATGTTTTTCAAAATGCATTCATATACCCTACTGGTCAGAATTGTATAGGTCCACTCACAAACATCGTATTAAAAACCAACTTGTCTTAGAAAGTGAAGACAACCGTAAAAAATGAAAATATAAATACAAATATTTTTCAGCTTGATGCATGCTTTAAGGAAATTGATGGAAAAAGTTTGAAACTTCGCTAAATTTAAGTCGCAAATATCAGTTTTAAAATAAAAACCAAGAACAATTCAAATGCTTCAACGGTATTCGAATTATCGCAGTAATAGATTGGTCTCTTTGAAAAAACTGATATTTACGCTTATTGGAATTAGAGGAAGTTTAAATTTGGTTCATCAATTCCCGAAGGCCTAGGCCCTAGAGCATGCAGTAAGTTGAAGTTGGGGAATGAAAATTGTCTAAAAACGGAAATTACGCTGTTTTTTATCACATGGTTTCTCGGTTTATATTCATCGAAAATACTTCCGATAGGGCTCATTGGACGGGCACTTTTACCAGACTTCCAAACAGATTTTGAAAAATACTTCCATCTTCACTTTGTAATGAATTATCCACTTTATAAGGCAAGCTTATTTTTGATACGATGCAATTCGGACCGGTATAGTAGTGTATATCTTTCAAAGATCAGATACTCTCAAATTTGGTTCTTCTGAAGATCCGGAATGATGGCAATAAAGTTTGAAAATAATTTTAATAATGTTTTCACCAGTTTCATAAATTCAAGATCCTGTTGAATATTTTTACAACCAGCAATAAAAATCTTGTGTCTTGCAAATCCAGTGATCGAGTTGTGTCCTCCTGGGTTAGGCTTTTGGCTGAGTATAAGAAGAGGAGTGATTTTGATGAAACCGGTCGTAACTTTTGGAAAATAAAAGAATATTGTGCAAATAATGCTTATTTATCTTCTTGCTTGAGTGTCGTAAAGTTGAGCACCGGTTTTCAGCAAGACAGCCTATCCAAGTGCTTCATCTGATTCAAGGCGTCCAGCGGAGCGACTTACTGCTTGGTTATTGTGCACGTGTTACACATATATAAAAGTGCATTTGTTCCCGATAGAGATCTTTGACGAGGTATGTGATAGAGATCCACGAGCAAGAATCGCTACTCGTTTTTCATCTCTGAATCGGATTAGAACTTCGTTTTACATATCAAAAAGCATTGAGCTCTTATTCAAAGTGAGAAGGAGTAGAATTTCTCTGCAAATTTCGAATTCAATTATTCATTTCGTTTTTGCAGATACACAGAGAAAACAAATAGTTATTGTTACACCTTACTTTAAGTGCGATTTAGACTTGAAGCTAGGTTTGAGCTCATTTTTTGCCTTAAAAGAAGACCGTTAGCCTACTGTTTAGGTTAAAACAAAACATCTCTATCTTAAAACAGGACTAATTTTCTTAATTAAAAAACTTTTTTTTTCCGTGTACCGTCAACTGGAATAATAATGGATCATTGGGCTAAATGTGGATCAAGGTAATACTCCATGCAAAATTTTCTTTTTTTAATGGGATTTTACTGTATATCGTAAGAATATTGCTTACAAAATATTATCACAAAATAATAAAAATTCGCTGAATTATACAGCAAAAAAGTTGATCCATACTTACCGTGAATGATCCATAATTACACCGGTTGACGGTACTGGAAATATTTCTTTTTTTCAATATTTGCCTTGTGTGATGAACAAAAATGGATTAAAAAGTAATTATTTAAACTCTAAAGGCTATCAGCAACATCTTGCTTCTCATTTTTATCAGGTCCACCTTGTATTGAAACCAATCAATTTCTGCATGATAATAGCAAGAGGGTAGTAATACCAGACCGTGCTGTGCATTAACATAGGATCAAAATGTGTAATCCGGAACGTTGGTAGCAGTGTTGGGTAGTAACTCGTTACTTGTAATTAAGTTACTAAAAAAGTTACGTTGCTTGTAACTTGTAACGTAACTTAGTTACTATTTAAGACAAGTAACTTGTAACGTAATTTAGTTACTATTTATGTATAACATGTAACTTTAAGTTACTCACTTTATCGTTACTTTTAATTTTGTGTATTATACCTATTATTTTAAAGTATAATGCGGTAGAATAATTGCACTGGTTGAAAATTTAAATCGATTAATTACATCCAAAGTTATGTTATATGTTCAATATTATAATAAAACATGTCTTGAGTATTCGGTTTTTGGCCATTAATTTATTAAATCCGTTATTTCAACGTTTCGGCCACGAAACGTAGAGCCTCATCAGGATGACAAAAGTACATTAAGAACTGTGTTACCAGTATGAAAACAAGCGGAGCTTCAACAATATACAGTCTCATAAAACATAATTATGTCATCATTTTATCGTGAAAGTGCCGAAAAATTAGAAGGTGTGTAAAACGTAAAGTAAATTTTAAAATTCCTTAGATTGTCAATTATTGCATTGTAGTGGCGTAAAAATTGTATGGACTTAGAAAAATTGAAGTTTATAGATTTGCCGATAGTTAGTGTTTCCACCTATGACAAGGTAACTATAATTATTTATTTATAAATTAATCAGTGTACCAGCACATGTTAACTTACCTACGTATTTTACCTATGCCCATTTATTTTAAAATCTCAAAAACTAAAGTGGGAGGGGGGTGAATTTAAAGAAACTTTTAGGTAACTTGAAGTTACTTCTTTTAGTAACGTAACTGTAACGAGTTACTTAAGAAAACTAACATACCCAACACTGGTTGGTAGCGATCATGACGTATATTTATTATGAACTATCATGTAGTCTATTGAATATGTCAAGAAACATATGATCTTGCAATCTGTGCACTTGTCAAAATGATTTGTCTTGATGATTGAATAATTTGAAGCAACTTTGAAAATCAATATTTTAATCTCTATGAAGTTTAATAATACCAAATGATACCTATTTTTATTACACTCTTGTGTTATTAAGATATAGAACTGCACTAAACATTAATAATACAAATGTAAAACAAGATTGCCATATGATTCCAATTTAAATTTCATAATTTTCAGCCGGCCAAATAAAATTTTTAAAATTGCTTAATTTTAAATGCCTAGTTCTAAAATGGTTAGAGTCTGAATATTTTTATCGTGCGTATTACAAAAGTTAATATCTTATTTTTCATTGTTTAAGGAATGTATCGTAAGGAAGGAAAGGTTAGTCATGAAAAAAAAAATTATATTATACTTCAAAGAATGACGACGTTATTAATGATGGTATTATTTTTTAAGGAAAAATTGTTATTTATGAAAAAATTTTAAAACACATAAAAATTGATTATTTCACGAACTATATTTGTTTAAAACTGTTTTTTTCATATCTTTTCTTAAACAATTTTTAAGAATTGTGTGATTTTAATTAATGATGTCTCATTTTGTGGTTGGCAGTATGATATATGACTTCAACATACCCAATTTTTAGAATAAAAATGTATAATGGCTAAAATCATTCTAGGAAAAATTTACTATGAAGCATTTTTTATCAAAAAAAATAAACTCTGCTTGTGAACTCATTTAATTTTAAAAAATGGATATGGTGGAATCGTACGGAATATTTTCCTTTACAAAAAGCCATAATTGCTTAAAGTCGCAATTTAATTAAGCAATTTATGATGAAGCGATTTGAGTTTGAAATTAGCCTATTTTCAATGGCCAAAATTTCAACTTTCAGCTTTGAATTCTTGGCACTATAATTATTTAAGTTTTATCATTTGAAAATAAAAATTATGCAATTGCAAAGACTTCGAATTTATTCTATTTTATATGATTTCAATTTGAACGTTTTACATTTAAAACCACATAATTTTAGACGTTTAAATTTCTACTTCAAAATTTGAAAACATACAATTTTAATTACAAAAGTATGAAGTATTATATTATTATTTCATTATATTATTAATTATTATTCAGTTACAAAACTAACATCGAAAAATAATGCAATTTTAAAATGTTTGAATTTAAAGTTGTTCAGTTTTTAAGCATTCTTAATAATTGTCATTTAAATTATACAATTTTGAATATTTTATTTTTAATACTGTTTAGTTCTGAAGTCTTGAATAAAAATTACTCAACTTACCTCTAATTTGAAATTGTTTATGTTGTCGGGTAGGGCCGGGTTTCGAATTAGCGACCTGACCCGAAAACCCGAACCGACCCGAAAACCGGAACCAGACCGAAAGTTTAATTAAAAAACGTCCTGAAATTTCAAATAATTTTCGGTAACTTTGGCGGTAATTTATGGTAACTTACCAATATTACCGAATATCGCCCGAATTAAAAAAAAATTAAATTGTACCTTTGCGTCAGTTCAGGATTTAGCTCGGGTTTTAAGCTTTTCGAGCCGGTTCCGGCTTTCGGGTATTCAGGTTTTCGGACCGTCTTGCGAGCCGAAAACCCGACCCGACCTGCCCGGCTCGATGCCGACCCAACCCGACCCAAAGTCATGTCACACATTACCAAAAATTGTGCAATTATTGTATTTAAAACTGTTCAATTTTAAATGTTTTGATTGAAAAGTTAATCAAAATGGTGTCATCTGAAATGCTTTACAAAAAAAATCCAAAAATAAATTTTTTATGTAATTCTAAAAATTTAGGACACAAAATTTCCTTAGTGCCTTCTATTAAATTTCCCAAATTTTGAACTCAATATCTGAATTCGTGTGGACGTAAAAATTGTTGCGAAATAAAAAATAAAATGTCGATGAAGTAGGAACAGATAAGTATGAGATGGCCTTTAAATTGAAAATTCTTCAGTTTTTAGGGATTGAGTCTTAAAATTTGAATATGTAACAGGAAAAGATATTTGAAACCCCTAGAAAAAATAGCAAATGAACAGAATAAACTCATTTAATATTATTATATAAATAATAATTTTGGCTGCACTTCCGAAAAGGGCTTACCTACAATTAATTTGACACTCCTTCTACGCAAGTATTTTGACGTATTGATTATGAATTATAATATTGAAAATACTTGAAAATGTCACTTTCAAGGACAAAACTTGATAAAACTATAAAAATTTAATTTTTCTTTTCCGTTTAATTTAGTAAATGATAAAAATGTACAAAAAAGCTTCGAATGAAAGTTGTAGATATTTTGATAATACATCTATTTTGTAACATACAGTTTTCCTAAAAATCCATTATTTTTTGACAAAAGAAGGAAAATGTTGGTACAAAGTGTAGAACTGCATGAAATTAGACTTGTAGCATTCCTGTGATTGGTTATAGAATAAATTTACGTCACATCCCTACCTCGTTCCAGTGTCGTGTGGGGGCTCTGTGACTGGTCATAGAAATAATTTATGTCACACCTCTACCCCTTTCCAGTGTCTAGTGGGAGTGGGAAGGCACCCCTGTGAGTGGTCGAAGAATCAATTTTTAGTCACACACCTACCCCTTTCTAATGTCTCATGTGGGAGAAGTCTCCCCTGTGATTGGTCACAGAAAAAATTTAATTCACACTCCTTCCCCTTTCCAACATCTCGTGGGAAGCGAAAAGGCACCCCTGTAACTGGTCACAGAAATAATGTTTAGTCACACACCTACCCCTTTTCAATGTCTCATGTGGGAGAAGTCTCCCCTGTGACTGGTCACAGAAAAAAAATTTAATTCACACTCCTCCCCCTTTCCAACATCTCGTGGGGGGCGAAAGGGCACCCCTGTAACTGGTCACAGAAATAATGTTTAGTCACACACCTACCCCTTTTCAATGTCTCATGCGGGAGAAGTCTCCCCTGTGACTGGTCACAGAAAAAAATTTAATTCAACTCCTTCCTCTTTCCAACGTCTCGTGGGGGGGGGGCGAAAATTCACCCCTGTGACTGGTCACTGGAATAATGTTTAGTCACACACCTACCTCTTTTCAATGTCTCACGTGGGAGAAGTCTCCCCTGTGACTGGTCACAGAAAAAAAATTAATTCACACTCCTTCCTCCTTCCAACGTCTCGTGGGGGGAAAAAATGCACCCCTGTGACTGGTCACTGGAATAATTTGTCACATCCCGTTGTCATGTTCGTTGTTTGAGGTATCTAAAAGAGCCGGTTAACAGAGCTAACTTGAACTCAACAAACTTTAATTCATCCCCTTGCCCCTTCTATGGCCCCTCTTACGATGTTCGTTTTTTAAGGTACTGTTTACGTCGAAGAAATTCTCGGAAGAACCTCACGGCCATCGCAAGCCATACCCGAAACCCGACATAAATCCAGAGTTGAGTGTATTATAATTTAAGTCACACCCCTACCACATTTCAATGTCTCGTGGAGGAAGTACCCCTGTGACTGGTCACAGAAATAATTTAAGTCACACCACTACATATTGTGAAGTATTTCCCCGTTTTTTAATATTTATCGTCCATTTTCGTAATCAGGGAGTTAAAATATATGGGTATACAGAGTTTGATATTAATCGGAGGTAAGCGCTTTTCTGAAGTTTATAGGAAGTACACAATAAATTTTGTAATTTCCAAATCGAGTATCACAAAAGATGAATTGATTATAAGGTATTGGAATGAGAAGTATGGACTATGGATATTTGACAAACGAGATTAGGAGAGCATGACAGCTTATCGAGAATCGGAAGCCGTGTGTAACCCTTTTACGAGCCCAGTGGCTGCTTAACGTTGCGATCTCGTTCTCCTCGAACACAATCGCACCAAAAATCTATATGGGCTCAGGAATGCTTTTAAAATGCTAAAACGATCATCGAAAGTATCCGGTGACTCGTGTCGACGAGTAAGGCGAATGCTTGCATGCTAAACGAGCCATCTTCTTTTTTCTGAGACACGGCTGGATACCAAACAGTCAAACAGTCAAAGAGCCCAAAGCAGCAGTCTTCGGCAGAAACGATGGGACAAGACGAGATGCGAGACGCCATTTATTTATGGTCCAACAGCCCATTACCGACGTGACCACAATGTTCCAAGGCGCCGAAACAAGACGTAACTACAGCCCCTGCTATGCGTAATTTAGAAACCGATAAATATGTCATTCCAGCAACCGGCAGTGGTTTCTACTTTTTAACTTTGAGGCTTGAAAGAAACCTCATACCAATCATCTCTTCTTCTGCAAACTCCAAATTTTTTCAAATATCTAATTGTAGAGGCAGTATATTTCTAACTTCATTATGCTCCACCCTGTCACTTTGGCCGCCTCTTCTTTAGTCAGAAACGAAAAGTTGTCCAGAAATAATAAAAATTAATAGTGGAAGTCATTCTTCGACACACGAGACATGGATAGAAATTAAATAATTGAAAGTACGCTGTAAAACAAATGACTGCACATTCGACATAAAGCGTCACCTGTCAAGAGGTATAATAATGAAACAATTCCGTAGGCGCCGAGACGCACAATGTTCAATCATTTCGCAGGTGCCCACCCGTCGAGACGCTATCATCGTTTTCGTCTCTGAGCCTTTATATTTTCATTGCATTCCTAAAGACACCTATAAGGTGAGCAAAGAAATAATTATGCAAATACAAAAGATTGCAGAATATTCTTCATACACAGGATAATCAATTCCTTAATCCTCTTGGTAAGAAAAAAAATGATTCTCTTAATGGACAATAAAAATAAAGGTGTTCCTCTTAGGCTGAACTACTATATTACTTAAAGAAAAGAACTTACTAAATCTGAAATAGTGAAAATTTCACTAATTGAATTAGTGATTGAATGATTCACTGCTGAAATAGTGATTTTTTAGTTATTCAGTATTGAATTAGTGGACTTTTAATGTGAAAATATTGAGAGTTTCACTATTTCCAATTATTGGATTTAATTCACTACACTGGGACCTCGACATACTTCCCCTCGACCTACTGCCTTACTAGAATTTTGCCAGCTCGCATTCGTAGACGAGGGAGTCCGAGGGACAGGGGAAGACGAGCGACGACCCTGACGCCATTACGCAGTAACGTAGCGACAAAGCGGGCAGTGCCTCAAGCGGATAATTTCATCAGTTCGCTTTAGTTCAGTTCACAGCTCGCATTGGGTGCACTGGTTCATACGGCCCTGACTGTTTACGTCGTAGAAATTCTTGGAAGAGCCTCACGGTCAAAGTAGGCAATGCCCTAGACTTGAGCTAACTCGAAGCTCTAATGTATTTAATTAGTGAAATCAAGATAGACGCCGTGACCACGTGATCACGACTAAGCGTAACGCGTAAATGAATAAAACATGATGAGTTATATTTTCCTATATCTAGTTACAAGTAAATAAATAAATAGTGCAAGATATAGAGATAGCAAATATTAAATAAATAATCAACAAAAGATTGAATGAAATTCTATTTTCTTTCAGAACCCTGGTGTTCAAAATTGTATAGACCAAACAGCGCGGAAAAAAGTTAATTAATAAAAA
>JAUMHM010000016.1:18277161-18291837 GCA_032362435.1 Melikaiella ostensackeni
AAAATCTAATTTTTCACCGTATGACTAGTCCTTAAAGTACCCTCACTTACATATTAAATCTAAACTCATGAATTCGCCTTAATAAAATAGATTCACTCATTCGCTCCTGACATGGAAGGCTGATCAGCACCAGACTGGGCCAGGCTAGACTGCCAAATCGATAGGGAAGGAAAACGATTGTTTTAATAGTGTTAATTTCTTTTGTATTATCTCTTTAGACATCCTGTTAATTTATCAAAATATGTAAAAAAAATTTGCTGATCGAACTTAGAAATTTTGTTTGTCCTTGGAAAGCTGATCAGCGTCAGACTTGGATCAGAGCAGACTGTCGAAGTGATAAGAAAAAAGTTCTTGTTTTGATAGTGTGATTTTCTTATTTCCTGTCTTTTTGGACACCTTGTCAATTCTTCAAAATATGTAAAAAAAATTGCTGATCGAACTTATAATTTTTTTTGTTCTAAGAAGCTGATCAGCGCCAGACATGGGCCAGATCAGACCTCCCAAACTAGACGATCTAAATAAAGTCTGACCTGAGCCAGACCTGGGCCAGATCAGACTTTCCAGACTTAGCGGTCTAAATAAAACCAAACCTGGGCCAGACCTGACAATAGTCTGCCATGAAATTTTTCCACAGGGATAGATGAGAGGGAACTGTAGAACTTTCATTTTACATCACTTTTATAATTCAATAAATGAATAAGCTTATAAGTGCGTGAATCTATTCCTAATTAATTAATTTCTTTCTATTTATTTCTAAAAAATAATGATTAGTGCGTAATTAGCGACTTTTAACTATTTAATTAGTGATTTTCCACCATTGAATAGAAGATATTTGACCTCAGAAACCATTATTTTCTCAGTGAAATTTCACTAATTTATTTAGTGGAATATTTTCACTTATTAAATTAGTAGTTTTTCACTAATTTGTAGTGACCAACTTTTCACTAATTCAGTTAGTGAAATTACACTATTAAATCAATCCCTTAATCCTTCTTGGTGAGAAAAAAAAGATTCTCTTAATGGACAATAAAAATAAGGGTCTTCCTCTTACGCTGAACTACTACACTCAACTCTCGATATACTGCGCCTCGGCTTACTACGTACCTAGAATTCTGCCAGCTCGCACGTGCTGACCAGTTACTCCAGGGGACAGGGGAAGACGCGCGGCGACCTTGAGGCAAACCCACAGTACTGTAGCGACAAAGCGGGCAGCTCGCACCCTCGCGTACATATTTCGCATTTATTCTTAAATACACGCGAAAATCCTCTTTTTATTAATAAGTCTTCATTATTAAAAAAAGTCCATCCTTTATGGTAACAAGAACCTACATTTTTATAAAATACAGTTAATTAATATTATGTATTCCTACTGGAAATGGTTCATACTGCCCTGACTGTTTTCACTGTAGAAATCTCAGAAAAGTCTCACGGTCAAGATAAGCAATGCCCGAGACCCGCACTAACTCGAGAGTTGAGTGTATATGACTTTAAGAAAAGAACTTTTTCTCTAAAGTTCATTTTCTATTGCCAGCCTTCATTTTCTTGATCTTAATTTCGTAACTGAACCGGTCCAAGTCTAAAACCTGCGCACGTGTTTGAGCGAGATTCGGCTTTGTTAATTCGAAAGACTGTTCTGGTTGGTATCAGAGCGAGGCTTGACTTTGTAAATGTAAAAGAAAGAAAGAAAGAAAGAATGAACGCGAGAGAGCAATATTTTCGTTGTACATGCCAACTCATCGGCTGCTCGTGGGAACGCCTTTATAGTAGCCAAACGTGACGAACAATATGAAAAATTAAAACGCGCTTGTTTTCTTTGGAAGAAGCTTCGCGTTCAGTTCTTAAAATGATTTGCGTAGTCACTTCCCTTCAATAACGTGAATTACTTCGACCCTCAATTTTCTATATCGTTCCTCAAAAAAGAAACAAAAAGAGTACACTTATATTGAATGTATTTTAAAAAGTCTCACAAAGACATTCCCTGAACTGGAATTAGGAAAAATAAAATTTGTGTGGGCAAATAAAATTCTTTTCGGAATGCAGCAGCTTTACCCCGGGCGCAAGATATGGTTACTCCGGCTCACGGTAGCTGTATGGACGCGAGAAGGTTTTATTTCCGCATAACGTGAAAATGAAACATAAAGTGGCTGGGTAATCGATCTCATTGAACACAAAGAATATATCCGGTATTTTTGTTTCTACAACCATCCATCTATGAACAACGACCTCGACCCATCCCTTCCGGCTTAATTTTATTACCTGCAGAATTCCATCCACGCCACTAGTGTCAGATTCCACGCTGTTTAGCTGGTTAGTTGGGCCATAAAAATCCTATTGCGCTCAAACTTTACACCGATTTCAAAATAGTTAATATATCACCATTAATTTCTACTGCTTCCTGAATTTCCAGGTTTTATTTCCAAACACACATTCCTGTGGTCCTGAAGAAATGAGCTACAAGTCTCAGAAATCCACCAATAAAACTTTTTGTAGAACTAAATTCGAGTTGGGAAATTAACGATTAATGATTCGTTTGAAATCATAAAAGATAATCAAATGCTAAAGTATAAAACTAACAAAAAGATAAACCATATGCCCGTAGGGACAAGTATGGGCAGGAAATATAGAAATTACTTTTGTAAAAAAAAAAAAAATTTAAAGGTGCTTTTACTTTGAGCGTGGCGGATTGCCGTTTAGAAATAAGTATTTTTAACAAAAGTACAAAAGAGACCACTCCGGAAGATGCATTGTGTTGTGAGAATGAAAAGGCTACGATTAAACGAGCGACTCGGTGCCACGAGCGAGGTTTGCTTTTATTTTTCTGACTGAAAAATAGCCTCTCGATGGCCGCTTGACCGAAAAAGAACGCAAAAGTTTTGTTGTTGCATTCCGGGAAAGTCGAAGAGCTGGAGCTTGTTCGTAGAAGAATCTTTACGAAACCCGGCATTGTAGTAACGAGAACCCATTGTCCGTCGGTGCCAAGCAGTCTGGCAAGCCAGTCTAAGCGCGGCTATGCTTTGGGAGCTCGAACAAATCACCTTGTGCCTTTAACGCTGACCAAGTGACCATTGGCCTCAAGAGGCTTCCATTTTCCCGTGAAATTCTTCAAAAGATGGACAATATCTTTTTAATTGCATTTATAGCACATTGCACTGGTCCGCACCAGTTCTTCACTTGGTATAAGCATTTTTTTCAATTTTTTTTTTGCTTATTTTGAGGGTTCAAAAAAATAACAAAAAAGTTAAAAAAAATTACATTGAAGGCTTTATCCGAGGGGTTAATCGCTCGGATTTTCGGTGTACACTAGATTGCAAGATTGCATGGTATTGCAAATGTGTGACTAAAAAATATTGCATGAGATTGCAAAAGATTCCATGGATTATAGGAAATTCATTATAGAAAATCATTATATCGAAAAAGATTATAAAATAATCAGCATTGGAATAAATGATAATAAAAATTGAAGGAATTTATATAAAAAGTAGAGAAACTACAAAGGAACTATTTAAATTAGACCACTCATAGTCTCATATGGAAGTACTATGCACAAAAATATTGATTCTGCACAAATAAACTTTGTATAGTAAAAATTTGTGAATTCCCTTGACATCTGTAAAATCCCTTGAAATTTCATTGACATCCATGAAAATCCTTTCGATTTTCTTGAAATCCCTTGTTACCTTTGGAAATATTTTTAAATCCATTGAAATCTTTGGAATCTCTTAAAATCCGTAGGAAACCCTTGATATCTTTTAATCCTTTTTTATTCCTTTGAAATCTTTGAAATAGATAGACTTCTATAGAAATTATTCAAAATCCGTTGAAAATAAAATAAATTAAATTTATTCCTAAAAGTTCTTTAGAAATCACTTGAAATTGATAAAATTCCCTAAAATTTTTGATTTACTTCGATGTCCTATAAAACTCTTTAAATCTTGTGAAATTCTTTCAAATTCCTTTATACTTTGGAAATCCTACAAAATTCTTTTAATCCCCTTGAAATTTTTTAAATCTCTTGAAATTCTTTGTAACCTCTTAAGATAACTTAAAATCTATGAAATTCTTTGAAATTATAATAAAAGGAGGTGTTTCGGGTTTCAATCGAAACACCTCCTTTTATTATAATGAATGATCGTAAAGGCATTAAATCCTTTGAAATTGTTGAAATCACGTAGGAATTCTTTCAAATAAAATTTAATTTATGCCCTAAAGTTCACTAGAAATTCGTTGAAATCCCTTGAAATACCTTGAAATGTTCGGAAATAAAAAAAATCTATTAAAATAAGTAGAATTCATTTGAAATACCTTTAATATAAATTAAACTTCTTCATTAAAGTTCTTTCTCTAAAAAAAAAAGTTCACATCTCTAGAAATCTTTGAAATCCCTTGAAGTCCTCGGAGATTCAATAAAATCATTTTAATCTTGTACAATTCCTTGAAATAACTTAGAATCCCTTGAAACCTTTGCTTTGAAACCGCCAGGAATCCCTTGAAATTTAATTCTCTAAAATTTAGTTTTCTATGAATCTCTTGAAATCATTGAAAACCCTACAAAATTCGTTGAAAACCCTGGAAACATTTTAAATGTCTTGAAATTCTTTGGAACCTTTTAAGATAACTTTAAATTTTGTGAATCTTTCCAATTTTTTAAAATTCTTTTATATCTCTTGAAATTTTTGAAATCTCTTAAAATAAAATTGAATTTATTTTTGTAAGTTTTCTAGAAATTCGTTGAAATCTCTTAAGAACACTTGAAATCTTTGGAAATCGTAAAAATTCATTAAAATAAGTTGAAATAATTCAAAATCCCTTGAAATAATTTGAAATCCTACTTTGAGTAAACAAATAAATAAATCATTCGTTTGTAGTTTCTCCTTTGATTGCATCAATTCTTTCAATATTACAACATTATTTATTTCTATACTGATTTTCACTAGGAACTCCTTGAAATTTTATTCACTAGAATTTAGTTCTCTAGAAATCCCTTGTAATTTTTTAAATGTTTTGAAAATTCTTGGGAATCTTTTAAAATAAACTAAAATCCTTAAAATCCTTCTAAAAATTTTAAATATCTTTATATTTCTTGAAATTGTAGAAATCCGTTGAAATAAAATTGAATTTATTTCCAAAAGTTTTCTAGAAATTCGTTGAAATCTCTTAAGAACCCTTGAAATCTTTGGAAATGATAGAAATTCATTAAAATAAATTTAAAATATTGGAAATCTCTTGACTATAAATTAAACTAAATTTGTTCATTAACGTTCTGTAAAAAAAAACCGTTCAAATCTCTAGAAATCCCTTGAAATCTTTCAAATCCTTGGAGATTCAGTCAAATCCTGTAAATCTTGTGAAATACCTTGGAATACCCAAAAATCTCTTGGAACCTTTGAATCGCGAAGAATCCTTTGAAAATCAATTTAGATTAATTTATTTTCCAAAGTTCTCTAGAAATCCTTTGAAATCTTTGGGAATCCTACAAAATTCTTTGAAACCCTTGAAATTTTTAAAATCGTCTGATATTGTTTGGAATCCCTGAAAATCCCCGGAAATTTTTGGAAATTTTTTTAATCCTATAAAATCTCTTGAAATGTTTCGAAATCTTGCGAAATCCGAGAAAATATTTTTAAATATCTTGGAAAACGATTATATCCGTTGAAATCCTTCGGAATCCCTTAAAATTCCCTGATCTGTTTGGAAATCCTTGAACTAATTTCATATCTCTTGAAATTTTTATAAAATCTGACAAAATCACTTAAAATCCATAGAATTTCTCTGAATTCCTTGAAAGATATCGAAGTTAAAGGCTATTTAACTGATTTATAAATTGGATTCTAAATAATTTAAAATAAATTTCAAACCAGATTTCAAACAAAATTTGGTTACCGTCTATAAGTTGGATGATGTAAATTATTCGTATTGTTTTAAACATCTGTCATCTACTCATCTTATGAATCAGGTTTTAATGACTATTTAAAATAAAAGTATTCACATTATGAACAATTAACTTTAAAACGATTCGAAATAAAAATTAATCAAACTTTAAAAATTTGAATCATTTAAATTTTTTATTTTTGTTAATTTATCGAGTTCAAGGCTTGGCTTAAGATTGTAATACTCATCCTATTCCTAACTTAACGACATTTTTTGTTATGCTACCTATCGTGTGGGCAGAGGTAGCTCCAAAAGAAATGTTGGTAAAGTAGGAATCGGGTAAGTGTTACATGCCCTTAAGTTTAAAATTCTATTGGAATAAGCAAATTGTAATAAATTCAAATTTAACATGTTACTTATGCAATTCAACACTATCTATACTCTATATTAGATCGGATTTACATATCATCAGACAATTTTGAATAATATGTCAAACTAATCTAGTGTAAATGAATAAAAACCTCCATAGGAGCCCCACAGGGCCCCTTTCTCTACTTTGGTTGTGGAAGGGCGACTCCCTCTAGAACACTACTAGAAAGTCTAGTAGGGCCCACTCCGACAAAAGCGTTACGTTACCGATGGGGCCCCGACCAATTTTCCTCACTATAATCCGATTATAAATAGGGAAAACTCGCCAGAGCCCCCCTAGAACCCTTTCAAAATTTCTGCGCGAGTATTTTCATAGAAAAAAAAAAAACAACGTATTTGTTAGTTTTTACTTGTTATATTAGCTTAATTTACTTTAAAACAACAACAGAAACTTACATTTTATAATATTTTTTTCATTCAGTAATACGGACCAGCAGTTTTTGCCCTTTTATTGAAAGTGGGCTTCTTAGCCCCACCCTGAGGAATAAAGGCGGACACACTTTGGATTGCAATAACTAGTTAACGTAAGACGCTTAGCCCCCGTTTACGGTAATTATAGATAAATTGAATGTTTCAACTTCACGATATGGAACAAAAGGGTCAACAATTATATATTTAAAGCATTACCATCTTATTATAATTCCTTCGTGTAATTTATTAAGAAAAATATAAAAACGTGTCCCGCTTAGCCCCGTCCCCGTGTAGAAATCTTGATGTGGATCTAGTCAGGTTATGACCAGTTTTCCCTACGTCTAGTGTGGCCCTGGTCGGGTGAGCTGACATGGGCCATATATCGCTTGTAACTTTTTTGCAGATGATTATCCTATATAGGGAAAACTTGTTAGGGCCCTCCCATATTTTCTAGAGATTGCCCTAGTTTCTACAGTACAGGCCTAAAGTTTGAATACACTTGAGAAAAGAAAAGATTTTTTAATTTATCCACTTATTTTACGGAAACAACTTACTTCATCTACATAATTTTGGCATGTACCACATAGTTTCAACATTTTCTGATTTTTCTGAATTTATTTTATAGAAATCAAATCAACTATAAACAACAAAAGTACGAAAATATTACTTCAGCCGTCTTTTTCTTAGGTGTATTCAAACTTTCAGTCTGTACTGTAAAATTATAATAATTTTACAAAATAAAGACTCCTTCTGGATGAAAAAGTTCTATTATTAATTTTTAACTGAAAATTACTTTCTCTTAGTCTTTTGAAGGCTGAAGTTTTGAAAAAGTTCTGTTGCCATGCGGTCTATATACACTCAACTCTCCGTTTAACTCCAATCTCGGGTATGGTCTGCTATGACCGTGAGGCTCTTCCAAGAATTTCTACGATGTAAACAGTCAGAGCCGTAGGAACTATTTTCAGTAGAAATACATAATATTAATTAATTGTATTTTGTACAAATGTAGAATTTTGTTATCATAAAGGATGGGCCTCTTTTAATAATGAAGACTGATTAATGAAAAGAGAATTTTCCGCGTGTATTTAAAAATAAGTGCGAAATATGCACGCGATAGTTCGAACTGCCCGCTTTTTGGCTACGGAACTGCTGAAATCCGCTGAGCTCACGCACTTCTCTCTTGGCTCCTCGGACCCCCTCCACGACGATTGCGAGCCAGCGAAAATTCTAAGAAGGTGGTAGATGGAGGCGAATTAAATCGCCAGTTAAGTGTATGTTGATCGATGAAGAAGCCGATCATCTTCTAGCTCGTAATGGCATACTTATTTCCTCATCAACGAATCAAATTCATATAACTCATTGACTTTTTAACTCGAACAATGATATTTTCTCACTTAAGCCAGAAAGACAACAAAAATCACGTCGGAATGCATAATTATTCTTACTTCGTTTGGGCATACCCTTACGTCTTCACACTTGTACAACGCCATTAAAAGAGCTGAATTTTGTTTACATCACGGTGGCGCTGATGTCACACGGTGCGTTTTTTCAAAATGCAAAAAATGATTACATAAATAATATCCAATATTAATACGATTTTCCCAATTGAATCGGTGAAATGAATAAATAATGTGGTTACCGTAAAATAGGGTAAATTCGCCCATGTAGGGTAAAGTCGCTCACCCACAAACCACAATTTTGTATTTCAAAATCCAACACCACATTTCCTGGAAGAAAAAGATTCTGGATTGTTTTAATTAGTACAGCTGTCAAACCTTATTTTGGAATTTATTTGGTGCGAATTTATTAGTAAGTTTTAATAAAAATTATATTTATGTAGAACTGTCTATCTTTGAATTTTGGTTAAGTTGTGTTAAAAACTGGTGTGGAACTTTATTTGCACATTTTAATGTTAATTATAGCTATGTAACTTATATTTCATCGCCTTTACATGATTTACACAAAATTTACCCTATACTTATACCTATACCTCACAAATGAAATTTTTAATATCATTCGTGTCTGAATGTCATCCAATCATTTTTTTAGGCAGATCATCAAGACATGTTTGTAAATAATTAAATATACCCCTATTTTAAAGTCCCATCAATGTCCGATTATAATTCAACATTTCTTATTCAAAATAGAAATACTAGTCAAGGCCTTGTCCGCGCCCCTTTTTAAATGGGGCTTAGTAGGACAATTTCTGCACGGTTCTTACGGTGGGAGGTTATTTGATAAGTTTGGTAAGAGAGCAAATACATTTTTTTTCTTTGAGGTTTGCCTATATTTCTCAACATAGTCTCCTTCGAGAGCTACACACTTAGTACAGCGAGATTCTAATTTTTCATCCCTTCAGAAAAGTAAGATTTCTCGAGGTCTGCAAAATACGCATTGACGGCATCGATTACTTTTTAATTGGACGAGAATCTTTTCCCACCGAGCCAGATCCTCAAGTTGGAGAACAGAAAGAAGTCGCACGAAACCAAGCCTGGAGATTAGAGTGGATGAGGAATCAATTCGAAGCCCAGTTCGTGTATTTTTGCCATTGTGATTTCGGAGGTGTGAGACGGTGCGTTGGCGAGATGAAACAGCACTTCTTTGTACGCCAATCGTGGCCGTTTTTTTGTAGCTCGGCTTTGCAACGATGCAATAATGATGCATAGTACGTTCCTGTTATAGTTTTGCCCTTCTCCAATTATTCAATGAGGATAATTCCTTGGGAATCCTAAAATACTGTGGCCATCACCTTTCCAGCTGTCAAAACAGTCTTCGCCTTCTTTGGCGCACTTTCACCAGGCAGTACCCACTGCTTTTACTGCTGCTTTGTCTCGGGTGTATAGTGGGGGATCCAGGTTTCTTCCGCAGCCACGAATCGACGCAAAAAGTCCTGCGGATTTCGATTAAACTTCGCCAAACACTGTGCTGAATCATCTGTTCGGTCGCGCTTTTGATCGGGAGTTAGCAATCGCGGCACCCATCTTGCACACACCTTCTTAACCTCTAGATTATCATGCAAGATGCATACTCGTTTAGTGGAGATGCATACAGTCTTAGAAATCTCACGCACATTGATTCGGCGATCTTCCATAACTATATGATGAATTTTGTCCACCATATTCGATGTGGTGACCTCAATTGGGCGTCGGAGCGCACTTCATCTTTAGTTGTGGTTCGACCACGTTTAAATTCGTTGATTCGAAAATAAACGGTTTTCAACAAAGGAGCAGATTCCCCGTGAACTTCGTCTAGCTCAGGTTTGATCGGCGCTGCCGTCGAATTTTTCAAATAAAAATGTTCTATCTCTGCAGGAAACTCTTCTTTCTTCATTTTTTCGAAAACTACACGGAGAAAACATTTTGGAAGTAAGATCCATAAATATGGCTGTCACGACCACAAAAAATAGTAAAATACAGTAAAAGTAAAACTGTGGTTCCTACAAGTACATTGCTGTTTGTCTAGATATAATGTCTCAACTGTGTGGTTGTCGCAACCACACAGTGAAAGATATTTTTAATAGGATGTGGTTGTCTCAACCACACAGTAAACCTTCTCATCAATAGAATGTATCTCTCACAACCAGCATTGCTGATTGAAGAAAAAATTCATCTGCATTAATAATTCATAAGTTTTTATTTAAATTATAAAAGCATACAAAAAAAAAATGAAATTGGGTGACAAGATCTGTCAACATCACACATTGTAAATCCTGATGTCCAAGCTAATTCATATACGCGCGCATATATGAAATTGTCAGTCATCCTTACATCCATACAGAAAATCTTGCATTCCTGTACATTTTTCACATATTTCTCCTTGATTTTCCATTGTCCATCTACAGCTCATATCCAAGTATGTCAGCACTTTAGCACTTGCACTCACTTTTTACTTGTATTCGTTGCATACAGGAAACAATTTGGCAGGCGGTCGGATATGATGGCGTCCGGCCTGGTGGGTGACGCGATACGATGTGCGTTGGCGCACGTGAATCTGCGCAACTATGCGCACCAATCAACAGAGGATGAGCCACAAACACGGTGGTAGTGGAAGCCACCAGGTGAGAAGAAGTACCAATCAAAACAGGATGTGCTACAAACACGGTGCTAGTGGAAGCCACCAGATAAGAAGTAGACCAATCAAAACAGGATGTGCTACAAACACGGTGGTAGTGGAAGCCACCAGATAAGAAGTAGACCAATCAAAACAGGATGTGCTACAAACACTGTGGTTGTGGGAGCCACGAGCCTGTAGCTAAGAGCGTGTGGCTGTGACAACTATATCCAAAGAATGCCCAACTACGCGCGAAAGAAGCGGCACCAATTAAAACAGAATGAGCTACAAATAGCGTGGTAGTGGGAGCTACAAGACTGTAGCTAAAAGCGTGTGGTTGTAGCAACTATGTCAATACCACCATACCAGTGTTTTTCCAGAAATATAGGTTCTTTTTACGTGAATTGAAAGATTGGAGGCGCGTAAATGTTAGGCATCAAACAAAAGTCCATCAGCACCTTTCGTTGAAATATATTGAGATCTCTGGAAAAATCTGCTTTTAATAGCGGTCAAAAATAACTCCCCAGCAAAGACCAATTAATGGGGAAGATGGGATATGCAGTAAGATTTCTGAAGTGACCGCTGCACAGCTGGCTGAGAGACATCGAAAACTGGCCGAAATTCAAGATTTCGTCGGAATTATATGAAAGTTGGTATAACAGGGCTTTTGAGGTCGCTGAATTCAATTTTGAAGACAAAATTCACAATTAAAAAATGGCGGATGTAATATGGCTGCGAAAATTTTAAATTTTCTACAGATTTGCCTAAAACTTGGTACAAGCGGTTTTTTAAGGTCGCTAACTTTGATTTTCACGTCAAAAGTCACAAATTCAAAATGGTGAATCGAATATGGCGGCCAAAAATTTAAAAGATTCACATAGTTGCCTAAAACTTGGTACTAGGGAGTTTTTGAGGTCGCTGATTTCAATTTTGACGTCAAAAGTCACAAATTCAAAATGGCCGATCGAATATGGTGGCCAAAATTTTAAAGTTCTTACATATTTGCTAGAAACTTGGTACAAGGGAGGTTTTGAGGTCACTAATTTCGATTTTGACGTCAAAAGTTACAAACTGAAGATGGCGAATCGAATATGGCGACGCAGTGCCGTAGCTACAAAGCAGGCAATACCCATTACCGAGTAATTTCGTCAGTTCCCTTCAATTCGCTTTCAGTGTTTTGGTTATGCGTTACAAGAATGTCAAAGAAAAACAAGAGGAAGCCGTTAACGTTCGAAGAGCAATATGAGCTTGTGCACAAAGTCAAATCAGGTTCCTCAGAATAGTCTATTCTACAGAAATATCTTAACGTGTAACAGCAAAATTTGTTCCTCATTCAAGATAAATATTAAGTTTACACTTGTCTCAGACAATTTGAATGCATATCATTCATCAATTAGAACAGGGTTTTTTAGGCTATGTTTGGGCGCTTAAACATTTGTCAAAGATAAAGTTTATTAAGACCCATGCTAAAATTTGTATTTAATTAAATTATATACATATTTCGAAGAAAAATATATATGTGATTCTAAAAAATATATATCTTTTGTTTATTATAAATAATAGCTTTTTTGCTTATAGAATTATCCATTAGGTCAAAATTGAAAATAATTAAATCACTATTCTGTAAATAATAAATATACTTTATTTATTTATCATATTTATAATTTATAAACGGTTATGATATTTCTAATACATATATTATAATAATATGTACTAAATAATAATATATTATATAATATATTATAGTATTTATAATTTATGATTCTGATAAAGTATATTTTTATTTACAGAATAGTGATTTAATTATTTTACCGCTTAGAGCCCGCGTTGGGAGCACTGGTTCATACGGCCCTGTCTGTTTACATCGTAGAAATTCTTGGAACGAAGTCACGGCCATCCAGGCCATGCCCGAGACTGGAGTTAAGTGGAGAGTTGAGTGTATATTCAAAATATGAAATAAAATGAACAGACTTATTACCAATAACTGATGTAACTTTTACACAATGCGTTTCCAGCACTAAATTCTGACATAGATACTCGTATATACGAATGGAAGACGAGTGAGCTCAGTTACGGTTCCGTTGAAATGACTTCAACCCAAAGGTGCGAACAACGAGAATATTTTTCCTGATGTTGTTTCTCAGTTATCTTAGAACTATTTTCTAAAAAAAGAAACAAAATCTTCTTTGATACCAAAGGAAATATTAGTACAGATTAATATTATTATTTGATTTGTCTAAAGATATATTTTTATTTTAAAAATGTTATCGGCTCATACAATAAAAAGTTTTTAGTGTTAAGAAACATATGGATATGAGTACATTCCTAGCTTTTTTACTAAAAATAGTTATATCAAGAACAAGAAAAAAGAAAAGGAGAAATTTATGATGAATTCGAAAAATCAAGTTTATCAAGAAAATGAAGTGAGATTAAAAATTATCAAGGGCGTCCTTTTGTTGAAATTCTTCCAAGGGACACTTTTGAATTCTCAAATTTTTTCCATATCTCGCTTCATTTTCGAGAAAAATTGGAAATTATGATTTTTTGAAAGTAAACATGATTTTTATTAAAAACGGCTGCGGCGAAGATTTTGTTTTTATCAGAAAATAGTTTTAAGACATCCCAGATAAAAAATAAAGAAAAATATTCTTGGTGTTTGCACTTTTGGGTTGAAAACATTTTAACGGAACCGTTCGGTTCATTTTATGCGAACCACGATCCTTGCACCGTGCATGTGCGCGCTTACCTTCATTTGTACACTGACCCCATCTAGAAAATCAAATTTCTCGAATTGGACTGAAACTTCGAAAAAGTGTAGTCTAGTCTTATTAAATTAAAGTCTATATCAGTGGTGTATCTACGAAAAATAGCGCCCAGGGCAAATAAATTGCGCCTTTGTGCAACACTCCTATCAATAATTTTCATCTTTTATTTATTTATTTTTTTAGTTTCATCGCACCAATTTGGTGTATTCTATGTCAGATAGTTAAATTTTTATCTAAGGTAGATAAATTTTCAAACCAAACATTTGAATTTTCAACCAGAAATAAAATAATTAACTTCTCAGTTAAAAAATTAATGTTTAACCAAAAAAAAAACAAGTTTTCAACAAAATAGTTAAATTTCCAAGCAGAGATGAATTTCCAACTAAAGTTATGAATTTTTAACGAAAAAAATGAGTTTTTAACAGAAGAATTATTCTTTCAACCAAGCAATTGAATTTTTAACAAATGATGAATAAAAATTAAGAAGATTGATTTTCTACCAAAAAAGGCGAATCTCCAACAAAATACCTGAATCTTCAATTAAAAAGAGAAATTTCCAACCAAATAGTTGAATCTTCAACTAAACAATATAATTTTTTTTTACCAAAAATGGTATAGTTGAATTTTCAGATGAAAAAAATTTATGTTTGACGAAAAAAAATCAACAAAATATTTATGTTTTAGTAGTGTAATAGTGGAAATTTCGACTGAAAAAGATTTTAATTTTAAATCAAAAACAGTTGAACTCAACCAAAAAAGACGAATTTTCAACAAAATAGTTAAATTTTAAACCAAAGAAATAAATTTGCAATTAAAATGATGAATTTTCTACCAAAAAAGATGCTTTTTCCACAAAATACATAAATTTTCAACTGAAAAAAATGCAACCAAAGATGGAATAGTTACATTTTCAATTGAAAAAATGTATTATCGACAAAAAAAACATAAATTTTCAACCAGAAAGATGAATTTTTACTCAAGAAGATTAATTTTTCTGCAAAAGAAGAAGAATTTTCAACAAAATACATGAATTTTCAACAACTAGTTGAATGTTCTACTAAAAAAGATAATATTTCAACCAAGAATGAAATAGGTTAATTTTCATTTAAAAACGTTAATTTTCAACAAAATACATGAATTTTCAAGCAAGTAG
>JAUMHM010000016.1:18323244-18340295 GCA_032362435.1 Melikaiella ostensackeni
ACCAATCTTTGCTTAATGTCTCTCTTTTAAAATTTCTTAAAGATCGAAATAAAATCTATTTTCTTATGAAAATTTTTCTGTACTAAAGAAGAACACCCAAAAAGTCCACAATTCGAAAATAGACTTTGAGACTACCTGTTTTTTAAGCTCATTAGAGACATATGTACAATAAATGTACACAACATAAAGAAAAAAAGAGGGAGAAAAAAGAAAGAATCAACCAAAACCAACCTCACACTTTTTTTCTCCGTCTTTTTTATACTACTGGGGACCAACATGTTTCGAAGCCAATTTACACTTCCTCATCAGGGGTAATTTATAGGAAAAACAACAGGTATAAAATTGATAAATTGTTAGATGAGAAAAATATTGTTTTTACCTGAAAATAAAACAGATATGATTGATAGTAATTTTAGTTTTTGGTAAATATTTCATTCATTGAAAATATTTGAATGTTAGTGGTAATTTGGCTAAAATCATTTCATTCATTAATTGAAAATTGAAAATTTGATATAGGCGAAAAAATTCTGAATAAATCCCAAATTCAGTTCCTTTTATATTTTGATTAATTTCCGAAAATTCTAAATTATGACACAAACCTAAAGTCATTATATCCAATTAATGATTCCATCTCAAATTCTGTTGTATCTAGCAAGATCTCTTTTTAAATGAATAGCTTTGTTACCTTCCCTCTTCATATTTGTCAATGTTGAAAAACACAAAAACACGAACACTTTTGTTTAAGGTTATTGTTTTTGGATTCTTTTTTTTATATGATAGGAAAACGTTCACAAAAAAACATATGCTCAATAGTAATAAATTTTTATCCGGAATACAGAGACCAAAGCGAACTGTCTGAAGTCGCGACATATACTAAAATCTAAACCCAAAGAAATTCTCATATTTTAACGAAAAGCATTTTAGGGACACTTTTACAAAACTTACGACGTACGACATAGAACTCGGGCGAAGCTGTCATTTTTTTCGGCAGTATCGTCCAAACCCCAACCTCTTGTAAAAGACACATGTCAGAAAATGTTTCAAAAGACTTCATGGAATTTATTCAGATCATTTTAGCCTTTAAAATTGAGATTTAGAGAATACATACTTCTGACAAAATTATTCAGTTTTTATAAGTACCAATATGACATTATGATTATATTTACAGAATGTTCAATAAAGTCAGGAATAGAGTAGATATAAGAAAATCTAAAATAGATACAGAAAAACACATAAGCATCTGAAAAATTATAAAATTATAAACATAAATGTGAGTCAAAATACAGTACACAATGGTACATGATGAGATATGCACATATTGTTGATATGATATCTTCCTCAGAATACCTTTTTTTGTAGGCAACGAGGGTATCGTTTCTTTTTCCTGAATGAATGTAAAACCTATGGCAATCTTTTTTTTGATAAGCACTAGGTTAACATTTAAATTAGTTGTACAATTGAAAAACCTGAAAAAATTATTACAAGATTTATGTACACAGAACATGGAAAATCAAGGAAACAGATCATAGTGCCTAGATCAAATTTTGTAGGTTAATTTAGAACCAATCTACTCAGATTATTCCATTTTTCAAAAAAGAAAAAGGTAATAATCCAAACCAATAACACATTTCTAAAAAATTACTAACATTTTCAAATTTTTAAAATATATTTAAGTAAAATATATATCTTTTGGTAAATTGAGTTAATCATTAACAACCTCGAATAAAAGAAATCTTAAGTATACATAGGCAACCCTGCAGATTGGAACCAATCTTTGTCTAATGTCTTTCGTTTTAAATTTCTTAAACATCGAAATAAAAACTATTTTTTTATGAAAATTTTTTGTGTACTGAAAAATAACACCCATGAAGTTCACTATTCAAAAATAGACTTTCAGAATACCTGTTTTTTCGGCTCATTAGAGATAGATGTACAATAAATGTACACAACAGGAAGAAAAAAGAGGGAGAAAAAAGATTTCATTTCTGACCAAAAGTAAAGTCAATGTATCCAATTAATGACTTCATCCCAAATTTTGTTGTATCTCGCAAGATCTCTTTTTAAAAGTAATAGCTTTGTTACCTTCTCTCTTTATAAATAGCATTTACATGAACTCTCTCTTTTTTTGTTTCTCTCATGATACAAAATTTTAACATTATCTCAATTAATGTATGTATGAGTCTATGTTTTGTAAGGACCGAATCATATCTTGCAGTTCTATGAAAATTATTTTTACGTTCCTCTTTTCTTGTTATAAATGATCTCCTTGTTTGCTCTCATGCTCTGTATAAACAACATCACATTGTCTACATTTAAATTTGTAAATCACACATTGTTTATCAAGTTTCTCATATTTATCTTTACCCAGTTTTACAATCAAATTCCTTTTGTAAGAAACTTTATATATCATATAGTATGTAAGCCCAGTGGGCAAAAAGACATTGTCATCCTTAGGACGTCCATGTCAGTCCAATTGATGTCTCAAAGATGTCTCATGTCCAAAAGACGTCTTGAAGACCTGAGACGTCTTTGACACATCAATTGAACTGCCATGGACGTCTTAGGGGTGTCCTTACGACGTCCACAGGATGACGATGTCTTTTTTCATAGTGGGAGCCCAATTTTTCTAACACTGATTTCAAGATACTTGAGATTTTTCCAAAATAAGGAACGACAATCGTATTGAATCTATTGTAATTCTGCATATTGTTTTTGTTCTGATTATTTCTTTTAACTTCAATTTGAACAATTCTGTTATGCATATGTTTATCATCAAAGGAAATCGAATAATGGTTGAGAAAAAGAATCTATTTGCATAATTCAATATCCTTTTTATGGGATTTTGGATGAGATCTACGGGATTTCAAGAGATACAAAAGAAGTCACGGGATTTCAAAGGACTTTGAAAGATTTAAAAAAATGAAAAAGTATTTTCACAAATTTTAATGGATATCAGGAGATTTTAATTTGATTTAGGGCGGCTTCGATGATTTCACGGGATTTTAAAGGACTTTGAGAGATTTCAAAAGATTTACGAATATTATAAAGAATTTTGAGAGATTTCGAGGAATTTTTATGGCTTTTAAAAGATTTCAAGAGGTTTTTAAATACTTTAAGGAATTTCAAGGGATTTGGAAAGATTCCGACGGATTTTAAAGATTTCAATGAATTTTAAATCAATTTTAATATTTTTAATAATTTAAGGGATCTCGTAATATTTCGAAATATTTCAGGAAATTCCAAGGATTTTAACCCATTTTTACAGATTCTAGGGGATTTCCACTGATTTCAAAGTATTATGAGGGACTTTAATGGCTTTTAAAAGATTTAAGAGATTTTAAAATACTTTAAGAAATTTCAAGAGATTCGAAAAGATTCCCACGGATTTTAAAGATTTTAATGAATTTTAAAGGAATTTTAATATTTTAAGAGATCTCGTAATATTTCGAAATATTTCACGAAATTTCAAGGATTTTAACTGATTTTTACAGATTTTAAGGGATTTCCACTGATTTTAAAGGATTATAAGGGATTTTAATGGCTTTTAACAGATTTTAAGAGATTTTAAAATACTTTAAGAAATTTCAAGAGATTCGGAAAGATTCCCACGGATTTAAAAGATTTCAATGAATTTTAAAGCAATTTTAATATTTTTAATATTTCAGGGCATCTCGTAATATTTCGTAATATTTCACGGAATTTCAAGGATTTTAACCGATTTTTACAGATTTTAAGGGATTTCCACTGATTTCAAAGGATTATAAGGGATTTTAATGGCTTTTAAAAAATTTTAAGATATTTAAAATACTTTTAGGAATTTCAAGAGATTCGGAAAGATTCCCACGAATTTCAAAGATTTCAATGAATTTTAAAGCAATTTTAATATTTTAAATATTTCAGGGCATCTCGTAATATTTCGTAATATTTCACGGAATTTCAAGAATTTTAACCGATTTTTACAGATTTTAAGGGATTTCCACTGATTTCAAAGGATTATAAGGGATTTTAATGGCCTTTAAAAGATTTTAAGAAATTTTAAAATACTTTTAGGAATTTCAAGAGATTCTGAAAGATTCCCACGGATTTTAAAGATTTCAATTAATTTTAAAGCAATTTTAATATTTAGAAATTTCAAGGGAACTCGTAATATTTCAAAACATTTCACGAAATTTCAAGGATTTTAACTGCTTTTTATACATTTCAAGGGATTTCCACTGATTTTAAAGGACTATAAGGGATTTTAACAGCTTTTAAAAGATTTTATTAGATTTTCAAATACTTTAAGGAATTTCAAGAGATTTGGAAAGATTTCCACAGATTTTAAAGATTTTAATGAATTCTAAAGAAATTTTAATATTTTAAAAATTTGAAGGGATCTCGTAATATTTCGAATCATTTCACGTAATTTCAAGGAATTAACTGATTTTTACAGATTTTGAAGTATTTCCACTGATTTTGAAGGATTGTAAGGGATTTTAATGTATTTTAAAAGATTTTGAGAGATTTCAAAATACTTTAAGGAATTTCGAGAGATTCGGAAAGATTCCCACGGATTTTAAAAACTTCAATGAATTTTAAAGCCATCTAAACGTTTTAAAAATTTCAAGGGATCTCGTAATATTTCGGGATATTTTACGGAATTTCAAAGTTTTTAACCGATTTTACAGATTTCAAGAGATTTCCACAGTTTTTAAAAAATTTCAACGGATTTCTAGGGAGCTCAATCGTTTTCAAGGGATTTCGAGAAATTATAATATACGGTATCTATGGAATACAAAGGAATTCAAGGAATTTTCATATGATTTAAAAAATGTTAAGTTTTTCACAAAATTTACAAAAGAACTCATGGGATTTCAAAGGATTCCACAGATTTCCAGAGATTCTACGAGATTTCATGAAAGGTGTACATCAGATTTCAAGAACGGTTAACTCCTCGACTCTATATTTTTTGGACGTATGTAATATGCAATATTGCATAATAAAAAAGAAATAATAAAATGATATAATGTGTACAATAATGTAAAAAGTAACTTTAATTCCCAGAACTGGTTTCAATTAACATATTTAAAAAAAAAAGTTAGAAATAGGAAACTTACATCAGAAATGCTTGAGACTCCCTCCCCACAAGAAAGGATTCGTATGATTTTCTAGACCCCCTCCCACTCCAAAAGCCTTACGTAATTAATGGACCCTCTGCCAATGTTGGATTTTAAGTACAAAAAAATATACATATATTCTAATACTCTGGACAATTGACTTTAAGGACCTAGTAAGTGAAATTAGATCGCAATTTTCGTTACTACAATGACAACAGTTACAGTTAAAACCTAATGAAGAAAATCATATTCTTAATTAACAAATTCATAACTTTGAAACTGTTAGTCACAGAGGGTTTGATGACGGCTCATTTTGAAGAATATTTTATACTTTAGTCCCTAAAAATCAATTTCTACACACTTTTCTGTCCTTCTTCACCAAAAGCAACCATCGCACAAACACGCAAACACACAAACTCGAAAAAATGTGTCATTTTTTCGTTTTTGGTAACAAAATCAATTTCACAACACTTGCAGACCGCAGGGTTTCAGGATATAATGAGAAAGTTCTCACGAATAATAATATAAGAAATTACTACTATTATTTTCGTAAAAACATCCTCTTTTCGCCTAATTTAACTGAACCAGAAAAAATAGTACGGAACTGTCTTAAGATTTTTACAACACATTAGACAGTGAAATGAGATAAATCAATTCAGAATCTAGTTCCAATAACACTCCCAAACTGTTACACGAGTTGACACGATTCGGAAGTCCCATGTCTGATTTTCTTTATCGTGTTTATTCAGCCCAAATGATTCCTCATGTGTCCAGTTCCTTTCAAGCGTGCGCGTTCCTTTGGCCCAGTAACACGTTAAGCATTCCGATGTTGGAGATAATATGCAGTTGGACAGGTTCTCGGTTGGCTCATCTATTTTCATATGAGAGCCCCGAGATTCCTATGGGCCTCCAGCTAAGCCAGTAATGAAACCAAAAGAGAGACCCTCAGGGTCAGACCCCTTTCCTCCTTCATTCTTAAAAATTTCAAACTCCGTTTCATTTTCATCCACAAACTTATTAAATTGACTTCAAATTTCGAAGCTTGCAGAGTTTCACACTATAATCTTTCTACCGAAATGTTTTTACCACTTCTTTAATAGTAAATTGTGTAAGAAGTGCAAAAGGTGGAATAGCTTCTTGCACATGTCACACACGATATTTTTTGCAAGAAGTGCAGGAAAATGACTATATAGGGGAGAGTAGGGTAATACCGGGTACTTAGTCTTTGGCGGACTCGTGTGAGAAAGCTAACAGCTGAAATGCTTCAATTTGAAATGAGTAGTCTTCTGTGAAACTTTAACAACAAGAAACTTAACTTAGGGGTCCAAGGGAAATTTTTTTGGTCAAATTTAGAAGATTGTTTGAAAAAAACACAAAATACCCGATTTTGCCAGGCTGGTAGGGAAAAACCGGGTACCCATGAAAATTATTTATAAACGCACTCTAATAAAGAAAAACTGAATTGATTGAAATGAAATATTATAAATATTGGGATGCTGAGTATCTTAGATGCATTCACGAAAGGCTTAATATTATTAACATTATAATATTTAGCATCCTCGCTGTACTGACGATATGGAATTAGTAGTAATCAAACACACGAATTTGCGCTGTTTGACATTGCTCGATTCTTTTCTCCTGCGTGACAGAAACCAACAATTAATTTGAAAGAGAGTGCGAGTTAATTTGTTTCAATTATCATAGTGCCTAATTATTGGTAATTACGTAATATTCATACGTAACAACAATGTACCCGGTTTTGCCCCCACTCTCACTAAAAAACGGAACGCGGTGCCCACACGTTGCTGGTCACAAACAAATGATGATTACTATGGCTATATACTTTCTAATAGGTACAGAATTAAGTGTTCCAGTTAACTGCACAGATTCTGTACGGCTACAACAACCACAATGATGTACTTTTCACCAAAAATTGTAACATCGAAAGATGAAAATATCGAACTAGACCCAAGGAGCAGCACGAATCAGGAGATATTGTGGGTACCCAATTTCACACGGAAGTCGGTTTTACACGCAACTCGGTTTTACCCTACTCGCCCTTACCGTGCCTGCAAAGTGTGCGCGAAGTGCCTGACACTATGCAGTCACGAAATGTTGCCATTTTCATGCATGTGTTGCAAAAATTACTTTAAATTTGCCAAAATTGTTTATGAATTGAGATGAAAAGTGAAAGTTGAATTAATAAATATATAACAAAGACTTATAAATAGTGATTTCATATTCAGTTATGAGTCATTGTATATGTTGTAGATTTGTAGAAGAATGTAGGAAAATAAGTTGCCCTCTGTTCGTCTATCGTTCCCCTACTGAGAGCACCTGTGAATTACGCCACTGGGATCCATGTCCTTTTCAAGCTGCCGAGACGAAGGCCCCTGGGTGCTCGAATATATAACATGTATAGTAAAGATCAGAATACCGCTCTGTGGTCCAGCGTTGGCTGCGGTGGCAGACAGCTTGGTGCCTTATCCCTCCCGCTGAGAGGAAACCGTCTCTCTCAACGTTACAACTTACATCAAACCTGCATCCTGCACCACCCTGTGCCGTTCTACATTCTACAATCTACACCTTCTAGCCCTCTTAATAATCGAGCTTATAAAGGTCCAACCCGCATCCACGCGATGGATATTTTCATCCTCCTGAACGGTTTAATACTTGGCTTTCAAAAAATATAAAGCCTTCTCTCATGCCTATTTCTCTTTTGTAAATTATTACCACACGGAGAAAACTGGTATGTTCACAGTAACTAAAATTATCAAGTTGCATGCAATATGGATGCACTGTCCATTTTTTTTATTCAGACATCTTCTATCTACGTTCTTAGATCCAAATGACATAGTTGCCATCACCACACGCTTTTAGCTACAGTCATCATCTTTTAATCGGTGCCGCTTCTTTCGTGCGTAGTTGGGCATTCTTATGATATGCTTGTCACAACCACACGCTTTTAGCTGCAGGCTTGTGGCTCCCACAACCATTGTTTGTGGCTCATCCTCTTTTGATTGGTGCGCATAGTTGCGCAGATTCATGTGCGCCAAAGCACATCATGTTGCGTCACTCACCAGGCCGGACGCCATCATATCCGACCGTTTGCCAAATTGTTTCTTGTATGCAACGAATACAAGTGAAAAGTGAGTGCAAGTGCTAAAGTGCTGACATACTTGGATATGAACTGTAGATGGACAATGGAGAATCAAGGAGAAATATGTGCAAAATCTACAGGAATGCAAGATTTTCTTGATGGATACATGGATGACTGACAATTTCATATGCGCGCGTATATGAATTAGCTTGGACATCAGGGTTTACAATGCGTGATGTGGACAGATCTTGTCACGCAATTTCTTTTTATTCTTGTATGCTTCTATAATCTATATATGGTTCATATTACTTCGCATGTTTTTTGCAAGTATGATGTTTTTCAATTTAGTTTTTGAATTAAGTTGAGCCGAACAACACTTTGTGTATTGTACGTAAATTTATATATTGTGAGCGAAATTTGTTAACGATGTAGTGTACATAAGTGGAAAAATATTTAGTAACAAGCAGATTCAAATAAGAATGCAACGCTAGTTGTGACAGATACACCCTATTGATGAGAACATAGTTGATATGAACCGTAGATGGACAATAGAGAATAAAGGAGAAATGTGTGCAAAATCTATAGGAATGCAAGATTTTCTGGATGGATACATGGATGACTGACAATTTTATATGCGCGCGTTTATGAATTAGCCTGGACACCAGGATTTACCATGTGTGAAGTTGATAGACCTTGTCACCCAATTTCGTTTCGTTCTTGTATGCTTCTATAATCTATATATGGTTCATGTTAATTTGTATGCATTTTGCAAGTATGATGTTTTTCAATTTAGTTTTTAAACTTAGTTAAGCCAAACAACATTTTGTGTATTGTATGTAAATTTATATATTGTGAGCGAAATTTCTTAACGATGTAGTGTACATAAATGAAAACATATTTAGTAACATGCAAATTTAATTAAGAATGCAATGCTGGTTGTGACAGATACATCCTATTGATGAGAACGTCTACTGTGTGGTTGTGACAATCACTTCTTATTGAAAATAGTTTTCACTGTGTAGTTGTATCAATTACACATTATTAGAAAGAACTACCACTGTGTGGTTGTGACAACCACAGTGTATGGTTCCGAAATTTATACAGTTGAGACTTTTTATACAAACAGCTATGTCGTTGTACGCACCACAGTTGTAGTAGTACCATATTTCACTACTTTTTGTGGTTGTGACAACCATATGGGTAATCTCTCGCCTTATAATGTCTCATTTTTCTTTGAAAAGTAGCGAGAGTTGCGACGCCAGCGCTATCTACCGTCGTTTGAGTTAATTAAATTGGATCAAAATGTCGATTCCACGTGTGTGTCAGTTGCTTTTTTAACCGTACCAAAATTTATCTGCCTCAAATTTTATCTTTTGTTTTTTTTCTCTGTGTAATCCATGATACCAGACACTGAGTATAAGAAAAGTTAAACTCAATTAGACCAAAAAAAAAAAAAAAATGAACAAAAAATTGCAAAAAATTTCACTTATTATAGGGCTTGAAATATCATATTGATGTTGTGTATTTTAAAGATTTTATGGGTGATTGCCAAAAAGTTGAACACTTCAAGTCCTAGTCATTTTCCACTTTTTCTTTGAATAATAAATTTTGTCTAAAATTATCTCTGTAAAGTACTTATATCAAAGCACAATTTCGTAAAGTTTTAAAGTTTTAGACGAATTCGTTTAGAAAGTATAAATAAAAAATTAGTAAAAGTAGGCGAGAGGCGCATACAAAAAAGGGTTTGGTAGCTTATTTACTATAGTATTTAAAACGTTTAACTTCTCCCAACTCCCATTGCTTATACCACATTTTTAAAAATCTTCATATGTGAAAGAAATTAAAATAATTTTATAGGCTTAAATCTTTTGATTACCTAATTTTTGAATTCACTTGTTTCAGTGACATCATTGTTCTTCTAAAATCAAAACAAATAGTTGGGAAAGAGAGTGATGGAGAATTTCTTATATTTAGTTATTTAAAGGTGATCTTATCTAATACTATCTTCTCCTACCATCCCCTCACTTCCACTCCCCACCACCTAACTTCCTTCATCCACACCCACTCACAGCCCATCCCTTCCCCTTCTCTCACTGCTCCTCACCTCACTACCCCTCCCCTCACTTCCGGTTTGGCAACAGGCGGTGTTTTTCTGTTATAATCGAGATTCTGTACGCAACAATGTTAATCGACCTTAACTTGATAAGAATAGCTTACCTTATTGTTTAAAACACTCGAAATATGGTCGCTGTGCAGAACATTGACCGCAGAATCCGTCAACCAACAAGTGAAATTCGACTCGTCAGCTACGTTTGTAACTGTAGAACCTATTGTATCATCCTGATTGGCGTGAAATTTTTCCAGGTTTTTTCAGAATAAAAAAGTGCCCACTTAGCCCGGGGGTCCACTCAACCCCGGTCTCCCCTACAAAAACCTTTTTTTAATTAATTATGGTTACTTTCAAACTATACAATAATTGTGTCTTTTGGACGAGCGGGAACCTTAAATAATTTTTTAAGAATACGGTAAAAAGTAGAAAACAATTTTCTCACCAAGAGATACAGAAAACTCTAGGATAGCGCTTCAAAAATTAGAAAGGGTTGATTTCTAAAGAAATAGATAGGTAACAACTAGAAACCATAGTTGCATCAGAAATTCCAAGAAAGAAGATGAATAATTAGAAAGAAGATAAAATTTAAAAAAGCACATATAGTATATACACATATCGATCATTACTAAACAAACAAAGTATAAGCACTTTTCCACGATACCTAAGGCTAACAATAAGAGAAAAGATTTCTTTTGACGAAATTAACGTTTACTCAAGTCAATTGAAGTGCCATTTTGGCCATGAATGGTTTGACTGAAGCGGTTTTAACTTTTATTTTAGCCGCGGGCAGCGTAAACTAATACGCGAACCGTTAAGCTGACTGTCCTCTCAATTCCGGACTTGTGTGGTCTGCCATTGACCATTGAGTCTTAACTCTTTGATGCATCGCGTACATATTCATTCGACCGGTCACAATGACCATCGTGTCCATACACGCCATTGTGACCAGTGCGACGAGCGTTAAACTCCCCGATAGGAATACCGACCCCACGGCCACGAGAGTACGACACTGCTTACGTCCATTCGCATAATGCGAGCAATAACTCATTCAGGAGTAAAACACAACCGCATCGCCAATGCACAAATGGTGCAATGGTTAAGGTATACTTAATCTCTCGTCAGTCGACTTCACCTCACAAACGAGACATATGCAATCTCTAGAAAATGATTATCAACATCCATGCCATACTTTTACATTATCTTTTTTCCTTTGTTATAAAATTGTCTTTAATGAGCTTATCACATTGATTTTTGGAAACATACTTTTCTCGTTTTAAGACTTTCTGTGCAATTCTGTTACACAAGATGACTTTGTTTGAGTTTAGGTTTTTAAAAGTTTTTCTCGAAACAATATTAGCTTGTAAAATGCTTTTGAACAAAATTCATATACTGCATAGAATTTGTAGTATTGGTTGTTTAGAATATGTCAGCTGCTTTAACGATTTAATTATTGTTTTTCCACAACTCTAGAACCAAAATACTTAGACTATATCTCTGAGTTTCAGCGAAGTTACTGCTATTTAAACGTTTCAATTACACCTAAAGTTCTAGTTGTTTTTTTACTGTATTAACATTGAACATTATACAAGAATTTTCTGCGAATGTAGGACTTCCGTGTACAGACACCCGAGTAACATTACACATTTTGACACATTTGAGACTATCATTTTCAAACTCCATTAGCATGTGTTTATACACTTTATTCACAATCCCAAGCATGAGATGTAGTTCTGGTGGTGGAATTACTTCCAATATTATTGTGTCACGCTGCCATACTTTTCTCGGAAGATGGTGATACAAAAATTTTGGAAATAATTCCACCGCCAGAACTACATCTCATGCTTGGGGTTGTGAATGAAGTATATAAAGACATGCTAATAGAGTTTGAAAATGACAGTCTCAAATAGGTAAAAATGTGTGATGCTACTCGCGAGTTTGTACACGGAAGTCCTGCGTTCGCGGGTAATTCTTGTAAAATGCTCTTGAACAAAATTAATATACTATGTGGCATTGCTAGTATTGGTTGTTTAGAATATATTAGCTGCATTAAAGATTTATTTGTTGTTATTCTAATTCTAAAATCAAAATATTTAGACTGTATTTTTAAGTTCAAGTGAAGTTACTGCGATTTGAACGTTTCAATATTACACCTAAAGTTCTAGTTGTTTTCTTTTTCATGTTCCTGATTTTTGTCAAAAAATAGGAAAAGGCCTTGGATTTTTCAGCGAACAGGCCATAGAATCTGCACATTCGGATTTTAAAACAATTTTGCACAAGTACAAAGTTTCAAGCACATAACCTCATTATTCGAGTAAATTATGATAAAAGCAGAAAGCAGTACAAGAATACAATGCTGGGAACCTGTGAATCTAACTTAATTCTTTTCTCGTTAATAAAGACTGATTTTATATTCAGGTTTTTAGCAGTGAATTTCAAATGGTTGATTATTTTGTTTTTGATTTTTAATGTCCACTAACCTCATGTTACTGTCAAAACTGAAGACATGAAGGTATGATTAGTTTGGTAAAAATTGTTATTATCAAGTAAAAAAGAAGATTATTTCGGGTTAAAGTATCTAATATCTCTAGTATACTTTTAAATCAAAATCAATTAAAAATAATCGTGTTCGTATGTAATTTCACTGTGTTTAACCGTTAAAATCATTCTTAAATCTTGAAAAAATTTTGAAATCATTAATGTCACTAATTTCCAAGAATTTTCACATTTACCGGTAAATGTCGGGAACGACCAAGATCTTTTCGCAATTTAGGAAATTTTACATCCCTAAGCACTTCAAACTTAATGCCTACGAAGTTGAAAAAGAATTTATTTGATATGTTTAAAATTGTGCAATTCTAAATTGATTGCTTATAAGAACGCTATTTCATAGATGAAAATGATGAAAAATGATAATTCGAACAAATGAAAGTTTGGTTAGTTGAATATTACAATTAAAATTTTATTGGTATTCTTTACTCTCAAAGCAGCATAAAATCAATATTTCTTATTACTCTAAAATTTCACAATAGCTCAGTACTTTTCGCCGGTTTTTACATCAAATATAAGAATACAAATCAAATCCTATTTCTGGTTTTGTAACTAAACCAAAAATAAAACAAAGAGCCAATAATCCCTACATTAATCTTCCCGAAATTCCTGCAGTGCCTCTGAAATTTTTTCTTCAGAAATGAGGACTCGTGTCGAGATTAGCATTAAATCTTGTCCACTATAAAAAATAGTTTATTTCGCAATACAAAAGGCATAAGCAGTTCCTTCTTTTCGTCTTCCAAATCCAGTGGTCTCTGAAAATAACAATTCTGTGCTAATGACGGTCACCTTTCGGATCTTTTAGTAAGCTGCATGCAAAGTGGCCACTTATCTTTCGATGTTTTTGTTACCGAGTGCAGAAAAAGTTTTATGGTGCGATTTCAGGGCTTTATGGCTAAATTTACGTTACCAATTAGTCACTTCCGTGGTACTGACTGTATAGTTTATACACGAGTCGCCTATAAAAATGGAAACTAAAGCAACCAGTTCGATAATAAAGAAAAATGTGTAGTGTCATAAACTCTTTAGTTTGTATTTTAAATTTAATGCTGTTGCCTGAATAATCACGATTATATGCTTTCCTTACCTAGAATAAATATATATATCACAAGAAAGAATTATAACAAAAATTAATGCTATAAATTACTGGAGAATCAGTAGGCCCCGTCAGGTCTCAAAATCGTAGAACTTTAGAACAAAATGACCTAGACTAGAGGATACATTTTATTTTAAAATTGAAGATAAATCCTAACCGAATATAGGAAAATTATACAGGAAGTGTAAAAAAAAAGTTTTGACGTTGAAAATATGTGTTGAAGTTGGAATTTTTGGCCATAAAAATCGTTTATTGAATAACACGGATGCTTAGATTTTACATTTGATGTGCTACACATGTTTCTATATAGATTTTTTCATGCACAATCTAAATCCGACATGTAATAATTAATGCAGGTCAAAATCCAAAATGGTGGATCCAATACAGAGGACTACAATCGTAAAACAAAACGGCTGATAAAGGGATTATTACGGATGCAATATTAAAAGATGTTTATAATAAAAAAATGATGCATATTTTAAATGATAAACATAGTTTTGCAGTTATTCCAAATGCTCCTACAGAAATGATTCGAAAAGGTACTTTTAAAATTCCAGAGAAATTAAGGCTTCAAAAATGTTTGGGAAACAGTATCGAAAGGTGCGAAATTGATTCAATTCACACAAATCTATCTCTGGCCTATGGCCTAGTCAAAGCTCATTAGGTACAATTTCCTTTACAACCGGTTATTTCGACAATATGTTCACCAACGAGAAAAATTGAACTTCATAGTAAAATTATCAAGGAATCAGTTACCCTTTCAGCAAGATCAATTAAAAACAGTGCTGCCTTTATAAAATTAATTGAAAATGTTAAAATACCAACAAATCACATTTTCATCTCCTTTCACGTAATAGCCATGTTTCCTAACATTCCATATAAAGAGTTAAACTTGCTATTGAAAATAGATGGAATATGATCAAACTTCACACTAAGATTGCGAAAAAACATTACACTATTACTGATTATACATCATCACTGATTGGCACAGAAAAACAATTTGTTAAAGAAGGACACTAAATTTTAGTTCTAATTATTCCATTCAAAACAAAATAGGAGTTGCAAAGAATTTTATTGATAGAGATATTAAATTATCTCATCCTACATTCCATGAAAAGAATATTGAATTACGCAAACAGATTCTTTTTCTCAACCATTATGCTATTACTTTTATTGACAAGCAGATGCATAAAAGAATTGTTCAAATAAAGAATAAAGGCAATAATCAGAACGAAAACAATGTACAAGATTACAATAGATTTAATATGGTTGTCCCACTTTATTTTGGAAAAATCTCAAGTATCTTGAAATCAATGTGAGGAAAATTGGGCTTACATACGATATATAGAGTTCCTTTCAAAAGCAACTTCATTGTTAAATTGGGTATAGATAAATATGAGAAACTGGAAAAACAATGTGTAATTTGCAAATTTAAATGTAGATAATGTGATGCTGTTTACAAAGGGCAAACAAGGAAGTCACTTAGAACACGAAAAGATGAACATGAAAATAATGTTCACAGAAGTGCTAGAAGTTACTCTGTCCTTATAAAGTATAGACTTACACATGGGCATGATTTTAATTAGGATGATGTTAAAATTTTGTATCATGAGAGAAATCAAAAAAGAGAGAGCTCAGGAAATTCTATTTATAATGAGAGAAAACAACAAAGCTGTTAATTTGAAAAGAGATCTTGCAATTTTGTGGGTTGATTAAAAACCAATCTATTCACATTATTCAATTTTTCCTAAAAGAAAAAGGTAATAATCCAAACCAAGGACACAATTTCTAAAAAGTTGCTAACTTCATCAAATTCTTGAAATATATTTAAGTAAAATAGAACTAAAAACTGCTAACCGCGGTTATTTCGGGATGCTGATTTCAAATCCAAAGTCAAAATTTCAAAATTCAAATTGGTGGCTCTAATGTCGCATTTTAACCGTATACTTATGCAGTAATTTCTCAAAATCGCGCGACTTTTAAAACTTATCAACACATATATTTGTAGTAATAATTCTTTCTGTAAAACAAAATTTATTTGCATATTTGACAAATTTTAAAAAGTTTAAGCAGAAACGAAGGAAAGAAAAACAGAACTACCATGGGAATTAGTGAAGTGATTTAATGTAGATGTAGCGCTTAGAACATTAAGATAAGTATATAAGATAAAAATATAAGAAAAAAATTTTTAAACAATATAACATTGTAATAACTAATTTAAAAATCACAAAATTGTAATTATATTAACCCGACACGTGTTCAAAGAAATAACAAGTTCAAATTGCCTTTTTTTCCAATGGTGATCAGCTATATTGGATCCGCCATTTTTAATTGAAAATTTTTTACATTTGATTTGAAATAAGCGACACGAAAAAACCCCGAGTAGCCATTTCCAGTCAAATTTATTCTGTTTTACAATTGTAGTCCGCCATATTGGATCCGCCGTTTGGATGTTGACCTACATTAATTTACAAGTCAGATTCGAATTGGATATGCAAAAATCTATATAAAAACATATGTAGCACATAAAATGTAAAATCTAAGTATCCGTGGTATTCAATAAACGATTTTTTAGCCAAAAATGCCAACTTTAACATAGATTTTGAAGGTCAAAACATTAATTTTACGCTTTATCTATAATTTTCCTATGTTCAGTAAGAATTTATCTTTGGTTTTTAAGAATATGTATTCCTCTAGGCCATACCGATCTGATATTCTACGATTTTGAGACAGAATTTCACAAAACCGTCCATTGTGGACCAGTCAAAAACGTCTCTAATGAGCTGTAAAAGTGGGTAGTTTCGAAGTCTATTTTTGATTTGCGAACTTGTTGGGTGTTTTTTGAGAAAAGAAAATTTTTTAATAAGAAAGTAAATTTCATTTTGATCTTTAAGAAATAGGCCATGCTATTTTGAACACATTTTTCACCCCTCCTCTCCTTCGTCACAAATCATCACACAAAGCTTGAACCCTCCAGAGTGACGTCAAAAATACGAAAAGTCCACCCCCTTTTTAAGTAAATTTTTTTTACATTCTCATCAGAGAAGGTATTAGATTTGTGTAAAATGTGACCCCTCCCCCCCCGTTTTTGTCAAATGTCCA
>JAUMHM010000016.1:18357780-18369876 GCA_032362435.1 Melikaiella ostensackeni
TTGTAGAAGTTATGGTTAATTGAGTATCAGCGTGCGCGGTAAAAGGTTGAAAATTCGAGCCCCTGTATACTGACAACACGTCGTACTAGAGACGTTCTCTTAGGGGAATTAAAAGAGGTTCACTACGACAATAATTTTGTGGACTTTCAAGGAAATCAGAGACAAAAAGTTTTTAGGCGGGTACGCTTGACGAATTTTGCCCCCTATGTGCTGTAGCTAACGCTAGTAAAAACACTAATTTGAGGGTGAGCGATTTTAAGTCTAAGGAATTCAGAGGTTCCAGCGCTTCTGCCCAGTTTAAAACCGTTTCCGTATCTAGGTTGAGTCGTACTTAGGTCCCGGTGGTCTGTTTTTAAAAACCCCTTTGAAAAAACGACTGATCGAAGAATCGCTGCCTAGATCCACCGCACTTATCAAATTAATAGCGTATCTTTCAGAGTTTAGCGTTCCGTACGAAGCACCTTAGTTAAAACGAAAGGTTAAGCATTTCAGAACTAGGTGGACATTTGATTGTAGAGGATTTCTATCGAAACTCTGGCAATAGTCCCACCAATTTTTAAGAGCTGAATTATATTGTTTGATTGTGGATTCTGGTAATGATAAAATTAAAATCTCTACTGCTTCCTCTGGCACTAATTTCTGCTGATATGATCGCCGGAGAGCCTCTCTGCAACCAGGGTAAGGTGCTTTGCTAGCGGATGACTCAGGGACCTGCACGGAGATTGTAATAAGCTGGAAGACAAAGAAAAAATTAATGGGTCTTCTATTAGCATAGATTTAAATGAAGGGAACCAAGGCTGTGTGGTCCAATGAGGAACCACCACTATTCCCTGAGCTTTATCCGCATTAATTTTCTGTAATACCTTCGCGATCACCGCGGAGGGTGGAGAGGCATCAAAAAAAAAGAATTACTCCAGTTTACCATAAATGCATCTATGTATCGAGCTTCTGGATCTCGCTTCCAGGAGCAGAAAAGTTTGGTCTTTGCATTGCTCCTTGCAGCGAATAGGTCAATATCTAGTAGACCCCACTTTTTTACTATGTCTTGGAAAAATCGATTTACTAATTCCCATTCTGTATCCACATTGACTCTTCTAGACTCTCTATCTGCATCCATGTTTTTCCGTGAGGGGATGTAGGAAGCAAAGATCCGAATCTTTCTTTTCTCGCACCAGGTCCAAATTTCTCTTGCCCGTTTATTAAGTTCTACATACTGCACTCCCCCCATACGATTAATGTACGAAATTGCCGTGGTATTATCGATTCTAAGTTTAATTTCACAATTTCCGTATCCCTTGGCAAAACACTTAAGCGATAAAATGGCTGCTATGATTTCCAGGTGATTAATATGGAGTTTTTTCTCCGTTTGTGACCAGAATCCTTGAGCGTTTTCTCCGTTACAATGAGCGCCACATTCCATCAGCAAAGCATCCGAGAAAATCTCTAGCTTATAATTAAATGATCTAATCGGATTTTTTGCTAAAGGAATACTATTTAACCACCAACTAAGTTCGTTTCTCACGCAGGATTGAATTATCATTCTTCTGTAGAAATCTTGTTCATTTAGTATTAATCCCTTGAACTTTTCTCTTTCTAAGGGTTTCGCATATACACTCGAACTTCAATATAAGGACACTTTCGGGAGTTGCTTCGCACTGGCCTTGGGACTAAAGCAGTACCTTCTAAACGTAAACAGCCAGGGACGTGTGAATCATTTCCTAATATTACGCAATCTCCGAACGTGCTGGTGTTTCACGCTACATTGAACTCCGTCTCTCGCCCCGCGAGCTGAGAAACAGTGGGAGCCAGTAGTTGGCCAGCAGTTCTAGGAATCCCTAAACTGGATGGGATTATATGAGAGTTCGAGTGTAATATCCCATAGGTGATTCTTGGACACGCTGCAACTAATACCCCAATCAAACCAGCCATTTCTTTAATCGAGCAAGAATCTTTGTTTATAAATTCCCGAATACTATCATTCAATTTCAATTTCTCTTCCTCTGGTAAAGACAGTGTTATGTCACTAGAATTTATAATAAACGCCAAATATTTACACCTCTGTTCTGGCTCTTGTTTGCTTTTTTCTACATTCACGATAAAGACTAATTTATTAAAAATTTCTCGCGTAACAGCTAAATTTTCTTGGCATTCGGTCAGTGACCTAGCGATACATAAAATGTCATCTAAATGTGCTGTCGATAGCCACCCTCTTTCTCTTAGATAATTGAACACTGGCTTTAATAACTTCGTAAATACATAAGGACTTGTGCAGAGTCCGAAAGGCATGCATTGAAATTCGTAGATCTGACCTTTGAATTTAAATCTTAAAAATTTACGACTGATTGGACCAATTCTTACCAGAAAATAAGCATCTTTTAAGTCCAGATGACATAAAAAGTAATTTGGATTAATTAACTTTAAGGCTACCCTTAAATCTTCAATTTAAAAGTGATACATTGTTATAAATTGATTTAAACATTTCAGGTTTAATATGAATCTTTTAGATCCATCTGGTTTCGGAACCAGGAAAAAGGGGGACAAGAATTGCTCTACTACTGCTTCACATTTAACTATTGCTACCATTGATAATAACTTCTTTACTTCCTTTTCTAAAAAACTTTCATCCCCTAACGAAAAATGCAAATCTTTATTAAAGCTCAGAGATTGTGGTGGCTTCGTCTGGAAAGGAATTTCGTATCCTTTCACACAATTTGAGACAAAAACTTCACTAGTGATCTTTTTTCATTCGGGGAGAAAACGACTTAGTCGCCCTGCTACTACTCTCACCTTTTTATTTACCTCTTCTTTTCTTCAAACTTGATAGTGTTTCGGGCTCTGATACGAGCTTCCCTGTCTAGTATAGTATACTGGCCCCGCCAGTTTAAAGTGCGTACTGGGAGTGGTCTAGTAACTGTTTTGCTAGTGGAGGAGGTTGAAGGAAGAGACGTGGCCTTGATTTCCTTGCCGATCTTCTCCATCGAATTAGCGGCTTTAATTTTTTCCGTCAGCTTCTCTTCGTGCAATAAAAAACCTGGTTTCGTCGTTTGCAACAGGTTTTTCATTGATTTAGTCAGAATTGGAGAGATAAACACTCTTCTGGCCGAAGAAACCTGAAAATGTAGCTGAGCTATCAGTTGGCCTGCATCGGCTAATTTTTCTAGTAACTCCAGACGATCTAGCGGCTCATTCAGTGTCGTTGTGATGCTTTGCCCCAACGCTGACAAAGCGGAAGCAGCTAGATTTTGTTTAGGGACGAAGAGCTGATCTCTTTTGACACTCGTTTCGTTTAAAGTTGACACAATCTCCTCGTTCAACTCTGGTGCCTCGAGAGAAATATTTCCCTTACGTGGATATTTATCCATTACCTTTACCTTGACCTCCTTAGGTAACCCGTCCGTCAACCATGAGGAACATCTCGCGACCAAACTTTCGTGTAGATCCACTTGTTCTTTTTTCTTAGCTTCCGGATCGTTTCCTAGAAGCATTTAAATTTCATCGTCTAATTTCTTAGGTTTCCTTGTCTCTTTCTCAACCTCCACTGGTGCCACCTCCTGATCCCCCTCCTTCGCGCGAGTCCGTCGAGGAGAGCCTCTGGGTCTTCGTGAAGTTTGACAGATTCTGCCGATTCGTCTTTACGAATCTCTTCGTTTCGTAGAATCTCGGGAGCATTTTCCTTATTAGGGGTATCTTGATTCTCATCTGTAAGAAAAGATTATTTTTCCCCGATGATACCAGATGAAAATCTACAGCACTGGTTGCTATTGCCTCCTACGTGCAAAATTCACCAGTCTGAAACGCCCGTCAGTACTCATACCCATTGAGTACCTGACATCGTGTAATTGAGACTTAAGTTAAAGAATAAATATTTAGTTACCTTTTTCTGTTTCTTTGAGCATTGTGTCTGCTAAACATTGTACAATCTTTTCTAACCTCCTTATACGCTTGTCGATATCTCTCTCCTCCTCCCGATCTCTACTACGTTTTTTGTGTTTACCCATCTTGATATCTGCTGAAAAAAGGTTTTTGAATCTGATTTTCTTTGTTGTTTATAATAATCTTGAGTGAAAATGAACTTTTGTCGTATTATAAAATCTCTAACATGCAGCTTTGCCTAGCACAAAGAACGTTATGAAGAGTGACCGCCAGGGCGCATGGTAACAGCAAGGCGCGGGAAGCTGCGGTTTTTTCAAATTTATTCTCTAAACTTGTGGTCAGAACTAGTCTAAGTAGCGGTACTACGATTTAATCTCGAAGAATGAGACTCAAAATATAATTTGAGGTTTTAATGCATACGATTATAGTTGCATGTTTATAACGAAACAGAGTTTTAATTCAGCTCGATTTTTCCGCAGAATTTCTCAGTTTATATTGCTTTATATTTAAGATATTCAAATAATTACATTGAATTATATATAAATTTACTTATCTGGTGACATATCTCAGTAAGCAAAAAGAAATTCAAACGAATTAAACGTAGTTGGAAGACCGAAAACGTATTGCTCCAAAGTACAAACTTCCCTATTGAAAAATACGATGTCGTATACGATATCGTAATTTGGGACCGTATACAATGTCGTTTACGATAGCGTTTACTATTTGTAGAAATTTGTTAAACAACAAAATTCAAATAATGTAAATATTTAATTGTCTATGCTAACTTGGCGGTAATTAGAACGGTATGACTATACGGCCATTTACAGGGCACGTTTGAATTTTTTCATAGACAAAGGGTGAAATGGCAAAGATATCAAAGTTTGAAATTAATAAGTAAGCAAATAATACCATTTATAGTAAATGTGTATCAGAGAACTATATTTATTGATAAACTCCAGGTATATACCTACATTAAATGTTTACAAACTGTTTTTTTTAAGAGAATTAAGGACCGTATAGTCATACCGTTCTAATTTCCTTCAAGTTTGCAAACGCAGTTAAATGTTTACATTATTTAATTTTTTTCAATTAACGAATTTCTACAAATCGCAAACGACATTGTAAACGACATCGTACACGGCATCGTAAACGGCATCGTATACTATCCCAAATTACGATATCGTTTACGATGTTGCATATGATGTCGCATGTGATGTCGTATACGGCGTAGTATACAGCATCGTATACGACATCGTATTTTTCATTAAGGGTAATTGGAATCTGAAATTCTTGTTGAATCCGGTTTGTGGAACTTTTTGAATGTTATTCGATGTAATTCCGTTCACTGGGATATAAAACCTTTCATTTTACCTTTTGAAAATGCAAGGAACAAACTTACAAACGAGAAGTGACTTTCTTCATCATCTTTAGGGATACTCTCCAAGATCTTCTATCCACTTTTTCTAAAATTCCTATTATTATGAAAAATCCATAAAATGTTCTCCTCCTAAAGGAAGATTGTAAAATCTTACAAACCCGTTAAGAAAATTCAAAACGATTGAAAGAGTTCAGTCGTTTCGAATCCTTGATTTTGCATTTTTTTTTTTGAATCCATAAAATAGGATATGAAATAAGAAAAATTTCTGGCCGCCCATCTCACGGTTGTGAGGCGTGGCCATGGGTGTGATTTACCGCGGTTCTACTGGAAGCCGGTGCCATTTTCATGGATGGCAGTCGCTCCCAGGGGGACCCTGCGGTGGTTGTTTCACCAATTTATATATATATATTTCTGCTGCATTTGATACATAATGTACTGAGAATACAAATCCTTGCTTGATATGAAATATATGAACTTGAAAAAAATGCAATCTGATTCTTGCAGGTGAGTTCATGCTGGAGGTCCCTGAGAAGGGAATGTTTCGGAACGATTAATAAAGTTTTATGGTTCGCCGCCAGTTATAACGGAAATCATGTAAATCACCACAAAGAGTGAATATACGATGTAGGTGTATACCGGCGTGCGTACACTGTGAATGCAGCAAGCTGTCATGATTGCAATAAATTCCATTTAGCCCCTCGATTATTTGTATATAGACCCACATATGCGTACAACATGTGTCCTTTGAGCGTGATATCCACCGGTGAACACAAACAGCAAGCATACATAATTTCTGTGAAAAAACCGTACCTTCCATAAAGATCAGATTTTCACGCTGAAAATATTAAAGAGAATCAACTTTCAATGTTTAAATAGACATTCATACACATCAGAGAGTTTTTTGTGAATATGAACGAATATAAAAGATTGTATGGAGTTAAAACAGATTTTAATTAAATTGGATGTTCAAATTTTGTATTGCTAATTGTGCGTCTAACTCGAAATATATATTTTTTTGGTTATTTTCAAAAATATTGCTCCCTAAATTCTAATTCGTCAATATTTCAACAGAGCTACAAGAGTTGGATGTCTCTGAAAACACAGTCATTTTATCAAAAATAACTTCGCCGATATTTTACTTAGATTTCTTTAATAATTAGTAGAATTTTAGTTACTTTTTTACAGAGAATCATTCAAATTTGACTAAAGTTTCAGTAAATGTTCAATACTTTTGGTAGAGAAACAACAAATTGAATTATATTACAAACTTGAAGTTTTAAAATACATACTCGTGTGTTTTATTTTTCAATGTTTGTAATGTATCATATATTAGATCATTTTCAATTTTTTTGGAAAGGTTTTAATTACACGTAAGTTTTCTAATGTGGACAACTGGATAATTTAACACTTAAAAGCGTAGCTTCATTTTTGGTATTTAATATTTTTATTTTAGAATTCGAAACTGTGCTAAAAGAATATCATACAAGAATGATTTTTGGATTTTACTTAAATTGGACGATTTAAAAAAAGTTATTAGTGTTATAAATTTTGCATGTAGCAAATTAGATGTTTAATAATAATTTATTCAATGAAAGCTTAGCTTCATTTTTGGTACTTAATATTTTCATTTTAGAATTCGAAACTGTACTAAAAGAATATCATACAAGAATGATTTTTGGATTTTACTTAAATTGGACGATTTAAAAAAAGTTATCAGTGTTATAAATTTTGCATGTTGCAAATTAGATGTTTAATAATAATTTATTCAATGCTTTTAAAGTTACAGCGTTCGAGATAAAAATCATAGTGAAATGTCAGTAATTTTTCTACAGGGAATGACTGAATTTTGACTAACATATCAGTAAACTATAAATACTTTTGGTAGGTGAAAAATAAGTTTAACTATATTACAAACTTATATATTTTTTTAAAAAATAAAATGTATTATTTTAAATATTTATTGTATAAATCTTTGCTAATTTTGGAAAACTTTTAATGACAAGTCAGCTTTCTGGTGTGGTTAATTTACCATTTGAATGCTTAACTTCATTTTTCTACCTAATATTTTTTTCATTTTAGAAGTAGATTATTAGAAACTGTACTAACTACTAGAAGAATGTCATGCAGCAAGAATGATTTTTGGATTTTTATTGATTTAGCAGTGTTATAAATCTTTCATGCCGCAAATTAGATGTTTAATAATAATTTATTTGATGCTTTTAAATTTAAAACGTCAATATGGAAACATGATCAGATTAATAATTAAGTAGATTTGATAAAATTTTTTGAGAATTGTTATTGTCTGGTAACTTTTAACTCCATTCAAACCGAATGGATACACTACACTTGAAATTTTTGTGATGATAAGTTTTTGGGAAACTAAACTTTAAAATGTGTGCAAGTACTTTAGAATACATTTTTTTTTAATTGTGATTGTAATTTATGAAATTCAATAATTATTGAACTTCAGTATGATATTTATTTGAAATTACCAAATCAGCAGAAATTCAGACTGCCGAATTAATAATTGAACAAAGTTATTGCAGAAGAACTGGTAATTTTCTACTCTTTGAATTTCGAAAATTCTTTTTAAAATATATAAGCGAAAATATTTATACTTTACTAGATTCGTGGAGAAAAATGTTCATAATAATTATCTTATAAGTTTCAATGATGTTAATTAAAAATTAGAGAAATCTGTTGAGCCCAAAATCAAAAAAGAAATGCTTAAGAAAAAGTCAACTGTAGATTACAATTTTATTCCAATCTTGTCAGAAAAATTTATTACTGTACGTAGATTTGTTATTAATGCGAAAAGAATGAATGAAATCCCACCAAAAATACTGCGTGTGAAAAAACACCGCAAAGTACATGAATATTAATATTTTATTTATTTATGTTAAAGGTAATCAAAGTTGTGAAATAAAAAAATAAAGCCAAGTACGAATAGTAGAAAAATTAGAAATAGAAGTGTTTTTTTAATAAAAAGAATTAGTTCAATGAATTAGTTTATTAAATAATTGTTTTGATTGGTTAAGAAAAAATTATAGTGTGGGGAAAAAAATGGACGGGCCATTTATTGTCTCTAAATAATAAATAAGAGTGTGCCAACATAACAAGAATAATAATAACAATAAATTATTATATTACAGGCCCGTCAAATGTTTACTTTCTATTCCTTTACACTATCAATTAATTTTTTTATTAAACAAAAAAATTATTTAATAAAGTAATTAATTGAACTGAATCCTGTTATTAGAAAACACTTCTATTTGAAAATTTTCTATCATTCGTATTTGGATGTTCTTTTTTATTTTACAACTTTGATTACCCTTAAGATAAATAATAAAATATTAATATTCAGTTGAGTCGGATTTTGTTCAACTCAATTCTTAGCTGAGTCGAATCGGATTTTAGTCGATTCAATTCGACTCATGCACATCACTGGATTTAATGAAACATCTTAGTCATGAAGTTTATAAATAACTGTATCACAAAAAAGTATCACGAAAATAAGTTATCTCAGCTACCTTTTTTTCTCTCTATCGATGAACAGTTCGCACGTTTCAGAGAGACGCGCTACTCAAATGGCGAACTATTGATAAGGGGTACAATCGAGGATTCCATTAGAAGAAGGTCAGTTCAGGTATTGGTAAATTCGGACACGGGCTATCCATTACGTATCTTCGGATAGAATCCTAAACTATCAATCTTGAAGGGTGGACTACCTCGATTCAAAGCAATGTCCGAACTTTTACGTTAATGCACACTGATGGCATCAGTGTACTTCAGCCAAATGCCAAGAAAAATTAATAGTCATTCGCGCCGTCGCTTTTTCCACTTTTCTCACGCTTTCCGGAAAAGAAGAAGTGATTGAAGCAGATAGACATGTACGAAGTTCACTTATCATTAGTGAATTTACAAATCTCACTAAACATATTTTACTTTTTTATGTATTCCATGAATCCATTATCAAAAATATGCCCGCCTTCGGAGGGTACATTCTGATTGCGCACTGCCAAGATTGAGCGCGCCTACTATACATTGATTAAATGATGACCCCTGTACAAAAAGATTAAGAACTCAGCGAAAAAAAGAGACTAATAAACAAGACTTACTCCATTGCAAAGATATTTTTATTCTGCACACATGATCTGTTCAACGACAATCACTAAAAAAGTTAATGCAAAAGATGTGAAGCGGTAAATGTTTAAAAAACAGGGTTCATGGCACTAATTTTTCGTTCGTGGACTTTGAATTGCCACATCTTTGTAAAAAATGAGGGAAACAGATTGAAAAAATCAGGTACCTTTTTGAAAGCCTGCTTAATTCATAAACACAAAGAAAATTCCAAAATTTTAATAATCTCTGCCTACAAAATGATTTATCTGAAAGAGGCTATTACAGCTCCTAATAACTATAGGACAATGTATTTAAACTCGAAATGTTTCTAAAAATTCGAAAATTTCAATTGTTTAACAACAAAAAATGTAAAATTAATACGTGAAGCGTTATTCACGAATATTTTTTCTGTCATTTTTTCTTGCACCCGAGAACAAAAGGAGTAACCACTACTGTCAGCAGGATCCCGGCTATCAGTGTCACACTGGAGGCCGCTATTCAACCCTTTCTACCAGATACCTGGAAGCCCAGGAAAATAAAAAAAAATAAAAAAATAAAAACGTCAAGGGGTAGAAGATGGGCTTTCAACTTATTTTCGAAACTCTAGTTCTAGTTATAAAATTTTCAGTACATGAATTAATTTATTGTCTCTTAATCGCGATTTACGACAGAGTACACTTATATTATAAATAAAGAATCGCATTACAATTTTTAGGACAGATGTGTTCTCAGCACGCAAATTCAATAGGAACACCTATCAATATTGAACCATGAAAAATCAAATTTTGTAGAATAGTGATATTTATTCAATTTTTTTGACATTTTTTATCGTCTTTTTTTTAGATTTGATCGAAAACTATTGATTGTATCGTGAAATTGAAAACAAGAGAAAAGATGTGTTTTGTCAGCTTTTACGAAATTTGTTAAAAGAATTTAAAGACCTAAAAATTAATCGATTTCTAAAAAGTGTAAAGGCATTCTGTTGAGTAGAGTGGGCCAAAGATACAAAAATCTTGAAAATCGAGAATGGTTATTGCTAGTGTCGGATCTAAAATTGACTGCACCCTTATTTCTTACAACGTTGATCATTTCTAAAATATTCCTTTTTTGATAATTACTTTCTAGCCCTAAAATTTTAGCATAATCGAAGTCAAAGTTATGATTAAAATTAGTAGCGTGTTTACATAAAGCTGTGTTAGTTTTTGTTTATTCTTTTGAGTTGTTCGGTATTCTGAGATTTCAGTTTTAAGAGGGCGCTTCGTTTGATCAATGTATATCACTCGACAATTTTTGCAAAAAATTTCATAAATGAGATTAGTTTTTTCAACTTTTGGTATAAGATCTTTAGTGGATTTGAGCAAAATATCCAAAAGTCTATTTTTAATTGAAAAAACAAGAGAAATATTTAATCCCTTACACATTCTTATAATTGGAAGATAAAGGTCTTTTTCATAACGTAAGACTACAAAAAAATATTTCTTCTTAGGCTTTACAGTTTTTGAAGAAAGTCATAAATACCTAAATTCACACACTTTTAACAAATGTAACAAATGTAACGGATGTAAAAAATTATGCCTTGCTTGTTCAGTGCAACTAAAGATAATTCATACATAAAACTAAGAATTTTCAAAATATAAAAATTAATTGAATCTTTAAAAATATCATTTTTGTTCATTTTCATAAAATTCTAAGCTTAAGAAAATTTATATTTTTAAAATTTAATTTTTCATTAGAATTTAATACGAAAAACTACACATACAAGAAAAATTATCATATTTTTCGTAACCATAGGTAAATTCTTTTTAATTTTCAAAATAACAAATTTTCGACCTCATTGCGACACCGTAGAATCATTTTTTATTTCAAAAAATCATTAGAGTTTTTTATTTGAGATAACACGTAGCAACTTTTCAGCGCTAGCCATTTTACGTTTTTCAGTTTGAATGCTGAAAAATAGCCAAATAATGCATTTGTTAATTAAGGTTGTTTAAACAATTATCAAATGTTAGTAATTCATAAAAAGAAGTCATTGCTAAATAACTGGCTGTTAAGTCCGTGAAATAGTGGAACTTTATTTATAAATGCATAACATGATGGAAATTTGTTTAAACAATTTTTGTATGCAATAAAAATGATTTATTGTCACCGAAATGTCTGTAAAAATTTAGAGGTCAGTTATTTACAGTTTGGACATAAATTGTTCAAATTTAATGCAAATCAAGTGACAAATCGCTGCTAATCCCCACGAAACCATTTTCATTCACTTATTTGTTTATAACAAAGTCAATAAAATTTTAAGCATTCGTGTTGCTATTGGACATCTTTTTGGGATAGTTGCTTCATGTTTTATAGATATTTTTGAATGAATCCAAGTATTTGTTAAAAACCGGTACAGTTTAAAAGTCAATTTTTTTTTCATTTTTCTTATTAAATAAAAAAAATGTAAATCCGTCATGACATGTCGATGCGGAATTTCATTAGATTCCATTTTTTAAAAAAACTTTCAATTCGGATAAAAATTGTCTTCTGAAAATCAATTTGTCCACGGACTTTCTTTTTGCCCCACTGTGCAGCCTCACGGTACACTGCTTCCGGCCCACAGTAGCTCTATTTCTAGACGGATTTTAAAGTTTTTACATTCTTATCAGAGAAGGTATTAGATTTGTGTAAAATTTGACCCCCCCCCGTTTTTGTCAAATATCCACGTTTTGAGACCCCCTGAA
>JAUMHM010000016.1:18377641-18387667 GCA_032362435.1 Melikaiella ostensackeni
GACAAGACAAGACAAGACAAGACAAGACAAGACAAGACAAGACAAGACAAGACAAGACAAGACAAGACAAGACAAGACAAGATCAGACAAGACAAGACAAGACAAGATCAGACAAGACAAGACAAAATAGGACAAGACAAGACAAGACAAGATCAGACAGGACAAGACAAGACAAGACAAGATCATACAAGACAAGACAAGACAAGACAAGACAAGATCAGACAGGACAAGACAGGATCATACAGGACAAGATAGGACAAGGCAAGGCAAGGCAAGACACCGCAAGGCAAGACACGGCAAGGTAAAACAAGACATGGAAAAATAAGACAAGACAGGGCAGGACAATACATGACATGACAGGACAAGGCAATGCAAAGCAAGGCAGGACAATTCGAAGCAAGAAAAAACAAGGCAAAGCGAGGCAGTGCAAGACAAGACAAAACAAGACAGAACAGGGCAAGACAAGACCTAAGCAAAGCAAGGCAAAACCAGACAGGACAGTACAAGACAATACAAGGTGAAACAAGCCAAGAGCAAGCAGGACAGGCCATGGAAGGGCAAGGCGAGACAAAACAAAACAAATGAAGACAAGGCAAGTCAAGACAATAAAGATGAGACAAGAAAGTACAGGACAAGACGAGACGAGACATACCTGCCGCCTTGAATTTCTTGTCTTGGATCTAGCTCGAAAATGTCGAGACCTCGAAAATCAAGGCCTTGTCTCGAAGGCTTGAGTTTCCAATAGCAGATGTGCTAACTTGACCCTTACCGGCAGGGGTCCTTTGTCTGTTAGCTGGCCCAGATAACGATTTTTTTTTAAATTTTTCGATTATCGATATGAAAATAGAATATTCAGAGTCTTTAAGTTTTCACAATTGACAGCGTATATAATTTGTATGGAAAAGTGTGAAAAATTCCCCTTAAAATCGTTCCACACGAGCATGAATGTATTCCCCCTTCCCAAGAGGTTGCTGCGGCGAAGGAAAGATGCACATCTACGAAGGAAACTCAAGCCTTTGAGGCGAGCATAAGACAAGGCATCGCTTTTCAAGGCCTTGAAATTTAGCCGCCTTGAATTGTTTTGAAATTCAAGGCTTTGAGTTATCCTGCCTTGCTTTTCTCGGTCTCCGCCTTGACATTTCTCGTCTTGAACTGCATCACTAATAGTAGTGATGTAAAAGATACCTTGTGGGACTCGTTAAATGATATTATGGATACTTGCGATCCTGGGGAAAGAATCATTATACTCGGAGATATGAATGACTGGGTTGATGTGCAACGCCAAGATAGAAACAGGGTACATGGTCATTTTGGAAACCTAAAAACGAACGGTAACTGGAAGAAATTGATTAGCTTATGCTTAGAAAAAGGCTTGCTTATTACAAATACTTGGTTCAGACATAAAAAGATCCACATGTATACTTGGTATACATTTGCGGTAAAACGCTAATGGACGAAGTCAGTAATGAGTGGGTTCTCAAAGAATGTGGTGTAGAAGAAATATTTATTGGAAAGAGTGAAAGAAATTTGCTGAGATGGTTTAGCATGTTGAGAGAATGAATGATGTTTGAGGAAGCAAGTGTATTTAGGTAAGGTGACTGGTAGTATACCCAGAGATAGACCGAAGAAAGATTTGTTGGAATGTGTGAATGTTTGAATGAGCAACATGCGCCTTCTAGATTAAACTAAAACCTATCCCTTCTCCTACACATACCTTATTTACCTTCACCATATAAATTCCTTGATCCCCGGTAGTGCAACGAGGCTAGGACCGAACGAGTTACGCCTACATCGAAAGGGATTAGGCTTAATGATATAATAATATTAATAATAATAATAAATTTTTCATATAGTCCCACAACTTTGTTTCACGAGATATAAGGAGATGTTGTTTACGATGATAAATTTTTAGAGAATAATGAGAAATGTTACCAAAACGCCTTACGAAGACAACGGCAAAAGATTACGAGTATTTTACAACGATGAATGACAACTATATATGTCAGGTTGCCGAGCCATTCCACCAGAGTTGAGTCACTCACGTTGAGCCAATAGACGGACAGCTGAACAAAAATACCATCGCTGGATGGACTCGCGAGTGGCATGGCATTGTGAAATATATTCCTCTCGAAACGAGCCACGAATCAAAGAAATTTCCCTTGGACGTCTTGGGTGGTGCCCAGACCACCGAGTACATTAGTGACTATCGTTGTCACGATATTCGATCGAAATGCTTCCCCTCTATCATGACGTATCTGACACCTTTGACGTACACGACCTATCAAACATAATCCGATCTTGAAAAATTTAATTCGCTTTATTCGCCTGTTCTCAGTCTTACTTATTCTTTCTTTCTCTATATTTGAAACGTTTTTTACAACCGTAGCGAACTGAAAGACCACCTGTTTTTATGTTTGAGTTATATTAATTTTGATGACAGAGAAAATAATATTTTTTCTCTAAGACTAAAAGAGGATGCGAGCTGTCAGAATTATTCAAAAAATAAGTAGAAGATGAAGGTATTCTGTGAATTCTGTAAGAGTTGCAAATTCAGCATTTATTTAAATTGTTAGAATCGTCTGCAATAATGAAAATTCTTTAATTTATTGACCTTATTCAATTACTGATTAAAATTTGTCGTTTTCTCACCTTTTACGTATGATCTCTTATGACCCATGACCTTTCATCATTGGCATTGAAGCCCTTATTTGAGAAACATTATTTCTGACCTACACTACCGTCGGAAATTATCTATACGGCTGACGCGAACGATACTAAAAATCACTGATAACTTTAAAACACGATAACTCGGTTGAAAATAAGGCTAGACATTTTCTCAAAAAGCATTTAGAAGGCTTATAAAATTGCACTTCGAAGGACACCCAGTTAATATATTTTTGACTTTTTGAAGAGAATATATCACGTGAGATGTTTTCTAAAAAAATTCAAGAGTTTCTCAAATTTTTGTACCTCGACTTCAACTCGTGTCACGACCTGGGCGAGTTACTGAAGAAAGCTCAAATTTTCTGGAGGTAATGTTTTAAATCTTATCTTTAATTTAAGCCAATAAAACTCAAAAAATCTTTAGGGCTTTTGAAATATGACTAAAAATGTCCAAGCGTATCTGCGTCGAGTTTTAGTCGGCGATCACCGCTGTCGGCCGCGCGGACGGCGATCGCCGAGAATTTCTCGGATTTTGTACCTCAACTTCAACTCGTGCTGTGACTTAGGAATGTTGTGACAAAACTCTCAAATTTACTGTACTCAATCTCTAAAATCTCATCTTTAATTAAAGCCGATGAGTCTTGAAAATTCTGTACAGGTTCCCGAGATATGATTAAAAATGTCCAAGCATGTCTACATCGAATTTCAGTCGGCGATCGCCAATCTCGCGGCCGACATATCGTGGAGCTGAATATAGTGCCCGTGGGCAATTTAACTTTTAGCCAATGCTGTTCGACCAATTTTTTTTTTATTAAATAAAAGATTATAAAATTTCTAAAAAAGTTATCGAGGCACATTTTTTTAAAAAGTTACTTAAATTTTTTTCATTTAACAATGAAAATTCATTAATTTTTTTTTTTAGAAGGTGCCATTTTGTATAGATTTATCCAATTTATTTGAAAGTACACAGAATTAGTGTGGAAACGTATTATAAATGACATCCAGCAGTGTTAGATATATAAACAAATTTTTACATTTGTTATAAATAAATGAGACAACAAAAGTGAGTTTCTTAGTAAAAACAATATTTGACTACTTCAGATGTGCATTTTTGGGTAAAAATTTGAAAAAATATATATATTTCCATATGACTTCTTAAAAATAAAGAGCACTTTTTAATTATTTAAACGAATGCATAAATTCGTCATTTTTAAATAAATTCGTTTCGTTTTTTTAATAGAATCGACAATAAATATCTTTCATATAGCTTTTCTGAGCGATTCTTTGATGTTAGACAATAAGTGTTATTTGTTTAAATAAAACTAGTAAAAAAATGCATAATACTGTCATTTTTAATTACACAGAATCCATTTTTTTGCAAAATGAATAGCATATATGTTAACAATACTTCTCGCTATGGTATTTTGTTATTAAATACTGATCTGTATTTGTTTAAGCAAATTTAATGAACGAATTCATTGTTTCGCCATTTTTCAACATATAAATTTCGTTTTTTCAAAGGAATCAATTCCTAATATCTTGCCGGTTGCACTCTGATGCTATATTTTAGTAATAGCTAACAATTTGTAAGTGTAGTTAAAAAATTTAATAAACCAAGCATAATTTGGCCATGTTTTAGTAGATGGATTTGGTTTCTTCGGCATAATCAATTAAAAGTGTATAACTAATGGGCATCAACTGCGATATTTTGCTGTTAGATAAAAATTTATCATTTTTCAAACAAATTTAATAAACAAATTACTCTAATGTTGAACATTTTAACAAAATTTTATGAAAATAACTCGAAATTATGAACAATGTTTGAATAATTCTCAGTTCGTTCATGTTTCTAAAAATAAAATTATGTTCCTATAACATAATCATTTACCCAAAATTCAGTATGAACCTTTTTGATAAGAAACTCTAATATCGAACAACTGTTTACATTTCTTTAAAGAAAAAACGTCTTTAAACATATCAACAATATAAATTTCGAATGACTTAAATTTTCTGAAATTATTTCCTATACTGAGGTTAAAAGAGAAGTGCCTTAGCTTCTGGAAGTTATGGTCAAACATAAACGAACTGAGCAATTTGTAGATATTGTTCATGATTTCGAGTTATTTTTATAAAAAATAGTTAAAATAATGAACATTTCCTGCTGGATAATAAAATGCCATAACAAAGACACATTGCTTAAAAATTTTAGTCATATTCATGAAAAGCAATAAGGTGTTTCCATCAAAAAACAGCTTTAGAATAATTTGTTTATTAGATTTGTTTGAAAAATTGTAAATTCTCATCTAACAGCAAAATAACTTGGTTAAAGGCATTGGCTATACACTTTCAATTGATTACGCTGGAGAAACGAGATCTATCTATTACCGAAAATTTCCAGAAATTTACTGAAATTTTCAAAATTGAACTTTTGTGTCTGTTTGGGTTTTCGGATTTTCGGGTCGAGTCAGGTTTGCGGGTTTTCGGGCCTGGTTGCAAACCCGACACCCTACCCGACCCGCAGTCATTTTTGCATATTACTAAAAAAGAGTATTAAAAATATGGCATTTTTAAATCAGTCAAAAATTAGTTTTTTAAATGAATAAGTAATATAAGAAATACGTTAAACCAAAAAAAAGAACGTATTTAAAAGGCAAATTTCTTTCATACTTTTCTGTATGTAAATAACTGCGCCGAAGACTGCGTTTAACAAGGAGATATATAGTCAGAGTTTGGATTTTTTCTTAAATCTCGTAAATTCCATATCATGAAAGTCCATTGGATGACCATTAATTTGATAAAACATTATTTTCCAACGGCGACCCGTTGTCCAAAAAATCTAATTTTCTCAAAATTCTTCTTTTATGGTTTAAAATGCTCATTCATTAAATTCTCGTGTAAAATTATGTAAATATAAACTTTTTACGAGAAAAGACGAATTTTTAACAACGTGCATGAATTTTCAACCAAACAAATGCATTTTCAACTAAACAGTTGAATTTTTAAATAAAAAGATAGATTGTCAACCATAGGATGAAGTTTTAAACCAAAAAGTCGAAATTTAACAAGAGAGTTAAATTGTCAACCAAGAAAGATTTTTCAGTCAAGAAAGACAAATAGTTTCAATCAAATTGTTGAAGTTTCAAGCTAAAAAGACGAATTTTCTACAAATCAGTTGAACTTTCAACTCGAAAATATAAATTTTCAACAAAAACATTAATTTTCAACCAAATAGTTCAATTTTCTACCCAAAAGGATGAATTTTCTACAAAACAGTTGAACTTTCAATCAAAAAGACGAATTTTCAACCAAAAAGGATGACTTTTGAACCAAGTTTTCTTATTTTCAACCAAATGATAAGATTTTTAACCAAAAGAGATGAGTTTTTATATCAAAATGGCGAAATTCAACAAACGAGTTGAATTTTTAAACAAGAAAGGCTTTTCAGTCAAGAATGATTCACAATTCGGCCAATTAATAGGCATCCAATGAAATCTCAGTAGGAAATTTATGAGATTGAAAAAAAAGTCCCAACTTTGAACATCTCCTTGTGAGAAAAAAGGAATGATTCAGAATTCACGCTTAAAACTTTTATTCTAGCTATTCTATTTTTATTGGTTCCTTTCTTTTTTCTTAGGTAGAATAGTTTCTTTAGGCATACCTCTCTTTCATTTTTGATTAAAAAAAAAAACTGAAATTTAATAGTACAATCAATTTTGTATATCAATTTATTGAAAAAGTAGCTTTTTAGTACTGAAAAAAGTATTTTTCAAAAAAATGGTCTTTCCTAAAAAATTATCAAAAAAATAAAAGAGTATGGAGCTTCGAAGCCTACTATATAGGCCCCTCCACTAACGGTGTGAAGATTTAATACCGTTTTTTTAACAAGACTGCTGCCGCTGACCTTTGCCAGCAAGGGGGTCCTTTGTACCTTATAAGGAGTAAAATAAAAATCAAAAAATTTTTCATTTCCCAATTTGTAATTTAGAAATATTATATTCGAAATCTACGTTTTTGGCGATTCCAATGATATGTTACTTGCCTTAGCAAGTTGAAAATTAGAAGTGTTTTTCAGGCTATGTTTAAGTTCACCGGAGGTTAATTGCAATAGTTCTAAATGTTCCTGTTTTCATAAATTCTAAACTGCCATAGAGCAATGAATCGATTGCTCCTACTTAAATATCAGTTATTGCTATTTGCTACAGAATTTTCATTTTCAGCCTTTTAAATTAAACAGTGCCTAAAATTTTAAAAATATACGAAAGTCTAAAGCTGTATGAATTTTGAAGAATAAAAAATTACGAAGCGCTAGAGTTTTAAAGTCGTTTAAAATTAAAAAGTTTTCGAAGTTAATAAAAAAAAAATAAAACTTGCAAATGTCAGGAATTTGCAAAGACTAAACGATATTGGAAGAACCCAATTTTCGCAGGCGTGCGAGTTAAATTTAAAAGTTTTTAATTTCAAATTCAAAATTTGAAAGACGCTTTCAAAAAGAATAATTAAAAATTGGAAAAGCATTTGACATGCATAATCGAAAATTTGGAACTGTTCAAAATTTAACATTGTCTTAAATTTTGAACACATTAAAAATTTGAAAGCTCCTGAAGTCTGAAAGAAACATAAAAAGTACAACAGTTATTTCAACCTTATTTCTGTTCAAATTGTACTAATTAGGAAAAAAAACAAAATTCGAAAGTGACAGAAATTTCAATTTTCTGTTTCGTTTAAATTCAACTTAATTTTTTTCTAAACTATTCGACCATTCAATATGAACTATTCAAGTTCAATTCTAAGTTTTTTACTTGCACTTTAATTGCATTCCATAAAGATTAGAAACTTTTAGAGGATGAAAAAAATATAATTGTGAAGAATAATCGCATAAAATGAAACTAATTAAATTCTGATTTGAAATATTTTTTTTTCAAGAATATTTTTAAAGGAAAGGTGAAGAAATAATCATTTTCCTACATTTATAAACATTTTGTGAAGCATATAACAAATAAACTGTTATCTGCATCAACTAGCCCTAATTGCTATTTAAGTAGGAGCAGTCAATTTATTGCTTTATGACAGTTTCAAATTTGTAATAAAAGGGGCATTTACATCTATTGCAGTTGAATTTCAGTGAACCTAAACATGGCTTGAAAAACACTTTTAATTTTCAACTTATGAAGGCAAGTAACATATCGTTGAAATCGCCAAAAAACGTGGATTTCAAATATAATATTTCTAAATCACTAATTGCAAAATTAAAAAAATTTATATCTCGTATTTTATTCCACATTAGTTACAAAAGACCCCCCTGGTGGCAAGGGTCGGCCGCTGAAGTCTTGTGCTTCTACAGCTGCATGAGGGGAAGTTGAGGAGTGGGAGTAAAACAAACAGGTAGACGGCGATCAAATGGGCACTGCCCTAATTAACCATAATTAAAATCTGTTTCCCTTATCTCAACCGCTTTGCTTGTTGAATAATAAAGCAAATTAATTTTTTTTCTCCACAGTTAAATGTTAAATACCGCTTTGATTTGTCACGCGGGTGAATTGCTTTCATCGTGGGAGTGTAAATTAGCAGCACGTTCTGGATTGTAATTTTATCGAAGCACGAATCGTTGACGGATGTTGATTCGAGGGGAACACGAGTGACATTTTGCGGTCTTTTAATGCACGACAAGAGCCGTCTCGCTTGTACAAATGTACAACACCTGCACACCAATCAGGTTCGTCGTCCGACGGGCACGGGGTTATAAATCAACCCGTACCTTTTCTCGAAGGTACCCAAGGAAGGTATTATTTATGATCGTTCGTTAGCGTACAACAGTTCGGAACGTGTCAAGTCGCGTTTAGGGTTTTCGACGACCATGTGTTCGATAACGTCCGATTCAATCATCGAAAATTATTCTTCTCAGGATTATTAAAGTCTTGTGCGCGATCAACAACATTCTCACAATGGAGCTACTAACTATGAATTCACGCAAAAGCACGATATCACGGAAAAATCTTGAATCTTTACAATCAGTGATGATTTCTTTTATCGAAGAGTACCAAGTGTTGATGGTATCAACATTCATACAAGTTCCTTTGCTTGGACCGACAGTGTTATTTTTTTATCGAACTAGTTGTATTATAAGGTCAACTACTAATCTAAATCACTTGAGAAATAACTGGTGAATATTTAAGAGCTAGTTAAGAGTAGAATACAATTTTTTAGAGTCGATGTTACATGAATAAATTTCCATATCTCAGTAGTCGACTAACGACATAGCAAAAACACGGAACCATGTGACTTTCGTTTCCTTTTTCTCCTCTTTTCCTTCCCACTCATGCTTTCCAATCTCTCTCGCCCACACTCCTTCAATCTTTTTCTTTAACTCCTCTAGCTTTTTCTACCTCCTTCACCCAATCTTCTCCCAGTCCCTTCCATCCTGAAATTTTCTTAACATTCTGTTGCCATCTTCCTTTGTCTTCCTTTCCTCTCATACAGGCATCCAATACATGCTCCCATGTCTCCTCTACCCATTCACATACTCTGAATTTTCTCTTCTCATCCTTTTTTTAATACATCGCTTTTTTATTTCATTTTCCAGTCTCCATCCAGCTATTCTTGTCCGTCTCTTTCCCCCCCCAACCTCTTTCCTGATATTCTGTCAATCCTTCTCTTTTTATCACCTTATAATATTTACTCTATCTTGATTCCCCTCTCCTCCACAATCTATCTATCACCTGCCTTTCTCTAACACTTTTTTCCATTTCCTCTTAGTCTATGTTTCCTTCTTCTCCTATCCCTCGATCTGTAAAAAACTCTCTTTCTCATTCTTCCCATCTCGTTAACTCTAAAGTTCTCTTTCCTCTTCCTTCCACCTATTCCTATCACCTTCTCGCTAACTCCCCTCCTTTTCCCTCCCTTAGTTTCTCTTAGAATTTCCACGCCCTTCTTCCCGCCCTCGTTCTTGATTTATCCCTTTAAGCCTCTTACCATGTAATCCGTAGTTCTCCAGTCTAACCCTAATGTCCATCTAATATGTCTCTCTTGCAACTTCTCTATCTCCTTTCTCTCATTTCATACCCATATCTTTGCCCCAAAGTCTGATAGCGGACATTCCAGCATATCCAACAACCTCATTCGCCTATTCCAGACTTCTTTAAACCTTCTTTTTTCTATTCCCTATGTCTGTTTCATTAACCCCGTCGCTTTATTAATCTTTTCCCTAATATGCGCTCCATGTACCCCTTTCGCTTGAACGATAAAAACAAGATATTTAAATAATTCCTTTACCTCCTCTGACTTTTCACCTTTCCATCTCGCTGTCCATTTTTTCTTTTGGGGGGGGGGGGGGGGGGGGGGGGGGGGGGGGGTGGGGGGGGGGGG
>JAUMHM010000016.1:18387767-18398046 GCA_032362435.1 Melikaiella ostensackeni
CCTCTGACTTTTCACCTTTCCATCTCGCTGTCCATTTTTTCTTTAACCCCCCCCCCCCCCTTTCCAAGTATTTTTTTAACCCCGTAATTAAACCCGCCATTCCTTCCTCATTCTCTGCCAACAACATTATACCATCCGCATATGCCAGTGTGCGTGTTTTTTCCCGCGCGTTAATTATCTAATTTTGCAAAGTGAAGATGATTTTTAATTATTTTTCCAAGATTATTTTCATAGTCATCAGAATATTCTAAAGGTCATATTTTGTCGACCACAAATGGTACTTTCTGGTTCAAGTGAAAAAGGGCGTTTCGAGCCAGAACAGTAATTTAGTCTTTAGAGGAGTATTAGCGGCTCTCTTGACACGATTTTCGATTTGGTGTAATCAAAATTCACAAAATTTTGTGCACGAAAAAAAAAGTTGACTGTCTTACAGAATTTTTTGTTTAGATCATGAAAACCAATTCGATGTGTAGGCAGTATGGAACAAAAAAAATCTCCTTAACAACGAATGTGAAAATTGAGATTTTGAGTTTCTGACGGTGTGCGAAAATGATATTTTAAAAACCGTTTCCTTATGTGAGAAATCTGAATTTCTGCACTCGTAAAGTAATAGTAAGAAGACCAAACTGTATGTCAGAAATTTGGTCGCCATTTTTTCGGACATAGTTGAACGGGAAGACGTACGCTAAATTGTAAAGGCTTACATCGTCTTGAGTGAAATATCTGCGAGAGGTATTTCATTGGCGGGTTAATCATGATTCAGATTTACCGCCAAAAAACCACAAATCAAAAGTTTCTCGCATTTATCTCTCAAATATTCCACTCATAACGTTGGTTCATCACAGTTTTTGTGTCCACGGAGTTCCATAGAGTTATTGTTTTTTAAATCTGTTTTTCTATTTTACGGAAGCGCTGCGATCGCCAAACTGTCAACAAAAATATGAAAATTGAATTTGTAAAGAAATGTCTAAATAGTCGTGGTTATTTATTTTGTATCAGCTTGAGCTTCCAAAATGTACGTTTTTAAATCTAACATACAATTAGAACTTTCGAACAAGGGTAAAAGAAGACAATTGAAAATATCAGAATGCCAAGCAGAAAAGAATGAAAGGGCTAAAGAGGCTGGAAAAGCTGAAGTTAATAAAAAGGAAACTGAAAATCTAGTATTAGTAAAACGTCCAGAGCCGATAATATTAAACGTATTATTTTCAAAAAGAAAAATAATTATTTAAAACATTTTTCGAATTCAGTTTTTGATTTTTTTTCGACATTTAAGCAAGTGCAATTTTCTGCTTTTATCCTTGTTCCAAATTTAAAAAGTCAGATTTCAAAAAATACATTTTTGAGGTTAAGATGGATGTGAAGTAAATAACCTCGACTATTTTGGCATTTCATTCCGAATTCAATTTCGAATTTTCGTTGACACTGTAGCGATTGCAGCGCTTCCGCGGAATAGAATAACAGTTTCAAACAAAGAATAAGAGAGCTGTCCCATGGATACATATTAGCGGAGTACGTATTAAAATACAACCAATAGAATGCTGTTTCTTCTGTAAGGTACACAAAAAACGACATTTTATTGGTTGTATTCTAATCTGCACTCCGCAAATCTGTACCCATGGGACAACGCCCTAAGAGAAAAGAAGAGGAATTCATTCCAAATTCAATTTTTGAATTTTTATTGACACTGCACGAAAAGAAAAGCAATGGTTGCCACAGCCATAAAAATATTGTTGTGCATGGTATTGTTGGATCATCAAATGGAATGGAAGAGAGAATCTTGAGTACGGAAGCATTTTCAAAGAGAAATGGTTGTGTCAGCCATAGTATTTTGTCACGTCAGATGTGGATCTACCAACCATAGCTATTGTTGAACTTGTAATGTGCCCCTATAGTCAAGCGCTATAATCACTGCATTTTCGGTTTTGGCGCCAAGCAGAAGTAAGACGGCAGCCATTTTAGTGTGTGTAGTGAAGCAATGAACATCGCATCAAAAATCGTTACAAAAAATGGACAGAGATTGGTCTCAGTTTTTAAGGAATTTTGGATTCGAGCAGCATATTCCACAGTTTGGAGGTAAGTTTGGAATAGACTTCGACATCTTAGGTAATTTAGAGATTTATAAGTACGGAGTGGCTATTCCGCCCGCTGAAATAAAAGGATTACCTAACCTCATTTCACCCGCGTGAGTCGGACAAATATATAAATATTTGCAAGAGGAAAAAAAGGGATGGTCACATTTCTTCCGAGTCACATCCCGATCCTTTTTTAGGAGAAAAAGCACTTGTCGGCACCAAGGTAATTGAAATAACGAACTCTCGTTTACGAAACAAGACCCACCCTTATAAATATTTGTATCTCAATTTTTTATGTAATATTAATATATGATTATTTCAATACAATATACTACGTGATTTAAAATTCATGGTTTACTTTTCATTAACATTACCCTAAAATATTACTCATAATTCATATAGAAATGTGCAATGGTTGAGTTGAGCATAATCACTGTGACGCCGCATCCATTTGATTTGGTCGATACAATATATGGCACTAGGTGGCTTCCGCTATTGATATGGATCTCAGAACCATCTCCGATCGGACTTCTCATCCATTGCCCTGGTCAGGACAACCATATCCCTTTCCTCACATAACGAAGGCAACGCAACCAGCCGCTATGGATACAGCAACCATGGATATGGCTAGGCCGTATTTTTTAATATACATACTATGGTTGAGGCAACCACACCTACTATCTGTTTCATAAATCCTGGCCTCTCTACAAATCATTGAACAACTCAATAAAAAAGAAATCGCTTTAAAAAAATGAAAAATATCTTGTTAATCTTCATTTTATTACGAATAAGCACAATATCATTTGACCGCGATGCGTCCATAAGTTTTGATGTTAATTTGCAAAGAAGGTGAAAAAAAATGGTTAAAAGCGCCTTTTATAACTTAGTCAAATTTCGACCGTCGTATTTCGTGAAAAAATGCATGAATCTTTTTGCAAAAAATTGGGTAGTAACCTTGAAGTTCTATTCATGCGTACATTTTTGAAAAATCTGAAAATATTTATAAATTTGGTGTCGGCAGTAAATAAAAGCGAAGGATGCTAACTCAGCTTCTAATCAAGCTGGAAGGCTCTACTGAGGCTTAAAATTTAAAAAAAAAAAAAAATTCAATGGTAGGTTTTTAAATACAGTTAATTACACCAATAACACGCTATTGCATATTATTCTTTTCGGTGGATACATTTTCCGACTCTACAGCATCTTTCTTTTGTAGCCATAAATAAATATTCGTATCATTCTAAAAATCACAATTTGACTAAGATTGTATAAACTCAGGGAACGAACATACCTATAAACATACCTATAAATTCTGTTAATTAAATAAACGTAGAACTTTAATGAAATTAGTTTTAGAAGAGAAAATTTATAGTTTTCTAACATAAAATTTTTAAAGTATTAAAAAGTAACTTCAATGTTCATTTAAACTTTCTTTTTTTGGTCTATAAATTAATCGCAGGCTTTACAGTTTTTCACCTTTTCCCCTCTTTTCCTCGTTTTTCCAGTTTCCAACTTGAATGCGAACTGAATTAATAGAACCCAATGAGAAAATACAACTATTTTTGTTTAAAAGTCAACTCTTCTTAGTTAAAAAGTGTACTATTATATTTTTGGTTGATAATTCGTCTTTTTTGGTTATAGATTCAATTATTTGCTTGCAAATTGAATAATTTTGTTGAAAATTCGTCATTCAGTTTGAAAATTAATTAATTTAAAAACTTATGAATAATTAATACAGAAGATTTGTTCCTTCAATCAGCAATGCTGGTTGTGACAGATACATTCTATCGATGAGAACGTTTACTGTGTGGTTGTGACAACCACATCCTATGAAAAATAACTTCCACTGTGTAGTTGTAGCAACCACACATTATTAGAAATAACTTCCACTGTGTGGTTGCGACAACCATAAAGCTGAAACCTAATAACTAGACCCTCATACAAACAGCTATGTGGTTGTAGGAACCACAGTAGTAGTTATACCATATTTGACTACTTTTTGAGGTTGTGATAACCATATCTATGGATCTTATTTCTATACAGTTTTCTCCGTGTGGTATCGATAGACCGCTTATAATTTTTTTCCTATGGACAAATTCTCTATTTAAAAAAAAATCAAGAAATTCTACAACAGGATGATTTGTGGAATAAGTGCAGCTAAAAGAAATAAAGCAGAGGAAAACTTCAATTACTCCAGAAACTTCAAGACAAACTTGAAAGTAATCAATATTCTCGGTTCTGAACAATGCGGCATTGATTTTAATTAAAGAAAATAATGAAAAGGTGAAGTCTTGTGATTGTGATAATGAGGAGCAGGACAGTAAGTTGTGTAGGTAGAAAATGGTATTTTCGTGTAGTAAGGAGACCAAGAATACTTGAAGGGTTAGAACCTTTGGGAGTGAGATTGGGAACAATTCCCCAAGTACTTATTTCCTCCTCGTTTCGCACTTCTCGCCCTGCGGATTCTAAACATTCTCCACCCACGCCTTGGTCTCCTCCTTTTCCTCGTAAACGTAGAGCATATCGAATCGAATTTACAGTGAGGGAACCGAAGGAGTTGACAATACCGACGCGACGCGCGAGCTCTTTCTCCTGGTTCAGCTTCGTCGATTCGAGTCCGCGAATGCGCTCTGGAAGCTCAAAATCTTTCGTGCGGCAGTCAAGCGGCTTTTATTCCGCGCCATACTCTGAGCCCCTTTGCGCTCGATTCAGCGAACTAATTGGCATTTACCCGACGGGCACGTATTTCCGTCGTCGGCCGTCCAAACTTCCGCGTCGCTCACTTCCAATGATAAATAAAAGGGTTCTCTCCCCCTTTTCGCAGTTTACGAGGCGCGGGATACGTGCTCACTCGGCCACTTATTCGGATAAGGGTGGTTATTTCAGAGATGAGGGCGATCACTCACACTCATCGATATTTAAATCCGTAGATGTCTATTCTATATATACTTTCTAGAGATCTAGATTCTAGAAACACTCCATTTCCCTAGGGGTAAAGTTTGCATATAAAGCTAGTAGAAATGTTTATTGTGAACGAGGTTCGTATTCTGAAGACACTTTCAGGATTGTTATATACCAACAGGCGTGTCTGTGCTGCAAATTGTTTGTCCCTTCCATTTGACTATTCTCTGCCATTTTCCGTTAGCTTTCAAGCTGATGATGTTCTTTTCTCTCTAAAAAACGATTAGATCCGATTGAAACCTATTGAAAGATTAATCGGTCTTACTCGGGATGATTCGGGACAATATGAACAATGGAATAACTCATCTTCTAGTTTTGTAAAAATTATCCTTCAATACATTATTTATTACTATTATACCATTAAGTCAAATCCCTTTCGGAATAAGCGTAACTCGTTTGGCTAGCCTCGTTGCAGTACCGGAGATCAAGGAATATATATGGTAAGGGTAAGTAAGGGATGTGTAGCAAAAGGGATAGGTTTTAGATCAATCTAGAAGTCGCGTGTATGAAGAGCTTCACAGAGCCATCATACATCACGATTCACACATAAGCACTCAAACTGACTGATAAACCTATAGGAAGGTCCATGCTCTTTACCCCAACCACATCGACTAAGCAAGGCTCTACACGAGGGCCCATGAGTATCCAAAATCTTTCGTTTCAGGCGTCACTCATGTCACACGTTTCTTATAAACAATTGACATCCACACATCTCTATCCTTGCATATACCTTTTTCTTCCTTTACTTTACTTCCTTTACATCGTTTCACGCAAGCTCTTGTGTTTCTACGCCTCTTTATATCTCTTCGCTTTAGAGTCTCATTCACATACGGAAAGAATACTGTGGTTGGCCGAGCCCTAGGTGTGGTTGCCTCAACCACAGTATATTGAAAAAGACGGCCTAGTCATATCTATGGTTTCTGCATCCATAGCGGCTGGCTGCCTTGCCTTGGTTACATGAGGAAAGGGATATGGTTGTCCTGACTATAGCAATGGATGAGAAGTCCGATCCAAGATAGTTCTGAGATCCATATCAATAGTTAAAGCAACCTAGTGCCACTCCGTACTTATAAATCTCTAAATTACCTAAGCTGTGGAAGCTTTTCCCAAACTTACGTTCAAAGTGTGGAATATACTGCTCGAATCCAAAATTCCTTAAAAACTGAGCACAATTACTCTCCATTTTTTGTAACAATTTATGGTGTGATGCTCATTGCTTCACTACACACTAAAATGGCTGCCGTCTTGCTGCCGCTTGGCGCCAAAACTGAGACTGCAGCGATTACAACGCTTGACTATAGGGGCACATTAGAAGTTCAATCATAGCTATGGTTGGTACATCCACATCTGACGTAACAAAATACTGTGGTTGGCACAACCATTTCTCTTTGAAAATGCTTCCATGCTGACGGTTCTCTCTTCCATTTCATTTGATGATTCAACAATACAAGACAACAATATTTTGAAGGCTGTGGCAGCTATTCTTGAATTTTTTTTTAAATTTCTTACGTGATGTATCCTTTTAGAAAAGTCAAAAATATCCTAACTAGGGCATGTTAGACGCGGAATTTCATAAGCTTTTCAAATTTTTTTTTTACATTTCCATCCTATTTTCTGACCGAGTTATTGTGGTCAAAGTTAGCAGTGATTTTTAATAGTACTCGCCCTAGTCGTATCGACAACTTCCGACGCTAGTACATAGAAAAATTTCAATTTTAATTTGCAGGCGCGAAAAATCTATATTTGAAGCTTTGATTTCGAAATAGAAGCGATACCAAAATTTTCTTTTGATTTTAACAAGTCCCGAGAAACTTTTAACGATATATTCCAATATATAACCGAAAAGAGGGTATACCGTAATCATTATGTTCACATCAGTAGACAAAATATGTATAACTGAACGAATGAATGCCAAGGCTATCGAATCTGCATAAAAATGTAGATATTACATTCACTCCGACTTCTTCTCCCGAATAAAGACCTTTTCACCTAAAACTAGTTTCATCAAATGAGCAAGCAGTTTGAATCTTAAAGTTACCGACCCTGCATTGAATTTATATTACTAGAATTAAACATTGCATACGATCATATTACGAACCCCCCGTTCAACGTCTTCGACGTTGTTAGTCAACTTGATTTTTTTTATTCGTTTGTATTCTTGGCTATTCAATATTCAGTGATGCATGCAATAAGCGCATTCGTATTTCGTGGCACCGATTCGCGTAATATAGTCACCCTCATTTATGCAGCGATACAGTTCCGCCTTTTCTGATATACATCCCTATAGATCTCGCGTGATAATCGAGTTCGCATTTTTATTACAGTGTCCTCAAGACCGAAGAAAGCCATTATGGAAGAAATGGGATTCGGAGAAGTTAGTTCCTGGATGTCGCTCTCAATGTCACTGGTACCTTTTCGTATAAGAAATGATGATAGGGGGAGAAAAACCTTCCTTACCCCTTCGTCAGAGAAGGTTTCTCGACACTGCATTCAAACGCGATTGAAATAACATCCGTGCCAATATAGCACATTCGCAGCCATCTATCGATAGGTCGCATGTGTCTGGATGATCTGGTAGTCGTGATCCTCCCTTGGCAGGAATTCGATACAATGCTAATTAAAGAAGGGGTTATTCCCAAGCCAACGAGCACGAAAGGAAATTTGTAACACGCGTGGAGTACAATGAAATCGTTTACGAGCGCAATATACCACCGGTACTGAAAAGGGGTCTGCTGGGTATCCTTTAAATTTCTTCTTTGCTTCTTTCGGAACGTTTCAGATTCAGAGGCACAATGCTGTTTCGGGCGCGAGCCCACTTTCATCAAGAACCGTAACGGATCTTGGTATCCACCACTTGGCACCTGAACCAAGTCGAGCCAATTTCCCGGCAATTATTAGAAAATATTATTCTTGCATAATTCATCTTGGATGCTACGAGACCTTTCGAGGAACAGCGTGAGAGTTGAAGAGAGAAGATACTGAGTATATCTAACAACATTGTAGCATGTTCTTTATTCAATTCTCTTGAAATGTTAGTAGCTGTTGTGTGCATTTTACATGCTTACCTTGCACAAGCGATATTTATCGCAAGGTGTGCCTGAACCAACTTTTAATGAAAGGCCATAGCACCCTTAATTTTCTCTTGATTTGGATTTATGATCTCAAAAACAGGCTGGAAAATCAATTTTAGTAAACTCCACCGATTTTTCTCTTTATTGATGAAAATGTAGTATCTGAATATAATATCAGTCATTATTAGCGAGAAAACAAGAAATTAAATTAGTTTTGCAGGTGTCGAGCATTGTATTCTTGTACTGCTTTTATTAATTTACTCAAATAATGAGGATGTGTGCTTGAAAATTTGTACTTAAACCAAGTTTTAGAATCCGAATGCACAGATTCCATGGCCTGTTCACTAAAACTTCAAGGCCTTTTCCTGTTTTTCGACAAAAATCAAGAACATGAACAAAAACAACGTGAACTTTAGGTTAACTGACACGTTCAAACCACAGTAATTTCACTGAAATTCGGAAATATAGTCTAAGTATTTTGGTTCTAGAGTTGTAGAAATACAAGAATTGACTCGTTAAAGCAGCTAACATTCTAAACAATAAATGCTACAAATGCCACGCAGTATGTCAATTTTGTTCAAAAGCATTTTACAAGAATTACCCGAGAACGCAGGACTCCCGTGTACAAACTCGCGAGGAACATTACACATTTTGGCCCATTTGAGACTGTGTTTAGACACTTTATTCACAACCCCAAGCATGAAATGTAGTTCTGGCGATGGAATTATTTCCAATATTTTTGTATCGCCATCTTCCGAGAAAATTATAGGAGCGTGACACAAAAATATTGGAAATAATTCCACCACGATAACTACATTTCATGATTGGGGTTGTGAATTAAGTGTATAAACAAATGTAATGGAGTTTGAAAATAACCGCCTCAAATGGACCAAAATGTGTAATGTTACTCGGGAGTTTTTACACGGAAGTCCTACGTTCGCGGATAAATATTGTAAAATGCTAAATATTAATACGGTATCTATTTGTGATTAGAGTGTTAGATAATTGGAAATAACTGGACGATTAGTTTAGAATAATTTTCGTCTGCTGAATCCTGTTTAGATTGCTATTAATTCAAAAAGATAATAATAGCAACGATAATAAATAATTATAAATTCTTCTCAATAAATAAATTAATATTAAAGTCATAACCATTAAATTTTGTATAAAAATGCCTAAAATTGTAAAATCTTGTAACAGTCTGTGTACGTAAGTTTATATCTCGCAAAGTAAATACATCATTTTTTTTTCTTAATTTACATTTTTATCTAGGCAATTTTAAAATGGGCCAAAATGTGTAATGTTACTCGGAAGTTTGTACACGGAAGTCCTACGCTTGCGGGTAATTCTTGTAAAATGCTTTTGAACAAAACAGATATACTGCGTGGAATTTGTAGCATTGGTTTTTTAGAATATGTCAGTTGCTTTAACGACTTGATTCTTTTTTTCTACAACCTCAGAATAAGAATACTTAGAATATACATATTTCTGAGATTCGGCGAAGTTACTGCGATTTGAACGTTTCAGTTACATTTAAAGTTCAAGTTTTTTTCTAATGCTCCTGATTTTTGTCAAAAAATGGGAAAAGGCCTTGGATTTTTTAGCGAATATGCCATGGAATCTGTACATTCGGATTTTAAAACATCTTGATTTTAATAAAAAGTTACAAGCACACATTCTCATAAATCGAGTAAATTACCAAAAGCAGTACAAGAATACAATGCTGGACACCTGTGAAATAATCTATTTTCTTGATAACTCGTTAATAAAGACTAATATCATATTTACTTACAACATTTTCATCAATGAAGTGAAAAAAATGAAAAGTTATATCATTATTTTAAAAAAAATCGATTTTTAACCCTTAGCGATGAGGAGAGGACTAGATTAGAAAATGATCATAGGGATAAAAACAGAAAAGCCAAGATACTAGTCAGAGAAAGAAAGGATAAAATGGAGGCGGAAGAAGATAAAAAAATGCAAATTGACTTCGAAGGAAATAAGAGATTATTTTGGAAATGGGCTAAGAAGGTTAGGAAAGGGAGCTCTAGCACTGATGTAGTCGGAATCAAAAATTCTGATGGTGAAATGGTATGGAATTCGGACAAAGTGAAGGACTGTATGAGAGATTTTTTCAAGAGATTGTATGGAGGTCAAGCTATGGAGCATAACAAC
>JAUMHM010000016.1:18398146-18431696 GCA_032362435.1 Melikaiella ostensackeni
CGCACCAAAAACCTTCGGAAAAGTATACTCTGGTTTCTGGTTCTGAAATTTGTTCGAATTTTGTCGGCCTGTGTTATCAAAATTTATATTTATTTATCCCAGACATTCCCCTCTTTCCCCCTTTTTCTTCTTTTCCCGCTCATATGCGAACTAAATGAATATAACCCAATAAGAAAATCCATTTTTTTTTTTTTAAAGTTAATTCTTTTTCGTTGAAAAATCTACTATTATATTTTTGGTTGAGAATTCATCTTATTTGCTTAAGAATTTTACTATTTCTTTCAAAACTTAATTATTTTGTTGAAAATTGAACAATATATTTAAAATAGTATATCGACGATTTGTGTGAAATTTAACTATTCTGTTGAAGGTTCGCATTTTAGTTTGAAAATTAATCTCTTTTGGTAGAAATCTTATCCTTTTTGGTTAAAAATGCAACTGTTTGGTAGAAAATTACTGTGTTTTGGTTGAAAATTTAACCATTTTGTTGAAAAATCGTCTTTTTTGGTTGAAATATCAACTATTGCATGTTTTGTTGAGAATCCTTTTTTTTGCTTGAAAATTCAACTAATTGGTTGAAAGTTCAACTACTTTGTTGAAAATGCATTTTTTTGTCACAGACTCATCATATTAATTGAAAGTTCATTTCTTTGGTTGAAAATTCAGCTATTTGGTTGGAAATTGATGTATTTTCTTAAAAATACGTATTTTGGTTGAAAATTAATCCGTCTAGTTAAAAATGCAACTGTTTGGTTGAAAAGTAATCTTTCTAATTTATGGATTTAACTACTTTGTTAAAAATTCGTGTTTTTTCGTTGAATTCAACTGTTTTTTACCTAAAATTCAAATTTTTTTTGTTGAAATATCAACTATTACATTCTTGATTGAGAATTAATCTTTTCTAGTTAAAAACTCAATTACTTGGTTGAAAGTGAAACTACTTTGTTAAAAATTAAATTTTTCGGTCGAAGATTCATCATTTTAGTTGAAAGTTCATTTCTTTGGTTGAAAATTTAACTATTTTGTTGCTAATTCGATTTTTTTGAAAATTTATATTTTTTAGTTGAGAATTTAGCTAATTAGTAGAAAATGTATGTATTTTGTTCAAAATTTGTCCTTTTTTGTTGGAAATATAATCTTTTTGGTTGAAAATTTAATTATTGTATAGAAAATTCTTTTTTTTTGGTTGAAAATTAATCTTTTTCAGTTGAAAATTCAACTATTTGATTGAAAATTCATGTATTTTGTTGAAAAATCCTTCTTTTTTCGTAGGAAATTAATCTACTTGCTTGAAAATTCATCTTTTTGGTTGAAAATTCATCTATGTGGATAAAAATTCATCTATTTTGTTGAAAATGCAATACTTTTACTTGAAATTACAGGGATTTAAAGCGTTTCAAGTGAATGCAACTTAAAAATGTATTCTTTCCGTCTATTTGCAAAAAAAGAACAACGCGACTGTCGGTTGCTAAGATCCTGAAGTTGGGCAGATTTTTTTTGATTCACTACTCGGAGAAAACTGGTATGGTCACAGTAACTAAAATTATCAAGCTGCATACAATATGGATGCATTGTCCAATTTCGTTATTCAAACATCTTTTATCTACGTTGTTAGTTCCAAATGACATAGTTGCCACAACCACATGCTCTTAGCTACAGTCTTGTAGCTTCCACTACCACGCTATTTGTAGCTCATCCTCTTTCAATTGGTGCTGCTTCTTTCGCGCGTATTTGGGCATTCTCTTGATATGGTTGTCACAACCACACGCTTTCAGCGACAGGCTTGTGGCTCCCACAACCACAGTATTTGTACATCATCTTGTTTTGATTGGTACCGCTTCTTATCTGGTGGCCTTCACTACCATCGTATTTGTGGCTCATCCTGTTTTGATTGGTGCACATAGTTGCGCAGATTCACGTGCGCTAACGCACATATTTGGATATTAACCGTGGATGGACAATGGCGAAGTAAGGAGAAATGTATGCAAAATCTACAGGAATGCAAGATTTTCTGAATGGATGTATGGATTACTGATGCTATGCTTCTATAATTTAAATAAAAAGTTATGAATAATTAATGCAGATGATTCTTTTCTTCGATCAGCAATGCTGGTTGTGACAGATACATCCTACTGATGAGAACGTTTATTGTGTGGTTGCGACAACCATACAGTTGAGACCTTATAACTAAGCTCTTATACAAACAGCCATGTGGTTGTAGGAACCACAGTTGTAATCGTACCATATTTTACTATTTTTTGTGGTTGCGACATACATATTTATGGACCTTACGTCCATACAATTTTCTCCGTGTAGATTGGATCATTTTAATATTAAATGGAAGATTGCATTGAGCTGCAACACTTTTTATAGCTCAGGACTTACTGTGGACATTCAAAATACAAAATGATTTTCATTTTGAATAAGAAGCTTTTTTTCGCACACTCTGGCTTGCTGTTAAGGTCGTTCCGCTTGGAAAATACCCAATAAGTTCATAAACCATTGGCTGCCTCTTTTAGCATCAAATTCCTTTCCAAAGTACCAATCTCAGCCCAATATTGTACTCGTAAGTCGATTCAATCGTCTCCAAAGAAAGGAAAAGAAGAGAAAGCTACTTTGAGGTACAACATACAATGAGTGATTTTTGCCGGCGTAGGCGCCTCTCAGACCTATTATCGTGCGAGAAAGCAACGAAAAATAAGGGTGACACACAGCGCAAGGTAGTCTCGAGCCAAGTAGACGAGCAGACAAGCAAACTTCTCCATCCTTCTCTTACATCTTCTCTATCCCTCTTTATATAAAAGCTAAGTATGTATGTATAAAGTGTCAGAAACACGTATCAGTTCGGTGCTCCAGCACTCGGCAGCTACTTTAAAGATGTCACCGTTTGCAAAATTGGCCAGGATAAGCAACATCCACTTCGCAATCGGATGCTGGTGTCACTGTTGCCAAAATACGTAACTCCTACAATTCGCGTTCTTTCAGGATTTTTCTCTAAAATAAACTTTGTACGACACTTCCATTTTAATAGTAGACATTAATGTTTTTTCTTCTTCCCTGGTCTATTCCGATGTTTTTCTTATGATAGAGGGACTATTAATAGGGTCTTTATAGAATCTAGAAAATCTAGAATAAATTGTAGATTCTTAATAAATAAACAATTTTAATTGAAAATCAATGTTTTCTACACATACAGTAAGAATAATAATTTAACTTAAAGTAAAATCATTCTGAACGTTCTCTTCAAAATGAACATCTTGCTCCATTTGAATGTCTCCTACATCGATATCGTTGAACGAGACAGAATCTTCAGTGTCCTCTGCAATTATTAAATTGTTAAAATTACTGATTGTACTCTGTAAACCCGTTTAGAAAAAGCTCGGACACGTAACGCTAATATTTTTATGACATTCTTTTCGTTATTAAAAGTACGTTAGTGCTAACCGATATGAAGGCTTCCATTAAAAAGTATTGATCATTTTCAATCCTTTTTTGTCCTTCTTTTTGAAATCGTTTTATATGAATAAAGATGAATCTAATTCCTTTTAAGGATGTGCGAATCTGTGAAACGTAAGCTCAAATAAAATAAAAATCGAACTCTTTCTTTTAAAATTAGAAGGCACTCCAAAAGCATGAAATTTGTAGAATCTAATAACATCATGCATAACGATACATAAATTTAACATTAAATACTCAGTTTATTCAAATTATATCAAACAGAAAAATTAAAAATTAAAAAAGAGGGTTTTGTACTAGAATTAAAATGAAGAAATTATTTTTTACAACCAAATGAGAGGAAACCAATCTTTACGACGTACAACTACTAATACTGTGTTTTAAAAGCTTTTTTTTACTTCACAATTATATGACAAATAGTAAATGATAATAGCGTAAGGTATTAAATTAAAAGGGATTCAAAATTGTGTATATCATCGCTGCTTTGTGGTAGTCAAAAGTATTCACAAAAATGAATAATTATCATATCATTGGATACAGGAAATTTCACAATAATTTTAATTTAAGGCTATTGGGCTCAAGTTCTAACCTCCAAACTCAATCGCCTTACTCTACTTAATATCTACTCAATAAATACCATGATTAAATATTTTTTAGATACTGAGCCCAACTCCTTTTTTAAATAGTAGTGTATCTACACAGCTATAAACTACCTAATATTAATAATTTTTGCGTAAATTCATATTTTCCATTGTAAAAAATAAGTATTACTATAAGGCTGGTTTTCGGTATTAAAATAGTATCCTAAAAAAATAATCCCACTTCAATTTGATGCACGATGCATAACATTTTAATATGTACTGCTTTTCAGGCTTAAACAAGATCGAAGTGAGAATCAAATGTCATGATGGTTTTTTATATTTTTTCCGAGCATAAATGTCATGAATATTGGAGTTATGTTAAAACAGTACCGGCTGTGTATCATTTTCGCTCGTTAGCGCATATCATTTATCATTCTAAAGTTAGCAAATTCAAATAGTACGCATATTTGCTTCAAAATAGAACGCTCTGAAAATAGTCCTCAATATAAAAAGAACTCTAGTTATAGTGTCGAATGCTCAGATTAGAATTCGAAAATATGACTTTAGGCAAACATTGTTAAAGTTAAGCAGTTTATCGCTGTGATACTGTCACGCTTGTCAAAAATCAAAGATCCAACTCCAACACAAGAAGATCGTATGGTACGTGCACGCGCACGGCCGCACGTTAGCTACATTTCCAAAATCTCAGATACTTATGTTCAACATCTGAGATGCTAACGTTTAACATCTCAAGTTAAAAGTTTTCTGATATTCTCCGATAATATCTCGGATATTAGATATTAATATTGCAGATTATAATAACTTTCGAATCATCTGCTATTAGCCAGTAATATCTCGTGTATTTAAAAAATTAGAGATGTGCGTCAATATTTAGATATTATGTGGTAATATCCATATTTTTAATATGTGTGTGTGTGTGTGTGTCTTAATATCCAGTTCTCGCCGCGTATAATGAATCTATCTGTCTCTATATTCAATTTTCAATGTGTTGCATAAGTATAAGAGAAATAAATGTTTTTGTTTGCTTAATCAGTGTAGCAAGCAAGAAACCATTAGAATGTACAGTGATTGACACTTGGTGAATGTCAGATAGAATTGAATCAAGTCTAAAGTATCGAGGCAAATAGCATTTAAATTTACCATCAAGCATCCACCACCCTTTCCCCCTCTTTCCATGGCTTTTTCATTGCTTCGCGTAGTAAATCGGCAGGTGGATAAGTAAATACTGAGGGATATCCATCTGCCGTTGCTTGGATAATTGTCTGTTTTTCTACGAGATTTGTTTGTCAGACACTCATTGGTTTCGCGATTACTTTTATTCCTCAGGGATTTGGTTCGTCCTGTCCGACGCGACGACACTTTGGAAGATCGTCGTGAGGTATTGATTAAGATATCGAATGACAAGGGGTGCGTTTATTTTCCTCGATCGTCATCACGTCTCTCTTTCCTTCCTTCCTTTTCCAATTGTCGGCTACCGCAACCAGATGTGATTTGCATTTGAAATTGATTGAACCCGCGGGATTCAAGATTCTTCTCGAGGAGACATCAAGGATGACATTTCTTTCTCGAGAGAACGTCTTCAAATGAAATTCCGTTTGCAGACCTAAATCGCTTAAACTCGACGTTTAATTTGCCCAGAGGCGATACGATGAGAAATTGAGATCAAGCCGTACTCAGATAACGAAGAACGATTTTTTCTACTCTGCCCTCAGAAATTCAAACCAATTTAGCTCTGCATTTCTGAATTTAATTTGTATCGATTAACTGCACCATTTTATTTTAAAATTTGTTATGAAAATACTATAAAAATGTTTATCAACAAAAAAGATTTGTTTGTCTAACTATTGATCAGAAGCAAAAATGTATATTCTGTCCAGTTTTATCTGTTTCCATGACACGTTTGATCACTTTGACCTATTCCTCTTTTTAAAATTGTATACATTTAAAGTAAACTTTAGAAGCGCAGTTTAGACGTTGAAATGTCAACGTTTGAATATATTTATTATTAAATATAATTATTAACAAATTCCATGGGTTTGAGGATTTGAACCCCCGACAAGTCTTGAAAATGTCTTGATTGCCTGTCATCAAGACGTCACCCAATATGAAATATTTTTACACTGGTTAGATTAATTTGCACAATGACTGGAAACAGTTTAGACATTAAAAGTTTAGAATGAAAGAGAAAATTTGATGTTCTTTGCTAATTATGAACAGATCAAACATCATAGATTGTCTGTCGACGAGTTTCTGTATCCCCTATCAGCAAACATTTTTTTTATAGAGATTATTTCAAGAGTACCCGCACCCACAATTGGGTTGCATTTGGGAATTGGTAACAGAAGTGATATTCTTTTATTCGTCCACGTGTAAATATTCCTAACAAGATCGTTTCTTCCCCTAATCGAACCCAATGACGAGTGTCAGGAACATGACGCGACAAAGAAAGACAACGGCCCCACTGACATCCTCCATCACGCAGCACATTTATATAGGTGACGCGAGACTATTGTATGATACCCACTATCGTTATTATACCCGATCGTGTAATCTATCGGATAATAGTCCATTCATCGCATATTCACCAAAAAGAGCTTTTAGAACGTTTCTATTTTCACTGAAATCATTCCTCCAGTTTGTAGATTCCGTCATATGAAAATGTCAATTTGAAACATTCATTATCCAAAGTCTCAGTTACATAAACCGTGGCCGGGATTAGTTCGCGCAGTTTTGCGAAAAAATATACTTCAAACTTTACACGTGCAGCATCAGTATTTTAAAATAATTGAAATAACAACCAATTTAACTATGAATATTTTACTTGCACCTAAAAAAAGGTAATGGAAATTTATGATTTTTTGGAAATTGCCGGAGATTTATGGATAGATTTGGAAATGTATGGAAAGTTTTAGGAATTTTTGAAAATGGATGAAAATTTTTGAAACTTTTGGAAACTTGGAAGGGTTTTTAGAAACTGTAAAACTTGTGGAAATTTTTTTAATGGTGGAAACTTCAGGGAATTTTTGAAAATTAATAGTAATGTTTGGAAATGTTTGAAACTTTTGTAAATCTGAGAAACTTTTGGAGGGTAATGGAAGTTTGTGAAAGTTTCTAAGCTTTTCAAGTTTTATTCGGGGTTGAGAATTCTTATCACATTTATGAAATAATGAATGGTATTTTCCCATATTAAAGACCAAACTGCAGAAGACTGATGCCTTCCGCAGCATACAATACAAACTGATTATAACTCCTTTGGTTCTGGCTTTGTTTTCATACTTTCCTATGAATAACCGAAGTTTGGCGGGTCTGACGTTATGAATGGAGAAACCACTTTATGACGATTTAGCTGCTTAGTTTGGACATGATTTTATACTTATGGAAATCATTTTTTGCATCAAGTTCGTGGTTGGATATATACTTTGAATAATGAACAATACAAATAAAAGTTTCAGGCGATGAATGGAGACTGGGTGTTTGGAATGCGCGAGGTGTAAATGATCTTAAGAAAAAGGAATTGCGGGATGAAATTCGCGTAAGGAAGCTAGATATAATATGAATACCGGAAACAAAGGAGAAGGGATATTAGATAAAAAAGATAGAAAATGGATTAGAACTTTGATCAAGAGTAGATAATGAATCGCATGGTTGGCAGGGAGTCGGTCTGATTATGAATGCGAGAGAAAAACAACAGAGAGAAAAACAGTCAAAAAGTATGAATGTGTATCTCCTAGATTATTATGGGTTAAAGTGCAAGTGGGAATCAGAACGCTATTTATTAGAGCATGCTACGCTCCAATTTACAGTGACAGTAGTGATGTAAAAGATACCTTCTGGGACTCGTGAAATGACATTATAGGTACTTGCGATTCTGGGGAAAGAATCATTCTACTCGGAGATACGAATAGCTTGGTTGGTGTGCAACGCGAAGGTACCGACAGAGTACTTGGTCATTTCGGATTGACTTTGTTGTAGCGGGTGAGAGACTGAGAGGGCTCGTAAGAGATACAAGGCTCATGAGAAGCTCTGAAGTAAAGAACAGGATTAAAGTGAACGCGGTTGGCATGCAATTTCCGCGGAATATGTGTGGTAAAACACTAACAGGTAAAGCAGTAATGAGTGGATTCTGAAAGAATGTGGTGAAGGAGAAACATTAATTGGCAAAAGTGAAAGAAACTTGCTGAGATGGTTTGGTCATGTTGAGAGAATGGATAAGGATGTTTAACGAAACAAGTTTATTCAGGTGTAGTGAATGGTAGCGTACCCAAAGGTAGACCGAAGAAAGAATGGCTGGAATGTTTTAATGAGACTCTAAGGCGAAGAGATATAAAGAGTCATAGGAACACAAGGGCTTGCATGAAAAGGTGTATGAATGTAAAGGAAGCCAAAGATGTATGCAATGATAGGGATGTATGGAGGACAATTGTTTATAAGAAGATGAGTGACGCCTGGAATGAAAAATTTCAGATATTAATGGAACTCTTGTGGAGAGCTTTGCTTAGTGGATGTGGTTGAGTTGAAGAGTATGGATCTTCCCATGGGTTTACCACTGACCCGTGTAAATACCAGAGATATTTTTTATCTGAAGTTGGATAAAAACGTTACAAATACTTGGCAATTACACATAAAGTCGTGAATGTGGTTGTGATCCGCCTTCAGATAAAATTTATCCGACGTCGGGTAATTGTAGTTGTCAATTGTTTGCAATGTTTATATCCAACTTCAGATGAAAAACATCTCTGGGATTTACTATGTTAATGGTATATTAATGAATAAACCATAGACTCTTTTTTTAACAAAATATATTTGTTTAATGAAAGGGGATAATTTCAGTAGAATTTCCATTGAAGCTTTACAAATTTATCCAAACACGTTAACATGAATGGAATATTTTGAAAAATATACATAGGTCAAACTTTGGGTTAAAATATATCAAACATAATACGTTTGGTCATGGTCATCTGTTTAGGGACCATACTGGACTTCTGAAAGGGGACGCAGCTTTTAATATGTTATCCACTATTCATCATGCATCTCTATTTTTGAGTCACCATTCACACTTGAGCTGCTTAGTGCTTAGCATGGACTCTTAGCTGCACAAAAATTCATTGATGATTTTTCAACAAGGAGAAAAGCCTTCGTCATTCTCCACGCTAAAATTGAAGATTTCAGGCATTTTCCTCCGACATCTTTACCATTTCCGGCATGTTGAGATTTATTAATGTTGTGAGGATCCTAATTAGGAGATATTGAATTTTCACCAAAGGGCAAATCATTTATCCATGTATCATTCTGGAATCTGGGAGGTCCTTTAAAAAACATCTGAAATAAAATTCATTTTAAAAATTCATTTATAATCTTTTTCCATAATTGGATTTCTTTCATATTAGTAGTATAGTGTCGGATATTAACGTGGACCAAAGTTATATAACACAGTTGGTAAAAGATTGAGACTGTTCTCACACTATCCAAAAAAATTGTCAACATCGTAGAGGCCCTTATAAGATAGAAGAATGGAATAATATTAATAAAAGTAATAATGTCTTTAAATAATCCTAATTGTTTAAACAAGTTACATAATTCTACCAATGAGTTGCAAAAAGTTATGCCTGAGCCCGGGGAATATTTTTTATAAATTTTAAAGTTCAGTTCATTCATTAAAATGATTTTGTAACTGTTAAAGAAAAATAGAACTGTTGAACTATATCTTTGGGGTTAAGAATGTTGTAAGCGTTGTTTTTTTTAAATAATTAGATACATATGTATGTTCAAAATTGTCAGTTTCATAAATATTTAAAACATTTGAGATTATTTAAAAGCATCTGATTTTCATACTCAAGGGCGATACAATATAATTTAAATCGTATGAATTCATTTATGAGTATTAAGAGTCAATTAAATTATTAATGTGAATTTCGAGATGAATTTTATATATCGTAATTCTTCAAACGTTCAGTAAAAGAAAATTTAAATTGAACAATTTAGAATATAATAAAAAAAACACAATATGGTTACTTTCTAAAAGATCTATCGAAATATGGTATTCTTTTACGCGTGCAAAACAAAAAAGCGGTAACTACATTTGGTATTTATAACCTAATTCACAATTTTGTTCATTTGAATATATTGGAAACAATTGTGAATCGGGGGCCAAATCCAAAATGTAATTACTTCTTATTTTTTGTTATTCACAGGAGAATAATGTAAATCAATTAGTAAACGAATTTCAATTGTTTTATCAGTCGAACTTTATATTTTTCAGATCTGGATAGCACATATGAAACTACAATAACTATCTCGATTATTAATTGATATCTGCAGGGGAAAAGTTCCTATTGAAATTTATACACTACCGCCGGAATCAGAAAATTTCACAATTAGGGAAAAATGGCTTATTCAACAAAGTCGTCCAGTCAACCTAACTCGTTTGCTTCAAACAAAGTTTTTGTTTAATTCGTTTTCTTAATTTAACGAAATATTTGGTTGATTTTACTTAATATTTTGTCGATTTATCTACATATTTTGGTTGAATCCTCGAACCCAGAAAATTATTTGCATTGGGTTAAATTAACCCAAACTTGTGGTGAAATCAACCAAATTTTAATAACCAAAAACTTTTGTTGGGTCAAAAAGATTTTTTATCCTTGTGATAAACGTCATATGCTATGATTGAACCAACAAACATTTTGTTGATGAATAACCAAATATTTTTATGAGTGGCCCAGAAACATTTTCTTATAGTGGCGCGATTTTATATTATTATCATTATATATAGTCATAATCAATTTTTAAAAATTTCAATTGAAATTTTTGATAAAACTTCTTTACAGTAACATATAGTTTTTTCATTTGAGTGTTTCGCGTATCTTGCATAGCTTCTGTAAAAACCGCAAAGTGAAAGACATTATTTCTTCTAGGGATGCAAGATTTCGGAATTTACGAAAAATCCTCAATAATTTATGACATTTGCCGGTAACTATGGAAATTATTGGAAATTATAGCATTTAAAAAATTGTTTAGAAGTCTGAAATGTTTTACTATTATAAGCAAAATAAAATTACTCACAAAACGGTACGATTAAAACCATGAATTAATCTTCTCTTTCTTTTCACAAAAACAATCTTCATCACATCCATGTGCTTAATTTTCACATTTCGACATAAGTTCACATGAGATTAGTGATGTCGTGAACATTAAGGTGGACATTAAAAATTGAAAACAGAATAATCGATCTTTTTAAACTCGCTTCTAAAAACAGTTGATGTTGTTGGTGATTGTCTGTCATTTGACGAAATTCACAACATTTCCGACATTTACACGTAATTACTGTCGAAATTACGAACATCGCAACCCTACAATTTTCCCCTCGAATTAGTGGACAGGAAATAAAGTTCCATGACCTACTTTTGCTGCATTAGTACAAATCTAGAAATACAGAGGAAGAAATAAAGAGAAAAAAAATCATGGTGTTTTAGAGAAAATTGATTTTATATATTATAAGAAAAAAACACAATTTTTTTTATTTTGTACTTTTAAGTTTTCCAGCAGTTACAGATTCTTAACGAAAACGAGGATTTTTATCTTATCAGAGTTTAAAATAGCAATTTGTTTTCTTTATCTTAATTAAATAGGAATCTTTACAGGTCGTGTGTATATTGACTATCTTTGTTCAAATTTTTAGATTACCCTTTCTGCAAGAATACTAACAATTTGTTTTTTCATTGCGAATCGAAGCAAATAAAAAATCAGAGACCTGACCAAAACGGTACAAAATACCTTCGTGCTTTTCGATTTGCTTCTAATTTCTATACTGACAAAAAGTAACTATGTTCACTCGATTTAGGCTACGTTATTCAAAACAATCAGAATTTTAACGAAATTTCATAATTACCAATAGTCGTAAAAAAATCATTGTCCATCTTACGTGAATATTAGAAGCTGGAAGGATCAAATATGACATTATAACAATTTTGCTTTTGATTTTGTTCTAAGCTATCAAAACGTAACCAAAAGGAAATAAAAGATTCGGTATACCTTTTGTGTAACGTAACGTAAAGAAACGAAAATTTTGGACATGTCTCTTTAAAAAAATTTGTATCAGGCCTTCCTCTTATGTTATGTGGCAAGGCTGTTTTAAGATCTATCAATACTTGGGCGTAGATACGCGAAGACACAGCCGTAGCGTACGATGCCTGGGGACGCAGAAAGGTAGAAAAACACCCCTGATGGGTGACAAAGGCCATTTTTCTTTGGGTATTGGATGCATTGTGTCGGTGCATTGTATTGTGCTTGCATTTGGTGCTAGGTCGAATGCCAGGTTCATTGTGCGTGGGAGAGAAGACAGTGACATTGTTGCGCCCCGCTTGTTACGAGAAATGGCACAAAGCAGCGAAAGAGTGCGGTGACCATTGACGGTTAAACTGTTAAAGGACCTACGAAAAGGACACATGGTTGTGCCCATCATTGACGAATCGCAGTGGTTAGGAGATTTCATTCATGGAAACACGCACGCAGGTTGTACGGCTAAAAGAGAGGGAAAATCAGACAGAGAAAATTCTCAATGGGTCCTCAATAATTTTAGGCAATTGACAGTTTTTTTTCTCAGCTTTTTTCTCGAGTGAACCCGGTCTTTCATCATTAGCCACGGACTAAGTCAAGTGCCTGATGAGTTAAAAATGTTAAGGATTTGATGCGATATTTAAAATTTCCTGCAATACTAATCCACTAAGATAATCTCTTCACATGGGCCCATTAGTATCCAGAATCTTTCGCTTCAGGCATCACTTTTCTTCTTATAAACAACTGTCCTTTATACATTCCTATCCTTGCGTACATCTTTTGCTTCCATTACATCTATACATCGTTTCATGCACGCTCTTGTGTTTCTATAACTCCTTATATCCCTTCGCTTCAGAGTCTCATTTACACATTTCAAACATTCTTTCTTCGCTCTACCTATGGGTACGCTACCACTCAAATTACCTGAATATACTTGATTCGCTAGACGTTCTTCATTCATCCTCTCAACATGACCAAACCATCTCAGCAAGTTTCTTACACTCTCGTCAACCAATGTTTTTTCTACTTGATACGTCCAAGTTTCGCTACCATACAGCACGTTGGGTGCAAGCACAGAATTATATATCGTAAATTTATCTTTATTCGTTACAATTTTAATTCTAGTAATAGTTCGTACACTGCCGATAATATTTTTACCCTCGTTTATACGTCTGGATATCTCTGCATCTATCTTTCCGTCAGCAGTAAATAAACTCCCAAGATACACGAACTCATCAACTTGTTGCATCCGCTCTTCGTTTAAGGCAATGTTGCACACTGTTTGCTCACCTCTTCTTTCAAACATGATAGTTTTTGTTTTCTTTGCGTTAATCTCAAGACCCATACACTTCATACTGGTATCTAGTCTGCTCATCATTCTCTGCAAATTGTTGACAGATTCTGCTATAACAATTTTATCGTCTGCAAACGCCAGTCCACGTACTTTCACTGTCCCGAGGTCAACATCGCCTTTGTCTAAGAAAGCCTTTTTCAGACATTTGTCCATGTATCTATCGTGACGTTGCAGATTTTGCAACGCACAAGAGTCAATCTTAAACATAAAATAACTGGATCTCTGGCACTTCGGGGACCGCAGGATGCTCCACTGCTCGATTCATTAACATTTTTATAACTTAGTTTTAGGCTGATTCGTTTCAATTTTTATTTTTATTGTATGTACCGTCTCCTCGCAATCAACATCGTCGATGGACAACGAGGGACATCGAGAATTGAAGAACTTCAGGACATTTAACTCGGACCACTACTTCCAGATGAGTGGAGGCAGAATTTCAAATCGTCGCGCCATCGCCTGCCATCATTCCCTGCTGCCAACCTAACATCCCTTACCTCTCCAGATCAACCATTGTTGAGATGCCGAGAGCCTGAATTGCTCTAAACAAGCTACAAGGTTCTACTGACTCCTCTACGTGGCATAGAACTTTACAAGAGCCCTAGATTAGAGAAGATTTCGTCGTCGATACCCTCTATACGGGAGGTAGCTCTATAGCCCAGGCCCGTACTACTATACGTGTCTTACAGCATTCTTAGTATAGCAACATTCCTGTCAATAGTTACCGATGAGCTTAGTAATCAATTTGGGTATAAATATTGTACGGAGAGTAAGGACTACGATTTTTATTTTGATTGTTAATGGCGCATAGAATTATTGTATTTAAATTCAAACTCTACGGCGATGGTATCTGTCCTCCAGTCATAGTCGGGCCTCCCTTAAGCATTCTATTGGAATTGACCAAGGTTGTGTCCAGTGATTACCGTACTGACTTAATGAGAATGCTGTCTTGATGAGTGGAATCTCAGATCGAGACTCGCTCTTTTTCACTGCGGACTCCGAAGTGTGCAGTACGATATATAATCGCTCTTGAAAATTTTACAAAAGAAAGTGGACACAGCCTTGCTCTCCTTCCTGAGAACGATCAGCGTGTCATCCGGAGGATCTTTTCCTGAGGAGGACGAAACCCTGTCTAAATTGTATGTTAGGCGAATCAGCCCGGCATGTGTCACCCTTATTTTGGTGTAGTGTGAAATCTCCAGCCCTTTTTATGATTTGTCCCTCAGGAAAACTAAGTAATTTTGTAACTGACCAAGAAAGTCCTAAAATTTCTGTTGACCAAGAAAGTCCTGAAATTAAAATAATTTTGTAATTGACCAAGGAAGTCCTAAAGTTTCTTTTGACCAAGAAAGTCCTGAAATTAAACTAATGTTTGCTGATCAAGAAAGTCTCACATAATTTCTGTTGATCCAGAAAGTTCTGATATTAAAATAATTTTTGTTGACAAAGGAAATTCTGAAATTAAAACAGTTTCGTTGACCAAGAAAGTCGAAATTCAATTTTTCCTAGAAAACTGAAAAATTATATGATTGCCAAGAAAGCCGAAATTCTATTATAAAAATAAATTCACACAAAGTTGTGAGGTTTCCCACGACTAGTCGCCTTTTTTGTATAACGTGATTATTTGAAATTTATTGTTGTGAACTGCCTTTACGAATTTTTATTTGGATTATTGTCTAATTTCAACTTGTGTATTGCCCTCTTTCTTGTCGCACTCGAAAATTAGACCCCCAACATTTTGTTGTTCCCTGAAATTGTTGCAACCCAAATTAAGTGACTTACCTCTTGTTTTCTTGAATTGTTTTCGAATCCCCCTCCCCCACTTTTGTGAAACTAATTAGTCGCCCCGACCCTAACCCAGAATTCTCGAGCACGTGGAGTATCGAGAAAAAATTGATTTTAGTAAATTTAAGAAATCTTATGAATTGTAAATTCACGTTGTTTTTGAAAATGTATAAAATTTAAGAAAGACTTCTATGTTGTTTTACTGACAAACTCTGAATTGTTATTTAAGATTAAAAATTTCTTGTGAAGGATATTATGAAGAAAATTAGTCTTTGTTTGAATTGAATAAACCAGATTCTGTTAATTGCTATTTCAACTAATCGAGTTGTTATTCGTAATGTTAAGAAACGTTTTTCCTTTGCGCACCAACCCCTCTACCGCTTTCATGAGTCATTGAGCTAGCTAGTTGTGAAGATGAATTCGTACCAGTACATTGTAACCTCACTATTGTCGTTTTGTTGAGATAAGTTTAGAATTTGAGGTTGAGAATTCTTATAATTTTCGGTTTCTTCGGAGGTTTCGCCCGATTTGTCGTTAGTTTGTTGTTTTTGACCCAAGAAAGGTCTGGCGCCCGGCATGATTCATTGTGATGAATTCAATTCGAGGTTACGATGCCGAGGATATACTATTTCTTCTTTCACAAAAAGGGAATAATATTATAATGGCGACACCAACGTGGGGCCTCGAAATCTAAGTATTGAAAAAAGAGAGAATCCTTGAAATTTCTTTAAATATTCCCCAAAACAATAGGATTCGCAATGTCCCTATAAACATCTCCGTAGATAATAGAAACTATGTAGGTTCCCTTCATCGGACAAATAGGGACGTACAATGTCATTACGATTATGAAAATGAGTTTTAAGAAACAGACCTTAGGCCTCGATTCAATAGCACGACTGTACGAGCTAATTATTCGCGTGTTAATTTGGACCCCGATTTCAATATTACACATTCTAACAATAATGTGAATAGTCACTCCAGTCGACCACATGTTAATTTCGACCCCGAAGTCGACATTCCAAATTTTGTTAACAGTCAACGGTACCCAGGACTAAACTCAAAGTTTAGGCGTTCTCATAATAATGATAGTACAATGTACTCTCGTCATAGTTTTCTGTCTACTTCTTTGGCCGCTACCTACGATATTGTGTGAAAATGGAATCCTAGATTTTTGGGAGAACGCAATGAAGACTTAGACACCTTCCTAACAAGAAGAGCTAATGGTCGTACCGTGGTTCCGATCGAAGATAGGGATTGAATATGTCGCCTTCCTTTCTTTATGTCAGGTATAGCTGGAAGATGGTATAATGGTCATAAAAATAACTGGCTAACTTTCGAAGAGTTTGCCGCAGATTGTCTGAATAGGTTTAGCGATCCAGATTTTTAATTTGAATTGACTCAAGAGATACATAGGCGTACTCAGGGTGATCGTGAACCCGTAGCTGATTATTTGTCGTGTATGTTAGCTATGTTTGACCGATTGTCCCCTAAATTGACAGAAGAAGAGGGAGTAAGCTATGCTCATCAGAATTTATTACCACGCTGACACCTTTCGATTCAGAGGTCCACAATACGTAATTTTGCCCATTCAGAAAGAGTGGCTGTAGCAGCGAAGAAGTGTTGAGTTGCTAAAGCTTTTAGACCCTCTCCAGCACCAGAGCGTTCCTTATTGCCTGACCTAGCCTATTACGAACCAAATTGTAGACCACAAATCAAACGAAAAGAAACCGTTGCGTTGCTAGACGAGTGGTTAGAAGAGGATTGGGAGGATCCCATCGATTCGAGGTTCCTTTTGAATTGCAAACAGACGCTAGCAACACCGGATTAGGCGCAGTACTAACTCAAACTATTAAGGGTATAGAATATGTAATAACTTATGGTAGTAGGTCTCTCACAGTAGCGGAACAACAATATAACACTACGGAAAAGGAATGTCGTGCCGTTTAATCGGCCATTCTAAAGTTTCGCGCGTTTTCAAAGAGTTACCATTTCACGGTCATTACATACCATTGTAGTTTGTATTGGCTACATAATCTTAAAAACCCGACCGGTAGACTTGCGAGATGGGCGTTGACGTTACTTAAGTATTACTTTTAAATAGTGCATAGGAAGGGAGCCCTTCATCATGTTCCCGATGCCCTATCTAGATCACATGAAGACCCTGTAGAGACCATAAACTTTATTAGCAATCCCACACCTTGGTATTTTCGTCGATTCCTAGCCGTAACCCATTTCCCTGAAAAATTTCCCACTTGGAAAATAGCCGCAACTAGACTACCATTATAGATCAGACCCCGTTATCTCAACTTTAGTTCGTGATATGAATGAGTGGAAATTAGTTCCAAGCTAGGACGAACGCGGAACAAGTTTAGAAGAAGCGCACTCAGAATCACAAGCCGGACACTTAAGCACGGAAAAGACGTATATGAGAATGACGGCGGATTATTTTTGTCCCGGATTTTATAGAGATGTGGCCGATTATGTTAAAAAATGCGAAGTATGTCAAACCTGTAAAGTGGATCAGAAGGCCCCTTTTCGGATTTATGGGACAACGAATCATTCAACAACCCTGGATTGTCGTAGCCGCAGACAAAAGGGGACCGTTTCCTCCAAGTAGATTGGGATTTAAATTTGTCCTCGTGATTCAGGATTTGTTTACCAAATGGATAGAATGTGTTCCCCTCAGATCTGCTACAAGGAAAAGAATTTGCGATTCGTTTCAAGGGCTTATAATAAATCGTTGGGGAATCCCTTCAAGTAATCTTGACCGATAATGGAACCGAATTTATTAATAATACTCTTCGATCAATGGCCCAAGAGTTTAGCATCCTACATTCGACTACACCTCTTTATCATCCACAAGCAAACCCCGTGGAATGTGCGAATAGGATACTCAAGACAATTAATGGTGTCATTCATCGATAAAGGTCATCGAAAATGGAATGAAGACCTTTCAGAGTTTCGTTTAGCCTATAGCATAGCCTACTATTCGACATACATTATTGTAATATATTTAATTATTATAATTATTATTAAAATAATTAGGTAAAAAATTTAGAGACTGCCTTTCAAAAACAGTTTGGCCAATATAATCTTAGGCGTCGACAATTCTGTTACTCCCGAGGAGACTAAGTTTTGTCCCGTAGTCGTATCTTATCATCTAAAAAGAAACAAATTGCCGCTAAGTTCAGCCCAAAATATGTAGGACCCCACAGAATTTCTAAAGTTCTATCTTCCACCGTCTATGAGATCAGCGACTTGTGCCACAAGAAAATTGTAAAAATCCACATTAAAATTGTAAAATTTCACATTCAAGACCTAAAGCCCTTTATAACTGCTGATTTCGAACCTGATTATAATTTGCAGGAGTTGCCGTCGCCTTCTTAGTCGCCCCCGTCGTCACCCCGATAGCCGTGTCCGTCACCATCCCTGTAGACGATACCCATCCTCGTCTACATCAAACGATCCACTGATGATTGGACCCTCGAGGCTAAATCATCAGGAAGTTGCATGCGAAGTTAGAACGTGTAACCGAGAATCTGGAAAAGATGAAGAAAAAATCAAAATAACAAGATCTACTTATCAAACAACAGAAAGAACTATTGAAAAACCTTAGTGACTTTGCTAATGAATTACAGGCCAACCTGGAGGAGGTTAAAAGTAGTCTGCGTGAAAGAGGACTGATAGAAGAACCTGAAGAGAGCGAACTCACCGAGGAGGATAATGAGAAAATTCGTGTATCTTCATTTTGGAGATACATAAAACCCTACGAGACAATCCTCGCTTAGATCCGCAGTAGGTACCCCGGATTTTTATTGGCAATAAACAAGGCCTTCAATGCTGATTTGGAGCATTCGGAAGGGCCAAGGTCTGTAAGAGCACCGACAATGGAGGAGAAATTCGATGTTGCTGCAGGAGGTACGGACGTCATGCTCGCGGAGATCCCCGTTGAAGAGGAGGAAATGGATGTGGTTTTAGAAGAGTTTTACTTTGCCGCTCTTTCCGAAAACGACGAAGTTCCCACAGCCCAACCCAAGATACCTCCCAAGGCTGTCCCAAGGGAGACGAACCACCATTCGAGACCTTCCAGTCCGATAGCTGGTCCTTCCCAATCTTCGCCTTCCTGGTTGGCGATTGAGAGTCCCACATACATACCATCTACCGGAGAAATTCCTACAGCTGAGCCGTCTGGAATTCAAGTTCGGGAAGCAGAGCCCACCGAGAGAGAAGATCTGGACGCTGAAATTATGGAGAGGGATATCCCAGTAGCTGAAGGTCTAACTCCTCAGGAAGTACTATAGATGATGCACCAATCTTGAAGTGCAATTTTGTGCGACCTCGATCGACTTCCAACATCTCTCGAAAGAGACAAGCTCATTCCTCGTTTCAAACGGAAGAAGATCGCAGCTCAAGGACACCAACACCTTTGAAGAAACACTCATCTCTACTTGATATTGAGGTCGAGCGACCTCCCGAAGTCGATGAAGCAGTAGTTAAATGGTTGAGGAGGAAACCTAGGCCAGGATGCTGGCATTGCCATAGCCTCACTCAGTTTCACCCAGCTTGCCCATTGCCATTTATTTAGAAGTGCTGCTCCAACTGTGGAGAACCTGATGTAACTGTCGGCTGTCATCTCTTTAAAGACCTACCAAACGATTTCGTTAAAGATAATCTTCGTAGTCCTCCCTCGTAAACTCTAGTCACCCTTAGTTGTCGTCTACCGCTTATCACCAAGTAACCCATGTAGAAGTTTCATAGTCACAAATATTCCTAATTTTTGGTTGTTGTACTACAAAAAACCCCAAAATTTGTCGCTACCACTTCCATAAAACTTACGCCCCTAGTTTTAGTTGTTACCATAAACCATCCCTAACATAAATATTAACTCAAATTGTGAACAAAAGATTCTATAAATGTTCATAAATCTGGCAATCATAATTTATTGTAGAAGTAAAGCTAACATATCTTGCTAATTATTATCTATAGATTAAGAACTTTCCAAGGTTATTTAAATTTATTCAACAATTTAAAACGCGTAGTCGTGGCGCTTCGCATATCGTACTTATGGTGCCTGAGATTTCATTAAATCGAATTAATGGGTCACAGACCTGGCTCGGTCCTCTCCGGGAAGGGAAAATTGTGATGTTGCAGATTTTACAACGCTTAAGAGTTAATCTTGAACATGAAATAAATGGATCTCTGGCACTTCGGGGACGGCACGATGCTCCACGGTTCGATTCGTAGCTCTATAGCCCAGGCCCGTACTACGTGTTTTACCGCATTGTTAGTATAGCAAGATTTTTGTCAATAGTTACCGATGAACTTACTAATCATTGTTGGGTATAAATTTTGTATGGAGAGTAAGGTCTACGATTTTTATTTTTATTGTTGAGGCGCATAGAATTAATGTATTTGAATTTAAACTCTACGGCGATGGTAGCGCTCCCAACGTCTGTCCTCCAGTAATAGTCGAGCCTCCTTTACGCATCCTACTGGAAATGACCAAGGTTGTGTCCAATGGTAACCGTTCATTGAGTTCGAGGAGAATGCCGACTTGATGAGCGGAATCTCAGATCGAGACTCGCTCTCTTTGTCGCTGCGGACTCCGAAGTGTGCAGTACGATATATAATCGCTTGTGAAAATTTCACGAAAGATGGTGGACACAGCCTTGTTCTCCTTTCTGAAGACGAGCGACGTGTCATCCAGAGGATCTTTTCCTGAGGAGGACGAACCCCTGCCTAAATTATATGTTAGGCGAATCTGCCCGGTATGTGTCACCCTCATTTTGGTTTAGTGTGAAATCTTCAGTCCTGTTTGATGATTTGTCCCTCAAGTGGACTAAATAATTTTGTATTTGACCAAGAAAGTCCTGAAATTGGAGTAATTTTGTAATTGACCAAGAAAGTCCTAAAATTGAAATAATTTTTGTTGACAAAGAAAATCCTAAAATTATAATATGTTATTGACCAAGAAAGTCTTGAAATTAAAATATTTTGTTGATCAAGAAAGTCGAAATTTATTTTTTTCTAGAAAAATGAAAAATTATATGATAAACAAGAAAGACGAAATTCTATTATAAAAATTAATTTACACGAGGCTGCGAGATTTTCCACTAGTCACCTTTTTTATATAACGTGATTATTTGAAATTTATTGTTGTGAACTGCCTTTATGAATTTTTACTGGGATTATTGTCTCTTTAATTTCAACATGTGTATTGTCCTCTTTGAAATTTGTTAAATTTATTTTATTGGTGCAAAGACGGTACATGAACTATTTTTGTGTAGGGTTTTAGGTGGCAAGTAAGAATACAAAATTGTAAAGGATGAAAGAAATTCATGCTAAACACAGGAACTTTTTTTTAGGAAGAAAACTGACTTTTTGAATTCAGCTAGATTAACATTGATTTTGAAAAAGATGAAAAATTTTTTACCCGAAACTTATTTAGTTTAAATTCCAATAGTAAGGCCAGGATTTTATTATTTTTTTTAATCAAAATTTTTGTGCTAGATAATAGCAGCTTGAAAATCGCTCAAACTGGTAAAATTTTATAATCTTACTTGCCAACTAAAACAAAACAAAAAATTTCTATAATTTTTGCACCCATATAATAAATTTAAAAAAATTCAAAAATCTTAAAAACTTCCCGGCACGACTAAAACTTTTTTTAATATAAAAAAATTCCAGTGAGTTTCTTTCGCTTAAATTTTCTCATTTTGTCTGTGTTATCTCATTTCTCAAACAGACTTAAAATTTTTCAAATGGAAAAACAATTTTCAGTTCCGATTTATGACTATAGTTCGTAAGGGGCTTAAAAACGAATGGAAATCTCATAAGTTTTTAGTAGAGAAATCCATTACTAATTTTTATCGTCTTTAAAATTTCTACGTTTCCGACTTAAAAATTATAAACTTTTGAATGCATAGTTGTACAGAAGATAAATTCTCGAGGCAACAAATTTTAGTTTGTTCAGTTCTAAAGGTGTTCAATTTTAAAGAATATTAAAAAAAAACTTATTCAGTTTTAAGACATATTTTGTTTGGCATTTTTGCGGGAAATTTAAAAACGATTTTCGCACCTATTCCAAATTCAATTGAAACCATAGCGGAAAAAAAGAAAGGACTGAAAAGATCATTTCGGAAAGAGGTCGGAAAGAGTTCGGAAAGAGTGTTCCTTTCAAGCCTTTCCGACTTCTATGTGAACTTTGCTTCCAACCTTTTTACGAACGTCGGACTGTCCCACTTACCGAAGCTTTTCGAGTTTTTCCGAATGTCCCACTCTCCGAAGATTTCCGATTCTTTCCGAACATTTCCAATTTATTTCCGAATACACTGTGAAATATAAATTGCTCTAAGCTGGACTTGTGAAAGCTAAGTACTTCGCATAGTGTTTTCATTATTACATCTTTGTGTGCACTTATTTTTTGAGAAAATCTTGTTTTGTTTTTTAGTGTAAGCTGTAAATATAGAAATCGAACAAAGTGAAGCTACGTAGCGACACTTTACTCGATTACTATATTTACAGTTTACACTAAAAAAACAAGATTTTCTGAGAAAATAAGCGCACACAATCTTGTATTGCTGAAAACACTATGAGAAATTAGGAAGATACGAAATTTTTTGTGATTTTAAGCAATAATCTTCGGAAAAGCGCTGACAGCGTCTCGTTGTCTCTTGTCGCCAGCACCATTTTGATCTAGGTCCTAGGATAGTCAATCACTCTCTTGCTCGTGAACTAGTCAAATCAAAATCAATCAAAAAATAGTGGCAATTTGAGGCTATGTACAATGCACATCGACGTGTGAGACCACTTTTGAGTATTGGAGTGCCATGGCAGCTTTTCTTGTAAATATTAAAAGACAGAAACTAAGTTAGGTAGCTTTAAACTATTTTGTCGCAGAACCGTCCTTGTACTATTAAGAAAAGTTTATGTAAAACCGTACATTTTTTCATGCAGAGAATCGCAAGATTTCTGATGACAACGGATTTGCACACGAACGCATATAACCCCATTTTGTGACGCCGGGAGTATAAAAATAGATTTTTCAAATATCATAAATTACCATAATTGCTTTACTTTTTAATAAAATGTGTTAGTATTATAGTTCAATCTATTCATCTCGAGTCAAGGAATCTTGCATCAACTTTCAATTATGTCAGTGAAAAAAGTTTTTCTATAAATAACCCATTTTTGAACTATTATAAAAGTGTTGAAAAAATGTTATTAATATTTTTAGAAATCCTTGTGTCAGTTCTGAAATATAAGTGGTCAAAATAAGCACTCCAAATTTCATCAAATTAGCTGCGTCGATCATCAAGCTACCGTGTTGCGAAAAAGTTTGACGTCCATACTCACATCCGGACATTGTATTAGACATTTTTTAAATGGGGAACGTTTAATTAAACGAATTAAGAAAATTTCAAATTTGTTATCATTACAAAGCTCCCTCTATGAGAAGAAAAATCAAATGAATGTATATACTAAGGAATTTTCATAAAAATATCATGATTTTTTAGTTCATGTATTGAAAAAAATTTTTGCTAACCAAAAAAATATTCAAGTTTTTCCAAGTTTTTTATTCCAATTTTAACTGACTTCAACTTCTTGCACCATGGAAGGCAATTTTCCATAATTATGTTGATAAGTTATGGCGATTGTACAGAAATCATTAAAATGAGCACACGAATACTGAAAAATGTTTATTATTTTGAATATTATTTATTTTTAAGAAATCATTACAATTTGAACGGTTTTTGCAATAGCTTCTTAAAACATTTACGAAATGACTTCATCCTAAGCTCACGTTATTCAGAATTTAGATAGCTTTCAACCTATTTAGGAGAAAAAAAATTTCAACGCAGAATTAATAAAATTAACAGTTCAAAATCAACCAATTTGAAAAACTAGAAAGTGGGTTTCCATTAGGACGAGTCGAAAAAAATTAAGTTCTTCATTTGTAGTTCTAATAAGGATGAAAACTTACTTTTGGGAATCAAAAACACTCCCCTAAAGTTTCATTAAAAAAAAGTATTCTGTCTCCGCACCCTAAATAATAATGATAATAATAATAATAATGATAATAATATAATAATAATGATAAATCTTTATTGTGTTCTTTGGAATGTGTACATTAGATAACAGATGGAGATAAGCTAGTGGACATAAAGGGCCGAGGTTCAGCTGAGAGCTGCTTTACAACCTAACCCTTTACAATCTAACTTATAAATTAACTATATTAAAAGTATTTATTTGACAGTAAAAAACGTAAAAAAAGAATGAAAAATGCCGTAAATTATGGGATTAAGAAGACAAAAACCAACAAATAAAGATCCAGATTAGTCATCTTGCATGTCATATCAATCTCGCATTCACATATCAGATTCAAAGCTCCGCACGCAATTTTTGGTACATCTCATTTCTGACCGTTGGAACGCTATATGAATCGATAGGATCTTCAAGGTCATTCAACAGACGAGGAACTAAGCATGAGAAGGTCGCTTGCGCTCTCGCACTACGGACCGAAGGGACCGAGAATTTTCCGTTAGATCTTGTGACAAGAGATTTACGTGCGCGACTTTCTCCCACACTGGAAATGAGATCTCGTAGATAAATCGGGGTTTTCTGTGACCACACCTTGAAGGTGAGAACGCAGAGATGCAATCTTCACCGTTGGTTTATCTTCAGTCAACCCGATTCTGTAAAAGCGGAAGGAGCCCTCAGTGGCGCGCTAAGGAAAGACCCATAGCTCGTGTAGGCATAATTAAAGGGAGACAAGATTAGCGACTCGCATAATAGGAGTTTGGTTGTAGTAGGGAGAGCGCGACGAAACGGAAACAATTTTTTCTAACAAATAAATGCAGCATTGACCTTTTCAGTTACGTGCGCTTCAAAGCTCCAATTCGACGGTATTATGAGCCCTTGGGTTTTCCACTGCGAGACAATGGAAAGCTGGGTAACATTCATCACAAAATTAGGCAAAAGGTCACAATTCAATCTGTCTATCGGTAGAATGACAGATTTGTTCAGGTTGATAATGACCAGCACTCGGTCTCCCGCCCACCCAGCAATGTGATTTAAGATTTAATTCTGCCCTGGGAGATCGCCTGTATCATACGCAAGAAATCTTTCACAAAGTCGGGAAGGTCGTTCGTATAAATCGGCTGCTCACCGCCCCCTGGGCGACTCCTCCATCCACTGCCCTATATGGAGACATAAGTGTAACCTGAGAGCTTGATACTGCGACGCACTGACTTCTGTTGAAGAGAAACCCTGCAAACCAGTCTAGCGATGTCCCCCTTACTCCTATGGATTCCACTTTTTTCAAAAGTAACCTATGATCAAGGGTCTCGAAAGCCGGGGATAAGTCCAGCAAGGCCAGCAAGGTTACCTATGAACAATCCAAGGATCTACCTATTTCATCCGATACGCGAAGAAGAGTTGTAGCAACCGAAAAGCCTTTTCTGAAACCCGATTGACTGGGGGGTAATACTTGGTTTTTGTTGGTGAAGGGTGTTAAGTGCTGCAAACAAATCTTTTCTAGCTCCTTTGACAGGTTAGACAGAATAATTGTAGGACAAACACTACCTGACCTCCATGTCAAGGGGAACATTCCCTCCCTAACGTGGCATTCATAAGGTTTAATAACGCTGGAAGGCACGAGGGTACACAAAGGTAAACTGAGGAACTATTTATACCGTCCGATCCCGTAACTGTCGAAGTGAACGACCTCATAGCGGTATATAGATGACTGAGTTAAATTTCCTTGAACGCGAAAGTATTTTGAGAGTCAGGTACAATGTCACCAGCAACGACTGAAGGTAGCGGATAAGTTCCTTTGATGCTTCCGCTGGCGGTATAGTATCTGAATAGAAGTCGTTAATGCTAGTGGGATCCGTTGGCAGGTCTCTTCAAGAGAACTGTCTTTGACCTGACCAGACACCAGCCAGGTTTACCGTCTCCCACATGTGTTTGGAAGAGGGCCTTTTCGAGAGGCTAGCCAGATTTTCTCTTTTTTCGAGCCGCAGGGAGCACGTTGCGATGTTACGGAGGAGCACATATTTGTTTCTATTTAATACAGTTTTGGAAGTGCGCCTTTATAGTGAGCTCTATCCCTAGCCCTAGACATTTTCTTCAGAGAGTCGAAGAACCGAGGAGGCCTGGGCCTAGCGATTCTAAAGCGACGTAGTGGGCAAAACTGATTGATAAGGTTTAAAATTATTTGAGAAAAGTGATTCACTTTCTTATCTAGAGAGGATAGGCTTAAGATACTGGCCCAGTGTGACCGACTTGCAGCCTTATTGAAGGCAGTCTGATCCACACTTTTGAAATCCCTGCTTATGTGATATACACTCGGTCTTGCAGATAGATCTAGGCTTATGTCGCAAAAGATCAAGTGATGATCAAATTCTTCAGATAGCTTCGCCATTCCTGAATCGAAAATTGAAAGGTCATTGCTTACAAAAATAAGGTCCAAAATCGATTCCGCGCGGGTTGGTTCTATGGTGATATACCTCAGCGATAGAAGGCGTGAGATGCAAAGCAGCCTAGCCCAGCATGTACGGGAAGTGTCTGCTGCATTGATATTAAAATCCTCCAAACAAACGACGTGATTTGAGTCACAGGTGGCGCGAACCAAGGCCTCTTCCAAATCACTATCCCAGGACGTATCCACATTTGGACTCCTGTAAACTCTCAGAATTGCGTGGTGCGTTTTCTTAAGCTTAACTATAATAAGGCATAGGTCCACAGAGATGTCTTTCGGGACACCCGTTGTAAATGGAGTGGGATGATCATACACAGACTCGTAGCTAAGGTCATCTTTAATGTAAATAGCGACCCCACCACCTCTCATCACCTTGCGGCTTCTACGATCAGCCCGTATTAAACTAAAGCCCCTAATTAGCATCGCAGAATCGGGGACATCAGGACGGAGCCAAGATTACAAGAATATCGATATTATACAAGTGAATGATGTCTGTGATTACACCTATTTCAAGGGGAAGTGATCTCGCATTTATTTGTACCAAGTGCAGTGGCTTGCCACGCTTGCTGATATAATGAGAGAGACTGGGATGGCTGAAGGATGTATTTAGGTGAATATCCGAAGTCAGGTGGAGGAGTGGCGGGGTTTAATTGCGAAAGATTAGCTAACATACCCGTTGAATCTTGAACGCGGATCACTGAAGAAACGTTCATAGACGAGGCGTAAGCTGAGCTTAAGCTACAGTCCAACGAAGGCATTGCAGACAAAATACGTAGAAACGGCGGAGTCACTGGTGTCGCCGTTTGCAAGGCTTTATCTGAGATGAAAAAGGCAGTGAGTCAAGATAGACTGGAATTGTCTACCTCACTCAGTTGACTGGAGAGGAAGACATCAAGGTCGAACGAGTCGTTCAGATCAGGGATCCTTATAAGCTTAGACGAAGCATTTGACGCGTGGCGAATCCACACCTCGTTGTTGTAGATCCAAGCTTTACCTGGTAAACCCGTGATAATCACCTCCCTGTCACGGTCCGCCTGTTCCAGGCTTCTCATACGCTTCTCGTGTGTACTATACATTTAAGGCTGTTACAGATTCGAATTGATCAAGCAGGAGTGTATATTGCTCGTTTTTTTTTAAAGTTGGCCGATAGAGAATCGTAGCTGGCAGATAGGTTCGAAACTGATAAATTACAGCGTGACATAGTATCATTGTGAGTCTGGATATTGACACTCATTTGTGAGCCATTAGTTTCAACTTTCTTCAACCTCTTTTAGATGGTATTCAATTTCGAGAGGATTTGCAGAGCAACGGGATTGAAAGAACTCTGGTCAGTTGGTCCGACTCCAGGGTTTCCTCGCAGAGTGAAATTTGACCTATCTGCAGCATTTTCGATGTCCTCGTTGGCGTTGGCATTCTCATCATCCTCTTCCTCTTCGCAATCCAGGGTAGGCTGGAGCTCTCTAATTGATACAGAGGAAGTCCCTGCAGTTTTGTTATCCGAGAAGCAGTCTCAACAGACGCCACAGACAAGCAGGGTTCCACCTTCTTTTTGCTTAACCTCGTAAAATAGCAATATCTCGCATGGAAGGCAACATTGCAGGAGGCATAAATTTTCTCTTTTGCAAGCCTCTTAATTATTTCGTTACAGGTCCTGCACGTTCGACCAGTAGTAATTGGTTTCGTTTGTGAGGCAGAACTAGACATCTTAGGAAGTAGCAGTGGGGAAAAAACGGGCCGAAAGGAACAGCAACAAAAAAACGAATTAAAAAAAGATGTTGGCGAGTTGTATAACGAAAAGTAGAGCGCTTATAGACGGGCAACCCGCTCCACTGTAACGTGCACTAAGTAATCTATTTCGAGTTACGAAGGCGTTTTGTCAGGGACGTCATTTATTAATTTCCTCTACACACAAGCACAATTCATGATTTCTGGCCACTAAAGAGAAAACATTAATTTGAAATTGCATACCTGAACCAGACTGGGTCAGGTGCCTCATAAAATCTACCAGCTCGTGTAAATAATATCCGAGAAGTCACGGAAACACTCAAAATGCTACATGGAGTCTAACTTTGGACACTCAGGTATTTTTGGAAGGAGATTGCCACTGATTTATTACAGAAAATGATACTGAAAGGCACACTGCGTAACCGAAAAGTGAATCGGAATCATAATATCACGCACATCACTGAGAAAATTGCGGGAAAAGTCCAAAAAACATCCAAAAAGCTTCAGCTCTAACTCGAACACAACAGGCTACTAGCCCTCTAGCGGGCATTTATCTCTAGCGGGCATTTTTCAAAAATAATTTTACTTAACAAATTTTTTAAAAATTCGTTCATTTTCAATGTATTCCAACAATAATATATCGAGAAGGTGGACATTTAACTAATTTTTATTAACTTTGAATTACTAGAAAATATCTAAGATTGACATTTTTTTTTATTTCACGATAAAATGAATTTTGAGTGTCTAAATGAAGTGAAAATGTTCTTCGGTATACCAGAATTTGTGTCCCTATAGTGAGGAATTGATGGAAAAAAATTATTTTACCTGAGCGTCCTTAATGTTTAATAAGAAATTTATGTTAATATTTTTTATGTGGGTTTCTCACTATATAGGAAAAGATTTAGGTACAATAGAAAACATTTTCAATCAGTTTAGGCACCGATAAGTCCTTTTATCGTGAAATAAAAAGCAATATTTCACTTTTAGATATTTTTTTTTGTAATTCAAAGTGTTACGCATGCCTATCTCGATACCCCTGCCCCTATCCATAGCATATATAAACCGACACCGCTTGCGGCTCAGGCAGTTCTATCTTCTTCCACGTACGCTACTTTTGTATAAAGAAACTGAATAAATTAGACGATCAGAGTGACTCTGATCGTCATCCTTTTTAAAAATACAATTGTGTGTTTTTAAGCGTAACATTTTTGGCGATCCTGCCAGGATTGTTCTTCAACGATCAAGTAAATCAAAAGAAGACAATCTAGTGAGCGAACCTCAAGATTATTCTACGGAATAATTGTTCTACGGAACAAAGAGAAGTTAAAATAGACTCCAGAGAATTCTACGGACCTCTGAAAACCGAGGACTACCAAGTAATTATTGAAATTGAGTGCTGAACTAAGTAGGCCTCATACTACGTAGAATAATTACTTTGGGAAACTCAAAAAACTAAAACGGATTTCGTCTAATGCAGAGAAATCAACAAGGAAAACAGTAGCAGCTAGCGGTCACGACCACCAGCCGATCTTCAATCCAGATAGCAGACCGGAGAACTCTACGGATTCTACGCCAGCCATCGCACGATTGTAATCACTGTAAGTTATTGTATCTAGAAAATAAGATAGGTCACAAATCGTAAGCAAATGTTCATAAGCATCAGTCTCCCTTGCAGTCTGAGGAAGGTGACAAATTCTAAACTAATAATAACTGTTTAGTATTTGGCGGAGCAGAGTTTGAACATTTGGGTAGAGAACGTACTTGCACAACGTGCTTCTCTTCCTCAACAAAATAAAGAAACTTACTGCAGAATCAACTCTATTGTTGTAGCACGATAGATTGCATTCTGTATGTATTAAAGGTACAAGCAAATAAAAGCTTGGAAACGCTGTAAACTGGAAAGCCAGTACTTAGCATATAGAAATCCTATAGTTATATTTAATACAGATTCAGAAAGCGACAACATGACAGACGACGAACGACAGTCACCTGACCAACTTACCCAGATCTTGAGACAATTACAATCCCTTACCACCGCCGTGAGCCAAACGACCCATAACCAACGTGAACTCATGATAGAAAACGAGCGAAGACAACAGGAAATCCACAATTTAGCATTAAAAATAGGACTACCAGCAAAAATAGAATCAGACGTTTTACTTACAGAAGATAAAACAGACAATGAGAACGAAGAAAGACTACAGAGAAACTTAGAAATATTAAAAGAAAACACAAAAAAGAATCAAGACCAATTGCCGCCAGAAGACCCAAGCCCAGCTAAAGAAATCCTGGGAACCATTGATGTACTAAATGGACAAAATGATATAGGAGTAGAGGATTTCATCAGGCAAGTCAGAAACGCGAAAACTCAATGTACTCAACCGTTATTACTACTCTCTTTAATCAAAGCTCAAAAAATAGTTGCACACGCTAAAAATGCAATTAGATTCATCCAAATAGATTCTTATGAAGAATTATTCGACGCCTTGAGACAAAATCTCAAGCAAACCACGTCCATACTTGCTTTGAAAAGTAGACTCGAGTCCTGTAAACAAGGCGCAACAGAAACAGTTCAAAACTATTCTTCTAGATTTAGACAGATTATGAATGAAATTTTATACTCGGCTCAATCACAGTACACGAATTCAAGTGAACGAAAAATAAAGATTAAAATGGAGGAACAAGAAGCAACAAGTAGATATATAATTAACCTAAAAAGGGAAATAGGGTTACAAGTCAGACCCTTGAAACCAAAAAATATCTCGGAAGCCCAGAATTACGCCGCGGAATCAGAAATGTGGATCCGTGAATCCCAACCAGTAAGGCAAGCCCCGATTCTACGCCCGGTCCAAAGAACATTCATGAAACCCACGACACCACCTCGACCATTCGCCAACACAACCGCATTTAAACCAGCACAACATGTACAAACAGATAGGAGCAAAATGTCATGCCACAAATGCGGAAAGATGGGACATTTTGCATCCCAATGCCAAACTAAACCACAGGGTTTTCACCCAGGACAATACGTCAAGCGACCTCCCCAAATCAACCAAATAATGGAGGAACAATCTTTCGAACCGATGCCTCAGGAAGAGTACGCGGAACAAGAGGAAATGACCAACCAGGAATGGACCGAACACGAAAACCATCAGGAACAAGCCGAATCTCAGCCCTTTGCGGAGAGTTATTCGCAATTAGAGGCAAACGACTTGGACGAGAGTATAAACTACTGTTAGATACCGGTGCAGCAATCAACGTAATAAAAGAAAACATAGTACCAGATGTTCCTAAATTCAAATTTAGCAAAAAATTCCTAATGGGAAATGACGAACATCACGCAACGGAAGCCTGTTACATGAACTATTTTGGGAGAAAGCATCTTTTCCACGTAGTACGATCGGACTTTCCAAGCATCGAGGAAGGAATTATAGGACAGCCTTTTTTAAACAAATTTGATAAATATTTAATTACACCCAACTACCTAGTAGTAGACAACAAAAAAACCCCGTTAATAAAAGAAGGCAACTACTTGCAAAATAAAACGATGACAATATGCAAAATTTCAGTAAACGAAGAAGACCAAGACATTTGGGTCGAAAATCATGACGCCATACCCGATGGAATTTACCAGATAAAGAACGGACAAGTTAGAATCCCATATTTTAATTATCACAAACATCCGGTTAAGATACCAGACACTATCAAGTACGATAAGATAATGACTTCACGACCAGTTCCAAACTCCATTAAGATACCAGACACTATCAAGTACGATAAGATAATGACTTCACGACCAGTTCCAAACTCCACAAAAACAAGCGACGCACACGATAAGTCACCCGGAAACTGTCAGCGATTAACTGAAGTACTGAGAAATACGAACCTTAGTCACCTCGAACCACATGTGAAGACTGATATCATGAAACTGATTACGGTTTATCAGGAAGTCTTTTCATTGCCCCACGAGCCCCTTCCATGCACCAACCTAACAGAGCATGAGATCGTGTTGAACTCAGGCAAGACCATTAACCTACGTTCACACAAATTACCTCAAAAACATCACGAGTTCTCTTTAGAAGAAACGCAGAAACTATTAAATAAAGGGATTATTAGGCATTCGCAATCCCCTTTCAATTCACCACTCTGGGTTGTACCCAAAAAAGGGGATAAACTTCGAATGGTCATCGACTATCGACAAATTAACAAAGAAACTGATCAAGATGCCTACCCACTTCCTTTGATAGACGATATATTAGATCAACTTGGTAAAGCCAGATTCTTCTCAGCATTCGACATGAGTGCTGGCTTTCACCAAATTCCTATGGAGGAAAGAAGTAAAAAGTATACAGCATTCTCAACTACTCAGGGACATTTTGAATACAATAGAATGCCTTTCGGTTTAAAGAACGCCCCCGCTACATTCCAACGCCTAATGGACAACGCCTTCAGAGGACTGATCGGAAAAAGCTGCTTTGCCTATATCGACGATATCGTCATATTTGGTAATACACTCGAAGAGCACAACAGAAATTTACAACTAGTATTACAAAGAGTAAAAGAGTTAGGACTTCGACTAGAGCCCACAAAATGTGAATACTTAAAGCCCGAATTGGAATACTTAGGTCACTTAATTACAGCCGACGGAGTGAAACCTAATCCAGCAAAGATCGAAGCAATTAAAAATTTCAAGAACTTAAAAACAGTAAAGGACGTACAAAGCTTTTTAGGCCTTGCAGGATACTATCGCAAATTTATCAAAAACTTTTCCAGTATTGCAAGACCTTTAACTCGTTTAACTCAGAAAGAAATGATTTTCGACTGGACACCGGACTGTGAGAAAGCATTCTATGATTTGCGTCATGCTTTGACAACAGCTCCTGTGTTAAGATTCCCAAACTTTGAGGAACAGTTCACCCTAACCACTGACGCTTCCAATCATGGCTTGGGCGCTGTACTCTCCCAAAATGGTCACCCCTGTCTTTTCATTTCTCGTACGTTAAACAAAGCTGAAGAAAACTATACCACTTCAGAAAAGGAACTGTTAGCGATAGTTTGGGCCATGAAAAGGCTACGCCAATACCTTCTCGGCAA
>JAUMHM010000016.1:18441582-18455066 GCA_032362435.1 Melikaiella ostensackeni
ATATGTTAAATGTCAATAAATGTTGACACTAAGTATCGATATAAAAAAAAAATTGATTGTGACACGCGATTTTTTGAAAAATACTGAATAACTAATCACTGGCAAGGACGGCGTTTTCGTTCTTTACTGTCCGTGTAACTGACGTCACATCAATCCTAAGAGCTCCCATTCCCACACTTTTTCCACTTTTAACAATTAAATTAAAAAATATTAAAACCTAATATTGATTTATTAGTTGTAAAAATAAACTCAGCTCAACGTCCTCTATATTCTCTACAAGATGCAATAATTATTTTCCGTATTCATGATACATGCAAATTCTCTGTTGGTTAATGTTGAGAAATTAAAAAATTCAAGTTGACAGTTTTTAAAAATTCCGATGATTGCATATATTCATCTCGATGAATTCATTCTAATAATATGTACATATTGTATTAACCGATTGGGGTGGTTCAAAAAAGGCTTTAATTTTTTTCTCAAATTGCACCCCTACAAAATGTTGTAGCACGCACGTATACTCTTTTGAGTGAAATACATCACTCAGAGACTTGGCAGAAATTAAACAAGTATTTAGGGGTCCCCCAAGCCACTTTTTGAAAATATAATGCTACATTTTTTGAAAAATCTGTCATACATCTGAGTGATGTATTTGAGTAAACAGAGTACATTGTATGCCTGTCAAAGTTAAGAAAAATCTATGAACAGGAATTATTTAAATAGAATAAGCATTTTACTTTCAAACACCGGCTTGGGGGACCCCTAAATACTTTTTTAAAATTCTATTAACACTGCGTGATGTATTTCACTCAAAAGAGTATACTGTAAGCATACCGAAGTGAAAATATACAAACACCGATTATTGAAATAAGAGAAACCTTTTATTTACAAAAACTGACTTGGGGGACCCTTATATATATTTTTTAAATTCTGCTAAAAATCAAGGGTCATTTTTACACCAAATGAAATACTTTGTATAAGTGCCAATACTGCCACCTGAGGAAAAAAATAAGCCTTTTTTGGACCAACTGTCATTCTAATAACGATCAACAATTTTATATAGTATTGGTAGTTCAATACAGTGAATATACACCCCATTTAGTGGGACGGCCCTCATCCGATTATAACCGAGCCAAGCGCTGCTTAACTTCAGTGATCGAATGATAAGCCTTAAACAACTCCATGTTTCAAAGTGGATGAAACTGAACATTACCGAATATGAAGATCTACTGGCACGAACTATTTCCATTGGGTTAGTGTTTTAGAGGAACTCTACTTTTAAAATTTTCAGAAAAAGCGCCACCATTTTATCTACCAATTTATGATGTCCAGGCATATAAAAAACATTTTTAAAAACTTTTTTAATTGTTAATGCGCTCCAAACGACAAAAACAAGAAGAACCCCCAGTAGAAACAATCATGTTAAAGAAACTAACTGTTCTTGAAAAAGTGAAAGAATGTGAAAATTTTGACTCGAGCCAGTTGAAAGGTAAAATCAAGAGGTAATAAAAAAAACGTTTAAAAAATAGTTTCCCAAAACGCGAACCTGTCAAACGTGGCAACGTGGACGGTCAATTTTCACTCAAAAACAAAGAGTGTGGCAATTTTGACTGGGCCCAATCGAAAGCTAATATCAAAAAGTAATACAACAAAATTTTCGAAAATAGTTTCCCAAAATGCGAACCTGTCAAACTTGCCAAAAAATGCCCGAAAACTCGAGCTCGCTATAGGCTAGACGGTCGATTTTCACTAAAAATAGAAAGTGTGATAATTTTGACTGGACCCAGTCGACAGCTAATATCAGGAGGTATTACAAAAAACATTTCAAAAATAGTTTTTTTAAAACGCGAAACTGTCAAACTTGGCAAAAAGTGCCCGAAAACTCGAGCTTGCAAGGCTAGAGTGGCTAGACGGTCAATTTTCACAAAAAAAAGGATGTGACAATTTTAACTCGACCCAGTCAAAAGGAGGTACTACAACAAACTTTCCAAAAATATTTTCCCAAAAAGCGAACACATCAAACTTGGCAAAAAAAGCCCGAAAACTCGAATTCGCAAGGCTAGACGGTCTAGCCTAAAATTGACCGTCTAACCTTGCGAGCTCGAATTTTTGGGCAATTTTTGCCAAGTTTGATGGGTTCGCGTTTTGGGAAAATATTTTTGAAATTTTTTTTCTAACACCTCCTGATATTAGCTTTCGACTGGATCCAGTCAAAATTGTTGCACCTTTTTTTTGGTTTAAAATTGACCGTTTAGCCTTGCGAGTTCGAATTTTCGGACCCTTTTTGACAAGTTTGACGGGTTCGCGTTTTGGAAAACTATTCTTTTTTTTCACCTCTTGATTTCTTATTTTTTGTGTCGCTTAAAGCGCATTAACATTTAAAAAATAGTTTTTTTTCAATTTTTTTTTATACGTCTGGACATTATAAATTAATAATTTTAAAAAAATTGTCGAAGATACATCTGAAACTTCAACTAGATCACCATTTTGTTAATTTTAAACTATAAATTTTCCAAAATATTTCAAACAAACAAGAGGAATATTTAGTTATACCAAGAATTATTCAATTTCAATCGATTTTTAAATGAAAATATTCATTATTCAGCCTTCAATTTTCAAAATATTCCACTTAAAAGTTTGATTCGAATTTTAGAGAACAGTTTTGATTTCAAAATGTTCTAAAACACTTTTAACTTTAAATTTGTTAAATACTGTAATTTATAATTTGTAATTTGTGAATTTGTAATTTGTAATTTGCAATATCAACTGTAATTTTTTTCATTTCTGAACACTTTACAATTACAGCTTTTCATTTTCCAATTGAAGTTCCAAAAATGAAAGGATGAAAGTGTTCTAAAACATTCATGTTACAATCCCCTCTTAGTCCATAAAATATGGTGCATAGTACATTTTCCTACGAGAAAATAACTGAAGGGTTGACGAGCAAAAGGGCGTAAGTCCAAAAACGCGAATTTTACAGGAGACACAAAAAACTGTCTCACTTTAACGCATTTAATTTTTTTTACAAAAAAAAAAGTACTTAAGAGCTATTTCTTAGCTCTATCGAGCCATGAATGAAACATCCTAAAAGAAACCAACTATGTCCGAGAAATCTTTTGTCAAAGGAACGCGGCGTTCCAAAAAACGCCGATTTTGACTGACAAAGAGTTGTATAACTTTTTTATTTTTTAATTAAGAAAAAAGAAATAACTTTCGAGCTTTTACTTAGCTCTATTGAATTGCGAATGGAACATCCTGAAAAAAGCAACCACTTCCAAGGAATAACCCTTGTCAAAGGTACAAATCGTCCCCATAAACGAAAAATCTGACACACTAAAAGTTGCATAACTTTTTTCTCTGTTAATTAAAAGAAAAAAAGAACAAAGTACTTTCGAGCTATTACTTAGCTCTATTGAATCGAGGAAAGAACAAGCGAAAACAAGAAATTACTTTCAAAAAAATACCAAACTTGGATTTTAACACACTTCAAAATCGAACTGAAACATAATCTTCTACAGGGATGTGAGTTTGGTCAAAACAATTATGCACTTTAAGTCAATAAAACCAATTTCAGAAAGTTGGCACTTACGCCCTTTTGCCCGGCGACCCTTCAATTGAAAATAGAATATAAAATCTGTTAATCCTCCCTATAAAACAAATGGAATTACTACACATACTTATACCCCAGTCAGTCCTCCCAGCGGTTGATTTGAAAAATAACGCAACATCTTTCGGTGTCGCAAGGGCGTGTGAACGCAGATTTTGAAAAAGGATCTGAAGAAAAATACGTACACAATATAAATGCAGTGATCGCTCGCAAAGAAGCCCGGGAAACAGTGACAATGCCAGTAGCAATAGACGACAATGCTTAAGCTGGCTTACAGTCTTACACAATAAATGCAGCAAAGGGGCCGCCTTCTGTATCCTCCTCCATCCGCGCTTTTGTACCTCGTCACAGATTTTCTTTCTTTCTCTCGCAATGGGATTTATTAACAGCATGACGAATTTATTGTTGTCCTGTTAACGTCCCTCCTTTTCATTCAATAAGGAAAGGTTTGCTGGTTGCTCGTCACTACTCGAATCCGATTTTTTCAACCATTAAAAAATTGCCCCTGGCGTGTTATCGTCTTTCGATATGACGCAGACAGGTTATTAAAGTAATTTTGGATTTTCATTCAAAACAGAGACATCCTTTATTCATTGTATTGTTCCTTTACGTAACTATACTCAATTTATTGAACAATACACAACTCGAAAATAGATTATTTTGCTTGCTTACGTCGCAGAAAATAAGAGAATATCTAAATCATTCAATAATAATAATTATTCGATCTAACCATTATTATTCAATTATATTCTATTTCTTGGCTAAATATGAATCCAGAATAATGCGTTTCCACTTGAGATCTTTTATCTCTTTTAGAGCTATCATGATTGCCTTGTATAGAAGCTTTTTACACCGTTTCCACAAAACATCGATCCATAAAAAAATCCTATTTGAGGAACACAAAGCCTTTTATTTTTTATTTTAAAGGAAAAAGGAAAAATTATGAGTTTTCCGATTCCATTGTCCTTGACAAGGTGAGACTTGAAACTTGTACACACAGCGTGACCAAAAGTATTGTTGGTTTCGAGGTAACAAAAGGGGAACGTGCAATTCCATGGAAATTCCAACTTTCCTCGATTCTGCCTTTTTTTCAGAGGTGAGAGAAAAAATGTTGAAGTTATAAGAAATCCATTCTTCGAATGCCTTTAAGGATCATAAGGGCGTTGACTAACACCTGCTTAGGTGTAGGTGACGCGGAGAATGCCTTCTTATTGTGTCCGGCTTTTAGATCTACCTGTGTAATATCTCAGCCTTGGAGGAGGTCAGGTTTCATTCATGGTCCAGAACCAACCTCGAAAATGTATATCTGGTGGGAGGGAATAGAAGGGAACGTGGGCAAAAGCGAAAGCTACCCTCGACCACATTCCAATCCCCCATACTAGAGTCAAGAGCTAGACAAACGGGCGCCGAATTTTTGGCGGGAATAGAGTGGGGTGTGTTCATTCAGAAGTCGTCGAATAGATTTAGTCATTAGTTACATTATAGTACCTATAATATATCGTTTGTCAAAAGAATTCTATCTTTGGGGATATTTTCCTTTCCTGGATAATTATGTATGTTATATGCTGTATGCTGCATGAGTATGTATGTGCAGCATTGAATTCATGACAAATTGTTTTCGTTTCTACAGCTTTTATTCTCACAGATTTGTCTAAACTCTAGAGGATTATTCTGGATTTTGGATGTTTATGGGAATGTATATCAAGTTTCGACAAAAATACATTAGAGTGCCAAAAATGGATCAGTAACTCTTCTCTTTTAAATACGAAACTCGGATTTGATTCATTATGGTAAAAAAAGTAATTCGTAAGTTTCTTTAGTGATTTAAAGCAGAACATGTCAAGGGTGTTGGTAATCGAAGCAAACAAATGTTCTACCGGGATCTCTAAACGAATTTTAAAATCTGGCTAAACATTGAAACATAAACTATAAAGCATCGATTGACCTTCTTACGAACCTTCTACCACTTTCCAATATGTATCTATAGTTTCTATAAAAAATGTTTTTCATTCACGCCAGAAAAAAAATCTTTAATTTTGACTGGAGTTTATGTCTTGATGTTACTATTAGTGTAAAAATAATCGTTTGTCAAAATGATTCCATCTTTGGGGATATTTTCCTTTCCTGGATAATTATGTATGTTGTATGCTGTATGCTGCATGAGTATGTATGTGTAGCATTGAATTCATGACAAATTGTTTTCATTTCTACAGCTTTTATTCTCCCAGATTTGTCTAAACTCTAGATGATTATTCTGAATTCTGGATGTTTATGGGAATGCATATCAAGTTTCGACAAAAATACATTAGAGTGCCAAAAATGGATCAGTAACTTTTCTCTTTTAAATACGAAACCCGGATTTGATTCATTATGGTAAAAAAACTAATAGTAAGTTTCTTTAGTGATTTAAAACGTCATGGGTGTTATTAATTTAAGCAAACAAATGCCCTACCGGAATCTCTAAACGAAATTTAAAATCTGACTAAGCATTGACACAAAAAGCATCCGTTGACCTTCTTACGAACCTTCTACCACTTTCCAATATGAATCCATAGTTTCTATTAAAAATGCTCTTTGTTCACACCAGAAAAATAAATCTTTAATTTTGACTGGGATTAATGTTTTGACGTTACTGTTAGTGTAAAATTTAATCGTTTGTCAAAATAATTCCATCTTTGGGGATATTTTCCTTTCCTCGATAATTACGTATGTCGTTTGTTGAATGATGTATCATGTAGGTATGGCATGGAATTTGTGATAATTTTTTTTTTATTTCCTACAGCTTCTATTCTCACAGATTTGTCTAAACTCTAGAGGATTATTCTAAATTTTGAATGTTTTTAGGAATGTAAATCAAGTTTCGATAAAAATACATTAGGGTGCCCAAAATGAATCAATGACTTTTCTCTTTTAAAAACGAAACCCGGATTTGATTTACTATGATAAAATACTAATTCGTAATTATTTAGTGATTTAAGACAAAACATATCATGGGTGTTGTTAATTTAGGCAAACAAATACTCTACCGGAATCTAAATGATCTTTGAAAATCTGGCTAAACATTTATACATGAGGGGTGGACCACTCTCAGTTTGCGTGTACGAGGGATATATTCTTGAAGAATAATTCGGAATTCTTGAGAATATATCGGAATATTTGAGAATATGTGTGAATACAAGGAATACTTGGAATATATGGGATCATGAGAAAATATGTAGGTATTCTTCAGATTACTTGGGAATCTTTCGAAATATATTTCTATGAAAATTACAGAATACACAAAAGAAAATCAGTCTGCGGATTGGTTGGGAGAGGTAGTACAAGGACAGCACGAGAGTGACACGTTGAGGTAAGAATGAAAATAGTTACATAACACTTGCAATCTTTTTTTTTATATTTTTTTATTATTTATTTATTATATTATTTATTCTTCTTTAAGAGTTATATAAAATAGTTCTCAAGCCATTTTTCGATATTTTGAACCGTTTTTTTTTATATTTCCAAAAGTGTGAATTTTTTGCCCAAATTGTCGTTTTCTTTTCTGACTTCTAAAGCACGTATAAGAAATCACTTGCTTATGAACCCCAGGTGGTCAAACGTTAGTGACATTAATTTTCTTTTTTTTTTTTCGTAAATTTTCATAAATTACGACGTTACGTTAGATGCTAATGGAGAGAGCACTCTGCACAATAAATGTAATGTAAAATAAATATGTTGGCCCACAATAAATGTTTATATAAATTTTACAATATTAAGGCGAAACCTAGAGAAGATTATGTTATAAAAAAATAAGCTTTTAAGCTTTAAACTACTTATCATTTATAAGAAATCTGATTTTTCATGTTACTCTACGATGTATGCGTCTAATAGCTAAGGAAGAAGATGTTAATCTTTTTAACCTGAAGAGTCTCCACGTCGTGGAGCGAAAGCCACAATATACCACTGGATATTGTAAAATAGTTTTTGATGGAATGGTTTTGGCTTCAAGGTTCAAAAGAATTGAATTCAGTTAATAATTGTACCAAACGTTTCAGCACACAATATTGGCCCTCGTCAGTGGATTTATTTATTCTTACAAAAATGTATAAGAATTCTTTAGCATTATGAAGAAATAGTTTCCGCGAGAGGAGTAAAGCTAAATGTATAACGTCTTCAGTCATCAAAAGTCATTGTTTGGACACTCTTGTACCCGAAAGCCAAAACCATTCCACCAACAACTATTTTACAATTTCTGATAATATTTAGAAAGCAAAAATGATTTAACCTATTCATATTCAGTAATATCTTAATTTATTGAATCGTTGCGAGGTCTCTTCGAAAAATAGTGTGGTTATAGATATCAAGGAATTGGTGGCATAGTTAATAAAACGTTTTTAAGAACTATTCAAAAAAAAGGATTTAATTATGTGAATTCTGCATGAAAATATGAGATTTTATTCTCAAAATTTATATTTTTATTTATACTGTTGATGTGATTACATCTGTTGCATCTGGACTGCAAAGCAACATCTTGAAGAACTCAAGTTTCGAATTCCGTGAATATTCCAAAAGGGGTTTCGATCACAATCCGATAAAAATGTTGGTCTTTTTTGCTCCAAGTTTTTTGCATCTATTTTATTTACCATTTTCATGAAAGGATTGCAGTTTATACTTTAAAAAACTTTATGAAGAAATAATTAATTATAGGAAAGTAGCCAAAGTTTCCAGAAACGATTTTATTAATCTTTTGATGGTACTTATGGAAGATGGTTTTATTAAAGGGGATGAAGGTAAACATTTTATTTTTATTTCTATTATATTTATATTTTATTGAGAACTATAATAAGCTTTTCAAATCTTTCAGGTAAAAGTACCGACAAAATCACTCCTATTGACGCTTGTGCACAATCGTTTCTTTTCACTAAAGCAGGCTTTGAAACAGCATCATCAACAATTGCATTTTGTATGCATGAACTAGTATTAAGTCCCAAAATTCAAGCCAAGCTTCGTCAAGAAATTAATAAGATTTTGAAAAATTATGATGGTAGTATACCTTACGACAACATTTTGGAAATTAGTTACCTTGATATAAGGTTGTATCAGGTACGTCAATTTAAAGTTATACCATTTTTCTAAATATATTTTTAGGCTCTCATTTAATTTTATTCTTTATTTATATTAAAATTTTCGCTTTTTTCAAAAACTGAACTAAATCTCAACTGTTTATTTGTACAAATTTGATTAGCTTAGATTTTTCGAATCTACTTATATAATTCAGTTACATCATTTAATGTAGTTTCATGTGGAAATATACGTTTCATTTTTTGCAGTTCTTTTATGATACTTAAATCAAGAAACCACAATAAATAAGATTATCACATTCTTCTGTAACCGTCAGAAGGGGAGAAATCACAATAGTTGGGAGAATAAACTTAACCGGGTCGATGCACACTTTTCCGCAAGATGCGAATTGATAAGACATCTTCAGAAAAAAATTAACTCACTTTTTGTGCATTTGGTTCGAGAATAATAAAGAAAATAAATATAGGGTTCGAAAAAATAATTCTTGTCCAATATTTAAAAAATTGTTTGTTCTCTTCTTTTGGATAGAAAAGATATTAGGCGACAAACTCACAACGCATTATAAAATACGTAGTAATAAAAAGAAAGGACAAATTCTGAAAAATGAAGTAATCACTGTTCCCAATAAATTTCATATTATTAATTATAACATTTTATCAAAACCAGGGTGGCCGTCTTAATCGAGGGAAAAAATTCCCGGTCTTCTTCCGCTTTTTTTTCGGTTTGAAAACATTTTTCACGGTCATTGAAATTAAAAGATTCGAACTCTTAAGGCTGCAATATTTGTATTTGAAGTAATCAAACCTGAATTGCAAATTAGAGAACTTAAAGTGGAACTCTTTTGAATTTTAAAGTTTCAAAATTGAGCTTAAACAAATTTTTAATTTACAAATTTTTAGTTCAAATCCTTAATAATTTTGACATATAAAATGAAAGCATTTAACAGTTTTAAATTATACAATTTTGAATTTCAATAATTTCACAAAGATTCCAAAATATTTCAGAAGATTTCAAAGATTTTAAATACTTCAAAATATTTCACAGTGATTTTAAAAATTTCAGAAGATTTCAAAGATTTTAGAGACCTCAATAGATTTCAAAAGATTCAACAAAGTTTTCAAACATTTCATAAAGATTTAAATGATTTCAAAAGTTTTTAAATATTTCAAAATATATCGCAAAGATTTTGAAGATTTCAAAGATTTCAAAGATTTCAAAAAGAGTTAAAAAGGTTTTTAAATATTTCACAAAGATTTCACAAGCATTTCAAAAATTTCATAAATAATTGAAAGATTTCAAAATATGAAGATTAAAAAGATTTAGCAAAGATTTTAAAGATTTCAGAAAGATTTCAAGGATTTCGCAACGATTTTGAAGATTTCAGAAAGATTTTAACGATTGCAAAGGTTTCAAATGAGTTAACAAAGTTATTATGTTAAATTATTTGAATTCGAAGTCGTTTTAAATTAATCATTATTCACTTGTTATTTATGAACCGAAATTCAATACTTCCCGTCACAAATTAAAATTTTTTTTAATGGAATAATTAAAACTGTAACGTTCAAAGTCTATAAATGTAGCACTCAGAAATTTCAACGATTCAAGGCTTTCTACAAGTATTTCAAACAACTCAGACTCACATTGTTTAGTTTTCAACATTTGATTTATAATTTCTCATTTAAAATGTACAGTCAAATATTTCTAGATATTGAAAAAATTGTTATTTGTTTTAATTACAAAATTTCAAATTGAATAGTTTAAAAATGGAATAGTTCAGTTTGAAACAATATTTCAATAGGATTCGAAATTGAATAAAAACTTTTAACTATTAATCTAATTATTTTAAATTATTTGAAAATTGAAAATAGTTCATAATGTTTCAATCGGAGAAATACATTCGTTTAATTACTAAGGCTTTCGAATTGGAACAGTTCAATTTTTATCGTCAAAGCTTGTAAATTTTTAAATTTTGAACAGATTCAGAATCGTCTTGTAAAATCATTAATTAATTTAGACTTTCGGATGATCAACTTAAAAACGTTTTTTATCAACAAAAAAATTCAATCTAATTACGAAAATGATCATGGAATTATCCGCAAATATCGTTTTTAATGTCAAAACTCGATAAAACTATAAAAATTTCATGTTTTTTCCATTTAATCAGTGAATGCTACAAATTTGCCAAAAAACTTTAACCGAAAGTCGTAGATATTTTAGAAGCACATATTTCATGTTCAATGCATTTTTATTCTATGACCGCCAGTTTCCGAGAAAATGGACGATAAATATCAAAAATCGCAGAAATAATGCACAATGGGAAGCGGTGTAACCTAAACTATTTCTGTGGCCAGTCACAGAAGTGCCTCCCCACGCATGAAACATTGGAAAGGGGTAGGGGTGTGACTTAAATTATTTCTGTGACCAGTCACAGGCGAGCTTTCCCCCCCACAAGACCTTGGAAAGGGGCAGGGGTGTGAGTTAAATTATTCCTGGGATCAGTCACAAAGGTTCCAACCCACGTGGCATTGGAAAGTGATAGGCGTGTCTCTTAAATTATTTATGTGACCAATCACAGGGGAGCCTTCCACCCACGAGTCGTTGGAAGGGGTTAGGGGTGCGACCTTAATTATTTCTGTGAAAAGTCACAAGAGTACCTCCCCCACGCGACATTGTAAAGGAAAAGGTGTGTGACTTAAATTATTTCTATGACCAGTCTCAGGGGATGTGACTACAGCATTTTTTCTGTGACCATTCACAGGAGTGCCGCAGGTCCCATTTCAAGCAATTCTACACTCTGTACCAACATTTTCCTTCTTTTCTCGAAATATAATGGTTTTTGATAAAAAAAAATATATATTACATGAGAAGTGTATTTTTAAAAAGTCTACAACTTTTATCCAAAGCTTTTTTGTAAATTTGTATTAGTTAAAGAAATAAGTGGAAAAACCTGAAACTTTTATAGTTTAATCAAGGTTCGACATTGAAAGCGACATTTGCGGGTATTTTCAACATTATATTCGTAATCAGCGCATGAAAATATACACGTGTATAGGGAATTTAAAATTACACAGAGAAAACTGGTATGGTCACAGTAACAAAAATCATTAAGTTGCATATAATATGGATGCATTGTCCAATTTTGTTATTCAAACATCTTTTATCTACGTTGTTAGTTCCAAATGACATAGTTGTAACAACCACATGCTTTTAGCTACAGTCTTGTAGCTTCCACTTTTAATTGGTGCCGCTTCTTTCGCGCGCAGTTAGGCATTTTCTTGATATGGTTGTCACAACTACACGCTTTTAGCTACAGGCTTGTGTCTCCAACAACCACAGTGTTTGTGGGTCATCCTGCTTTGATTGGTACCGCTTCTTATCTGGTGGCTTCCACTACCACCGGGTTTGTGGCTCATCCTCTTTCGATTGGTGCGCATATTCACGTGCGCAACAAATACAAGTTAAAAGTGAGTGCAGGATTTTCTGGATGGATTTATCATTTATGGATGACTGACAATTTCATATATTCACGCGTATATGAATTAGCTTGGACATCAGGATTTACAATGTGTGATGCTGACAGATCTTGTCACCCAAGTTCTTTTCATTCTTGTATGCTTCCATAATTTAAATAAAATCTTATGACTAATTAATGCAGATGATATTCTTCTTCACTCAGCAATGCTGGTTGTGATAGATACATCCTACTGATGAGAATGTTTACTGTGTGGTTGCGACAACCACATCCTATCAAGACTAACTTTCACTGTGTAGTTGTAGCAACTACACATTGTTAAAGAGAACTTCCACTGTGTGGTTTTGACAACCACAGTGTATATTTTAAAATTATCAGAAAACAAAGAACAATAATTGAGAACAAGGTTTATGGGATTATCGAATGAATTTTTGAATAATGGTACTCTACGAACCTTATTAGAAAAAGAATTAAGCGAAGAATTATTTGAAACAAAACTCTTTTTAAAACGTCATCCTGAATTATTGATTACTAAGGCTAATAAAGGGAGTATTACGATTGCAATATTAAAAGATGTTTATGATCAAAAAATGATGCATATTTTGAATGATAAAGATAGTTTTGCAGTTATTCCAAATGATCCTATAAAAATGATTCAAAAAGGTACATTTAAAATTCTAGAGAGATTAAGACTTCAAAAATGTTTGGGACACAATATCGAAATGTGCAACATTGACACAATTCATACAAATCTATCTCTTGCCTATGGTCTAGTAAAAGCTCATAAAGCAAAATTTCCTTTACGACCGGTTATTTTGACAACAGGTTCACCCACGAGAAAATTAGAAGAACTTCTCAGTAAAATTATCAAAGAATCAGTTACTCTTTCAGTAAGACCAATTAAAAACAGTGCTGCCTTTTTAAAATTAATCGAAAATTTTAAAATACCAACAAATCACATTTTTGTCTCCTTTGATGTACGAGTAATAGCCATGTTTCCTAATTGTCCATATGAAAGAGTTAAACTTGCTATTGAAAATAGATGTGATACAATCAAAATTTACACAAAAATTGCGAAAAAACTATTTATTGATGCTATTAAATATGTTTTTAATTCTGTTTATTTTAAATGAAATGGCACTTTCTATAAACAAAAATTTGGTACTCCGATACGCTCAGTCTTGTCTCCAATTATTGCTGAAATTGTGATGAAAGATTTGGAAAATGAAGTTTTTAACAGGATTAATTTTGAATTGGACTTTTATGCAAGATACCACCTTGATCAAAAAGTTTTAGGACTTTATTTTTAAAATAAAAAATACAAGTTTATTCATCATAATCGATATT
>JAUMHM010000016.1:18478449-18510891 GCA_032362435.1 Melikaiella ostensackeni
ATCCACTGAGGAGGGCCACCATTGTGTGCCGAAACGTTTGAAGCAATTTAATTTGTATTCAATTTCACCTGACCCTACAGCCAATAACGAACATCAACATCCCTTACGAATTTTACTATTAAGGGTCAGTACAATTTCCCCACCGATTTTAATAAATAATATGATTAGGTATAATTATGCAAAAAATAATTATTAAATTTATAAATGTTAATAATAAGTATTATAATCATTGTTAAAAATAATTAGTTATTCATTCTTTATTTATTATATTATTGTTTAAAATAAAAATGAAATACTTACCTTCGAAACCTGTAAGAACGTGAGCATGAATTAAAAGACTTTTTAAGCATATGACAGAAAAATATTATTTTCATTATTTTGTAGAAGTATATTTTATTAATTGGATGAATAAAAAAATAAAAATAAAATGTAATATAGGTTCGATTCTTCTACTTGTCTAAAACGCGTCAGACATTTAGAAGAATTACGGAATATTCTTCTGAATGCCTAGATAAACGAGGCATTTAGACGCCAGGTAAAAATTTCGTCCCAAATTCTTCTGAACGCTGGCATTCGGCCAACTGCCTGATTCCTCTAAAAGCCTACGACATATGCATTCAGAATTTGGAATTGAAAATTAAGTATAGGTTTTTATATTGGTGTACACTGTAAAAACTTTGGGCAATTTTCCTCACTCTTTTTTGGGGGAAAATTCCACATTTTATGTTGGAAATACGTTTCTCCGAGAAATTGGAGAAATTTCCCCAAACAAATTTGATAAATTCCTTTTTAATTAGGAAATATTCCCAAAAATTTAGGGGTTAAGTGATTCCCATAAAATTTAGGGAATTACTCACAATCACATTGTGATTTTCCCGAAAAAGTTGGAAAATTTTCCAAAAGTTTGGGAATTATGTAAACTCCGTATAATGTACACAGAGGAAAGCTAGGCTTATTTCGAGCCAAATATTTGGCTTTTGAGACGCAGAAAAATCTAGCCAAAAAGGTTTAAAATTGAGACTTTGCAAAAAGGTCTCAAATTAAGTCTGATTATTGCCCTGAATTGAAACTGATTTCTGTCTTAATTTGAGACCTACATTCAAAACAATAGACAAGCTGTCAATGTCAGTTTTCAGCTACTGTCATAATATAAAGTTTCGAGCATCTTTATTTTAAGATAAAAATTTGAAAAGTAAAATCTTATCTGCTAATGAGAAACAGCAATTATTCCTTCCAAATGGAAGCTTAGGTTACAATTTACTTGAAACGTCAAAATATGATTATAAACTCTCACAACAAAAACAACAGACAATTTACATTGCAGTCTGAATTTAAAACGTGTTAGAAAATTTAGGACTCATAGTGATGCCTTCAAAACAAGAGACTCAGCAAAAATAAGCACAGCTTTTTTCTGTGTGGGGAATTTTTCTAAATTTGGAGAATTTTCCCAAAAATTGGAAAGAATTAATATGAAAATTAGAAGATATTTTTTACGAGAAAGTAATCATGTTATGATTTATTCATATGCATGTATATAAAAAATTGGTCAGACTTGTGAACAAAAGACCCTTGTTGGAAAAGTTCAAGTAAGCTCAAGCTGGTCCATGGGCCACACTTATGTAGGTAGATTTGTGTATTAACTTCAATTTGCACTTCATTTTGAATGCTTCAGATACTGAGTTTAATTGTTAAATGACCCTGTTGACATAAATTCTCGGAATAGTAAATTGGGTTTTAATTGGCCCTGTAGGTCTAAACTATATCCAACAATACGAAATTCATCATTATTGTGAATTAAACTTAATGAAGATTTCTGGCGACTCTGATTTTGAATTTGCACTGTTAGAAATATTCTGAAATTCACGAGGTTGTGGAAACTTTTATGAAATTTCCGATACTTTTACGTAACTGCATCTCAAAGTTAAGAAATTTGTAACTGAATTTTCCGAAATTTTTAATAAAATTACGAAATTGTAACGGAATTTTCGTAAATTGTCTGGTGGAATTGTAATTTCACAATGAAAGTCAATAAATTACAACAAAGTGAAAATTGCAATTTTTTTATGAAAATTTGTAATTACTTGAAAATTTTCTAAAGTGTCTGAATTCTAGCAAAAACTTGTAGTTTCTAGTAGAATTATGCTTGTAATTTTCTACCCTTTCAACAATTTAAAAAATTAACAATCAAAAATTACAAAAATAATCCTACACTGAAAAATATTCTTGGATCCAAAGAAATGCATTTCTTTTATTCCATTTCTTTAAGCCAAGGAAATTATTCGCTTAATTGTAATGAATATTGTTTAAAGGCAACAAATTCATGTATTGATTCAAAGAAAACATTGCTTTGGGCATCATTTCTTTGAAACAAAGAAATATTTTTTAGCGTTTGAAAATGTGAGATAATTAACTCAAGGAACTGATATCCTTAAAACTTAGAACCTACACCAAGAAAAAAATTTTCTTTATTTAACAAAATCGTTTTGTTAACCGCATTTGGTTGATTCCAGAAAACATTTTGGAAAATATTTTATTTAATGAACACAGTTTTTTGGTTGAATGTCCCAAATACTTTGAGAGAGCATTTTACTAAAATCAAGCAAAGATTTGGTTGATTTAACCAAAATATTTTGTTGGAAGCATCTTAAAATCGACTGACGCATGCGCACTTGGTACAAACACGTACTCTATTTCAAGACGGTAGTGTACGTCCGAGAGTCGTGGCATCGCAAAAAAACCTACAAAAGTAATACATTTTCTTCTCTGTGATCCTTATTATCAAAATCAGTGATCCGGAAACAGTATTGAATAGAGGCTCAAGAAATGTACATTCCTCTCCAATTTTTTTCCAAGATTACTTAGAAAGTAATAAATCAAAAGGGCTTTCTGTAAGAGAGCGACGCTCTTCGTATATTAATTATTTAATGTCTTGTCTGGTACAGAAAAACATACTTGAGTTATTATTTTTTGAATAATCTTGCTGACAATATGTGCTTGCGTGATTAAGTGAAAAACAAGCAAGATGATTTTAATCCGCGATTACCTAAGATTTCGTGATTATATTTTTGATAAATCAACAAAATGATTTTTTGAATCAAGGAAGCAAGTTTCGTCTTGTGATATTTAGTAGTTCAATAAACTACTTAATAACTAGCACAAGACAATTTCACGGTAAGCCATTTACAATGTTAATTGTGCGGGTCCTTTATGGTTATAAGTGAACTAAAAGTTTTGGTTGACTCAACAAAAATCTTTTCTTACGCCAACAAAAACATTTACTTGATGTAACTAGAATATTTCCTTGGATTAACCAAACCTTTTAATTGGTTCAACCAAAATACATATTTGCTAGGATCAATCAAAAGATATCGCATAATCAAGCGAATTTTACTAACCAAAAAATTTCCTTGTGTCAACCAAATATTTTGTTGACCATATAATAACCATATTCTAGGGTTGAGTCAACCAAAATTTTGTTGATTCAACCAAATATTTTTTTGGGCGTAATTTCCTTGAATCTCGTTTTCGCATCCAAAAAAATATTTTTTTAGTTCAATAATTTTGATTTTTGAGCCTTTGAATTGAAAAAAAACTTTATTTGCTATAAATGATTTATCGATGAGTGGATCAAATATTTGAGTTTCTTTGAATCAAAGAAATATTGAGATAACTAGAAAAGCGATATTAATTAAGTGAAAGAGATATTTCTTTCATGTAAGGAAGTTGATATTGGTATTCTAATAGAAGATGTCATTAGTAAAATGAAGTAATTTGTTCACTTAAGGCTTAAGTAATAATTTAGTTACTTGAAAGAAGTGTTTCTTTTGATAAATAAAATGATGCAATTCATGTCATATATGCATTTCCTTCAAGTAAAGAAATATATTTTTGAAATAACTTCATATAAGATTCGTTTGAAAAAATATTTTTGTGAAGTTGCAAAAAAATGTTCGTAGAATACCACAGTTCTATAAGCAGTGCAGCAAAATAAAACATCATTGTTTTTGCAAGAGATTAAAATTCCCCTTATTTTTGCGAAAACTGAGTATTGCTCATCATCGCCCAGTTCGCCGATAATGTTCGTAAAATCGTTTATATATTTAGTATTAAAGACAGTTACAAAGTCAGCCATAAGATAACCGCCTGGTGAAAAGTTAGTTAGGCTTGTTAAAAGATAGGAAGTTTCCTCGCTAACCTCCTTTATATGTCCACTGGTGAAGCTACACTATTCAATTACTCACTCGAAATGCGGAAAAAATCAGTTTTTCACCACAGTGCCAAGGCTCACACTGAAAAGGCTCGTAAACGACGACAAATGACGCCAGCGTGAAATTCAACCTAACCAAACCTAACGGCTAATTCAGAAGACGCTACTGCCCGCCATGTCCTTTGTTTATGTGCGCGCCCTCTACGGATTCACTATCCAGATATTGCAATTGAATATCTCAGATCTTAGAAATATAATATTAAAAATTAGTACCCAGTAATATCTCATATACTGAAAAAACAATTTTAGATAATACGCGATAATATCTAGATATTACAAATGACTATCCCCATTTTCAATACATACTTTTTAATATCTAGTTTTCTTCGTGTAGGTTATCAAATTGGTGTAGAACAGGTGTTTAAAATTTTAAATATATTCCATATCAATTAAGGGTTAACGATTCTAATTACTCAAGGTATTATAGCCAATCAGACTAGTATCGCATAAAACATCCCTTCTCTCCACTGAACTAACGAGGTGATCATCAGGATATATAGCAGGCGCGCACCCTAATCATCTCGGTTCAAGATGCATCGGCAATGATGCGATGAAACAGGGAGTAATGAAACTATCGACCATATAGAGATTATTACGACTCTGCAATCTGAGGCGGGTCTTGAATTGCGTAATGAAAAACTTGAGATTTTATTGTCTTGCAATTGATTGAATGAAACATCAGTCTTCATTTCGAAAACAAACAATTAATATCAGCTATTTCTTTCTACAATTACAATCATTAAGATAGAACATTATTTCATTTTTTCATTTTACAATTGTACATTATCTTCAGTTACAATATCATTTTTACCCCATTCTAATCATTTTTATCATATTCCTCTTTCCAAGAGTTTTATCCTTTTTGGTGCAGCAATTAATAACTATTTATACCATTCCTTTTTCTTTCAATGTTATCCGCCTTCTGTGTTTTGTTTTATCATTTATTATCCTATCATCCTTTTTCCAGAAATTGCATCCTTTTGATTCGGGCTTTATAATCAATTCTATCTCTCCTCTTTTATCAATTGATTTTATATAATTACCTTTGGCAATAATTCTATCCACGGCTTTTATCTTCTTTCATTACTTTTTATTATATGTCTTTTTGCAAGAATTTTGAACCTTTTCTGTCCACTTTATCAATTGTTATCCTATTCCTATCTGTTCAATAATTCTGTCCACATTCTAACTCAATCTTGTTTGAACACTTTTGGCACTTATCATTTATGTATACTCATATCGAATGCGTCGTCCATAAATGACGTCACGTTTTTTTGGGTAATTTTTACATCCCCTTCCCCTCTGTCATGCAAAGTCGCACGAAGCGAATCCTCTCCCTCTTTAAATAATGTCAAATCACGATTAGAACCCCCACCACTGTTTTTTTACATTTTATCTTAAACTGTTGTTTAAAAAGAAATTATACTAAGATTACATTTTAAATGAAAAAATGCAATTTAAAAAATGAATTTTTATTGAAAAACATTAGTTTCGTTATTGATGAGCGTTGCCAGATTTCAGGCTCAACGAAAACAATGCAGCTGGACAAATTTCGTTCCAGGTTTCGCGCGGATAATAATTTTAAACATCAATAAGGAGATGATCAGAGTTTGAATTTTTTTTTAAATCTCATAAATTCCCTACTAAGAGTCCATTGGATGACTATTAATTTACCAAAATATATTTTGCTAATGGCGACTCGTTTTCGAAAAAATCAACTTCTAAAAAAAAGTGTTATGGCCTCATATTTTTATTTATTAAATTCTCATGTAAAATTATGTGAATATAATATTTTCAAAACTCGTTTTTAATGTGAAATTCACTTTATTCTTTAATTTTCAACAGCTGAAAATTGAAGAGAATTGAAAATTCTATTTTCTTTCAAAATTCGCTTTTCCTTGAATTTTTAACTCTTGAAAATTAAAGAAAATTGAAAATTAAACTTCAGCAGTTAAATCACAGCTTCTTTCTAGAATTTTCAACTGTTGAAAATTTCAGAAAATTGGAATTTCGACAGTTGAAATTACAACAGTTTAATTTTCAACAGCTGAATTTTCAACAGTTATGTTTCTTCAACAGTTGAAATTTCAATTTTCTTCCATTTTCATAGGTAGAAGTTTCAAGAAAGAAGCCAAGATTCAATTGTTAAATATTCAACAGTCGAAATCTTCGCCTTTTCTTAAATTTTCAACTGTTCTATATTTTAAAAAAATTGAACATTGCAGAAAATTGGAATTTCAACAGTTTATTTTTCAACAGTTGAATTTTCAACAGTTATGTATCTTCAACAGTTGAAGATTCAAGAAAAAAGCGAAGATTTAATTGTTGAAAATTCAGTTTTTATTTTTCTTCAAATTTCATCAGATGAAAATTCTATTTTCTTGAATTTTAAACTTTTAAAAATTAAAGAAAATTGAATTTAAAATTTTCAACAGTTGAACCTTTGCTTTTTTCTTGAATCTTCAACTGTTGAAAATTTAAAGAAATTGAACACTGCAGAAAATTAGAATTTCAGCAGTTTGATTTTCAACAGTTGAAATTACGACAATTGTATCTTCAACAGTTGCATCTTCAACGGTTGTATTTTCGAAAGTTGAATCTTCAACAATTGAAAATTCAGTTGTTAAAAATTCAATTTTCTTTCAAAATTCGCTTTTTCCTTGAATTCTCAACTGTTGAAATTTGAAAAAAAAACTGATAATTCCGAAATTTAAATTTTCAACAGTTGGGAATTTAACTACTGAAAATTCAACTGTTCAAGTTGAAAATTGAAGAAACTTGAAAATTGAATTTTGAGCTGCTAGAAATTCAATTTTTTAAAATTTTCATTCAAGATTTGCTTTTCCCTTGAATTCGCAACTGTTAAGAAGTGAAGAGAATTGAAAATTGAATTTTCAACAGATGAATTTTCAGTTTTCTTCATTGTTCAAAAGTTGAAAATTCAACTGTAGAAAATTCAATTTTCTTCACTTCTTAACAATTGCGAATTCAAGAAAAAAGTGAATTTTGAATGAAAAGTAAAGAAAATTGAATTTCCAACAGCTAAAAATTCAATTTTCTTTCAAAATTCGCTTTTTTCTTGAAGTCTCAACTGTTAAGAATTGAAGGAAATTGAAAATTGAATTTTCAACAGATGAATTTTCAGTTTTCTTCATTTTTCAACAGTTGAAAATTCAACCGTAGAAAATTCACGATAAAAGCGAATTTTGGAAGAAAATTTAATTTTTAACTGTTGAAAATCCAAGTGTTGAATATTGAATTTTTAATTTGCTTCAATTTTCTTGAATTTTCAACAGTTGATAATTCAAGAAAAAAAGCGAACTTTTAAAGAAAATTGAATTTTGAACAACTGAATTTTCAATTGTTGAAAATTCAACTGTTCAAAAAATAACTCACATTTTCGAATGTTGAACTTTCAACTGCTGAAAATTTGATTTTCTTCAATTTTCAACAGTTGAAAATACAACTGTAGAAAACTCATTTTTCTTTCAAAATTCGCTTTTTTCTTGAATTCTTAACTGTTGAAAAGTCAAGAAAAAAGCGAATTCTTTATTAAGAATAAGTGTTGAAAATGTCATATCGACGTGTCCAAATGACAAGGTTCCATCTCGGAAAGACCAAATGAAAAGGTGCCTACTCGTGGAGACGAAATGAGAAGGTTCTAACTCGCGTGGCGAAATCTCGAAGCTTCATCATCCCATTTAAATTATATTGGGAACATCAGCGCCCTCAACTCTGTAGCACCTTTTCATTTGGTCTCCACGAGTAGGCACCTTTTTATTTGTTCTCTTCGAGATGGAACTTTGTCATTTGGACACGTCGATATTTACATAATTTTACATGAGAATTTAATAAATGAATATTTCAATCCATTAAAAAGAATTTTGAAAAAGCCGATTTTTTTTTTAAACGGGGCGCTATTCGCAAAATATGTTATGGTAAATAAATTAATTTATGAGTTAAAAAAAAAGTTGCAACTCTGATCACCTTCTTGTAAATTTAGAGTAAATGTTTTTCTTGATAACATTACAATATCAACCGGGACATCACAAAGTATAAAACCCCCCTCCCCCTTCCTTGTAAAGGAGAGGGACGTCATTTATGGATGACGACGAAATGGAGGTTTCCGTCTTCAAAAAAATATGCCTGTTGCCCTATTATAAGTTTTGAACAAGTACACCTACAATTTTCGCAAAAATTCTCTGAAAAAAGGAAGAAAAAAATTGAGGGAACGCTACCATTTTATACCGATATCTCGGGCAATCGTATCGCAATGTAAAAATGGTATGTGTAAACATGCACTTACACAATGGAACATGGTCCTCGAGAATGGAGAATCATTGCAAGAATTGGGGGAGGGATGAAGGAATGGAGGAGAAAAAGGAGGGAGTGAAAGGGTAGGAGAAGTCACTTCTTTACTTTCTTATTTTTATTCTTTAGGTATTCGTTTTACCGCCCCTCCACGCCTCTTCATTTTCCACCTATTTACCGACGGAACACCTGAAATGTATTCCATCTTTGGAACATTCATGCACATGCGATCGTCAAGCATTTTTACCATCTTCCTCTTTCCTACTCAATTTTTTTTCTTAGATATCATATAAGCTTCCAACAAAATAATTATTAGATATCTCTATAAGCACCTCTTATAAAAGTGAAACTCTTATCTTCGGTTTTTAGCTTTTGGTCTCTTTCCTTTCCTGGAATATTGTTTGATCCAATATTTTGGGAATGAAAGACGATTTAGAATTAAATACACCTCATTGTTTATTTTGCTAATTTTTTTCTCATTTTTCAAAATATGAAAGTGTACTCAACTACTCAGTAAGTAAGACATTTTCAAAGTTGTTTAGAAAGAACATGATTTTTCAATTTAATTAATATATGTTTGATTATTTATAACTATACTTTTCCTATAAATTACTCCTGATGAGGAAGTCTAAATTGGCTTCGAAACATGTTGTTCCCCAATAGTATAAAAAAGACGAAAAAAAGAAAGAGTGTAAGGTTGGTTTTGGTCCTGTTTCAGTACACAAACAATTTTCATAAGAAAGTAGATTTCATTTCGATCTTTAATCGAATTTATATTTTCTTAGAATTTAAGCACCAGTAATTTCGTTACTTAAAATATTGTCTGGAATATTGCCTATAAGATTAGAGAATTAACATAGAAATTAAATATAAGGCACTCATATAAGCCCGTTATTAGTAAGATTTTTTTTTTCAACTAAAAATTCTTTGTTTTATTTCTTTCTTATATGATTTAGTTTTAGGTGATTGTAATTTGAAAAATATCATAAAGATCGAAGCCAATTTAAACTTCCTCATCAGGGGTAATTTATAGGAAAACAACAGGTACAAATGATGAAAACACTATTAGATTAGTAAACCATTATTTCGTGAAAATAAAACAGAGATAATTAATAGCAATTGTTATTTTGGTACATATTTCATTCCTTGATTGAAACTGATTTTTACATAGGCAAAAATTCTGAATCAAAACTAAAGTCAATTATTTTATTCTTTAATTAAAATTTATTTGCACATAGGCCAAATTCTAACCACAGCTTCAGTCAATGTATCCAATTCGTGACTCTATCCCAAATTTTGTTGTATCTCGCAAGATCTCTTTTTAAATTAATAGCTCTTATAAATAGCATTTCCACGAACTCTCTCTTTTTTTTATTTCTCTCATGATACAAAATTTTAACATCATCTCAATTAAAGTCATCACCATGTGTGAGTCTATGTTTTGTAAGGACCGAATAATATCTTGCACTTCTATGAAAATTATTTTTATGTTCCACTTTTCTTATTCTAAATGATCTTCATGTTCAACCTATATAAACGGCATCAGATTGTTTACATTTTAATGCTCGAGTCTCGGGCATTGCCTCCTTTGACCATGAGGCTCTTCCAAGAATTTCGACGATGTAAACAGTCAAGGCCGTATGAACCATTCCCAGTAGGAATACATAATATTAATCAACTGTATTTTGTACAAATGTAGATTTTTGTTATCATATAGGATGGGCCGTTTTTAATAATAAAATCCTAAAATACTGTGGCCAGCACCTTCCCAGCTGACAAAACAGTCTCCGCCTTCTTTGGCGCACTTTCACCAGGCAGTACCCACTACTATGACTGCTGCTTTGTCTCGGGTATATAGTGGTGGATTTAAGTTTCGTCCACAGTCACGAATCGACGTAAGAAATTCTGCGGATCCCGATTGAACTTCGCCAAAGACTGCGCTGAAACGTCTTTTCGGTTGCGCTTTTGATCGGGAATCAGCAATCGCGGCACCCACTTTCTTAACCTCCAGTTTTTAATGCAAGATGTTATAGACTCGTTCAGTGGAGATGCCTACAGCCTTGGAAACCTCACGCACCTTGATTCGTTGAACTTCTATAACCATATGATGAATTTTTTCTACCACATCCGATGTGGAGACCTCAGTAAGTTGGGCGTCCGGAACGCGCTACATCTGTAGTTGAGGTTCGGCCATGTTTAAATTCGTTTATCCAAAAATAAACGGTTTTTAACGAAGGAGCAGACTCCCCGTGAGCTTCATCTAACTCGGCTTTGATCTGTAGGGCCGTCCAATGTTTTGAATAAAAATGTTTTTTCTCATTGCATGGAACTCTTCTTTCTCCATTTTTTCGAAAACTACTGACACGCTCACTTCAAACGTATACTAAACGCAGACTAAGCGCCGGTTTTGGCTGAAGCTTGGTAGAGGTTAGTTTGAAGAGTGCTATTTCTTGACTATATACTACAAAGTTCATTTTGACGCCATCTAGTGGGAAATTTACCTTACTTATCAAACCACTCTCCCATCTGCCCGCTGCTCGGGCACATTCTTTTAGCAGCTTTCGCCCGCAAGTTTGAACGCCCGTATTTCAGATAAAAAAGAAAATTACATAATTTACTTCAGGCTCCATTGGGTTTAAGGAATTTTTTTAAGATTAAAAAAAATATGGTCCTGATCAAAAAATGGTCCCAAGTGAATTTGTAGATAATTTTTAGATAAATAATTTTTCTTCTTAACATTTTTTTCGTATTTTGCTTAGTTTTGCTGGAAAATGGAATCTTTTATTTTCATGAATATTTTTCACGATTACAACAAAAACTATGCACCTTGTGAAAAAATAGTCTGACGCAAATTTGTAGATCTTTTTGAGGTTAACAATTCTACTTCTTAATATTTTTTTCATATCTCGCATCGTAAGTTCGAAAAATGAAACATTTCATCTTTAATAACATTTTACACGATTAAAACAAAAACTGTGAATCTTATGTTTAATACATAAAACTAATATAATAAGTATTATTTAATCTGAAATTCCAGTCATGATTTACTGGTCTTCCAGTAGAAAAAGTTACACAAGTTTCAGTGACCCTTTCACCGAAAAAGTCAGTAACAGTAGGTGTTGACGAGGGGTTCTTTTTCATTCCAGAAAGCACACTAGGAAATCTCAGTTTATTTCTCATTTTCTCTTATTTACCAATTGTCAAGCCATTTTCCATATAAAAGGAGTTAAAAAATTTGTTTTTAATTCCGATATAAAAAAAAAAAAAATAAATTTAAAGGCACTTAATCAAGCCAGTTTCTAGAAAGAACTTAGTAATCGGTTACAAGTGTGTTGCGGTACACCAAAAAAATTTCCGTCTGATGGGATGGCGCCACGTTCCACAAACATTCCCCTCTAAAGATCAAAATTGTTATATATAGTTACATAGTTACATAGAAGCATATTATAGTTACATAGAAGCAAATACATTTTTTTTAATACTAATTTTGCTAAATAAAAAATGTATTTGTTTACCGTTATAGCTATATTATTATACACGAGTTTTTCATTTCATAAGTTAATATGTACTGATAAATACTAATCACCCAAACAGTTGTTTATTGATGCTCGAATTATAAAAAAATGTCAATTGTAAGAAAAAAATCTTTAAATTTTCTTCGAAACTTTCTTAAATACACCCCGTATATTTAAAAACATTGCATGTCATTAGTAATACCACTTTAAAAATTTAAAAATACAGACAGTTTGTAGACTTTATTTCAAAGAAAAAGAAAATTACTCTCATAGCTCAAAAACTACACATATGTCTCCAATTGACAATATACGTATTGTAAAATAAATATTAATCTTTTAATGTGTAAACAATTCTGGGACCTTCCCTTAAGAATTCGCTTTACATTTTTTAGCATCGTGAAAAAGGACAAAAAAATTATATCGAGTTGCCTCTCTACAAACAGTGGCGCTCTCGTTGGCGGCAATTTCAAATTCGGAAATTTTTATTTTCTGATTACTTGCTAAATACATTTACCAATAAAATATATGATGAATGGACTATCATAGATATCAAACTTTCAATTCAAGTTCAAATATACCATAGTTAGCTGAAGCTGTGAACAGATTTATTAAAAGAGCTTCATGAAAACGTGCCTCATACTCGCATCTAAAAAAAAATTCACACGCTTTGCCTGCGCCCAAGGCGCGCGAAATTTAAAATTAATTTTCAGTCAAATCCCATTTACAAATCTTTTCATATCCATTCCTAATACTTCGTACCTTGAAAGTCCTTAATTAATACTGGCCAAAAATCATCTAACCATCGTCTCAAGATCCACTGTACCCCTTCTCCCAATATAAAAACACATTGACTTGTCCAAATGACAAGCTTCTACCTTAGAACATGCATATTGAAAGATTCTATCTTTGACCTCACTCTGGTGGCGAGCTCTCGAAATTTTAAAATCCCATATAAATTGTATCAGGAAGACTAGCGCCCTCAACCTCAACTTTATAGAACCTTTTAATTAACTGATCCTAATTTCGAACCTTTCAATACGCATGTTTCGAGAATCAACTTTTCCATTTAGACACGTCAACATGAAAATTCTCAAGATAATTTGTTCCGGTCGGACCTTGCATGTTGTATCTCTTTATGAAGTCTTTCGAGAGACAATTTTCCTGGAAACATTTAGTGCATCAACGGGAGTTTCTTCTCCACACATGCACAGGAAGTGTGAATCGTACATTGCGGACGGTAAGTGCGCACAGCACAGCATTTTCGTACGCGCCTTTTTGCTCCCTCAGGTTCGAAATTGTCTCACGGGATCGTTTCAACCAATGAAATTGCACCCTCGCCTGGACGTATTTTAACCGTCACCGCCTCCCAGGGGCTGCGATTGGACAGACTTCTACTCCCGCTCGCTTTCAAATTCACTGGAGGGGAAGAGAAGGAGGTACGCATCGAGCACCTCAGCACCGCCACCGGTGCTACGACCGTTTGCCTACACTTCCAAATTACGTTGCCACAAGAGAAGCACGTCGCGACACGCTCCGTATCCAACCCGGTTTTCTGACAAAAAGCGCCGTCATTATTTTGTGTGTCGTGTTTCGGTTTTGGCGGAGCTTCGGGAAATAAAAAATTAACTTTCGAGTGTGCTACGTGTGAAAAAAGTGGGTAAAGCACGAGAACTTTTGAAGTGCTTGCCAAGTGCAGTGACGCGAGACTTTCAGCGATTAGAGTTCTTTGTTTTGTCGATTTTTTCAAAATCAAATTTAGCTTCGAGTGCCGAATTCGAGGTGACCTTGGCGTTGTTTTGTTTCGGAAGTTTACAAACGAGACGAGTGTCTCAAACACGGCAGCACAATTGATCTTGAGTTGCATCAACGGGCCGCCGGCCACTTTATGAGGTGAGCAGTCTGAATTGGTACAAGTTTTCTAAGTCAGTTGAAGGTTTTCATTTTTATTGTTTTTTTTTTCTCGATAATCTCGATATGTAAATTCAAGTTTGAGATTTGTTGTTAATTCCGAAAGTTGGGTTTCTTCCAGAAATTTGAGAAACAGATACTGGGCAGATATACGGCAGATTCACGAGAGGAAGGTCATATTTTCTTTGAATTGAGAATTGACAACGAAAAAGAAAATTCTGGCTATTCGTACCAGGATATCAGTACGAATAGCTCCCTTTTCCAGCTCCCGCTAGTCGTACTGAAATTTCGGTACGCGTAGTGGCCATGGCCTGACAAATTGTACCTACATTTTAATGTCTCATTCCAAAACCATTCCGTTTTTGTCCGAATGGCGTTTCATTTCTATCATTTGGAATCCACAACAAAATTGATGTATTTAAGTGACTTCCCACTTATTCTTTTTAGTGCCGTTGAACAAAATAGAAAGTTCAATAGTTAATGCGACGTAAAGCTGTTTGGCGACCCTTCGTAACTCTAGCCCTAGCCGCCAACCGCTATACTTGATCCGGTTAGTCTTACGGAAAATTGCGTAACATTATTCAGTGCCAATATTAATACAGCTAACGCCATTTAATATGCTGTTTTGTGTCGAATACCTTTTGCGGAAAAATATTGTATAGAGTCAGTGCCGGTCAATTTTATTTTATTTCGGCAAAAACAGAACGAAATGTTTAGGCGGACGCTAAATTTCGTCTATACGTCCGGCTAGACGGATAAAATACCTCCAAGGAATTTCGTCCGACTATAAGAGATTCTGGCAATACTGGCTAATGCCAGTGTTCGGATAAATTACGTCAAATTTGCCTGTCTACTAATATACGTACAAAAATATATAAAATATAAGCTGCACACGAACTTCGAGATTAGAGTTGTAGGAGTTGTTGAATCTTGAATGTCATTTTTTAAGGTTATGTTAATGGATGCTCACATGAAAAGAGCGGGAAATTCAAATTAAATAAAGGAAAATATTCCCATTGTTAATTGTAACTTATTTTACAATTAGAAGAGAACTGAAGGCGAACTTCAGAAACAAATATTTCAGGTTAAAATTGTTTATTCAACAATAATTATTCAGAATTTTATGTTTTTGCTTTCTCTTTAGGTAAAAGTTGCAATTCTTATTTAATCCTAATGTTGTAGGGCTCGTTTTATTGCTTGAAAGATTCTCTACAGATCTGTTTGGTATATTTTTATTTAAAAAGTTTTATATAGGAATTGTACAATTTTTCTTTTTATAAACAATGTTTATTTTAAATAATTTTCTTTAGGTAAAAACTCATCAAAGAGATTTGTAGAGAATCTTTCAGGGAATAAACTGAGCACTCTTCTAAAATTAGTTACGATATTAATGAGAATATTTTCCTTAATTTCATGAATTTAGGCAGTTGAATTTTGGAAGCTGAATAAAAAATATATTATAAAGGGAAATGTGATGTGTAATTTGAAAATATAAATATTGTGTTGAAATTTTTAAAATGGTTCAAAATATATAAAGGACACGGCTGTTTAACCCATTTGAGTTTTTAGTTTATTTAAATAATGCAATGTTATTAATCCAATTTGAGCTAGGGCACTGAAGCCCTATTCTGAGTTAGATTCTAAGTTAATTATCAATAAAATTACACTATTTAAACAAAATAAAAATTCAAGTGGGTCAGATAGACTTGCCCTTATATACATATTTTGAACCATTCCCCAAAATGTTAACAAAATTTTCATATTTCTAAATTATAAAGCCGCCGAATATAATATACCCTATATTATTGGTCACGTCGCACTCTGGTGCATGCCCTGTAAAAATCAAAGTTTGGGAATTAAAAAACTAAAGTTCTTGTGCATCGAAAAGTCCATAATATGAAACTTTTTTCATTTTTTAATGATCATTTCACACGACAAATTAAAAAAGCTTGGATTCATAAATTGTTTCACAATTTCAAAGTTCTGCTCAAACCATAATGTAACAGAATTTGGAAATTATGGAGGTGGAATTAAGACGAACAAAAAGGCCAAAAAAGATCATCGTGAGTTTCGGGCTGATCAAAGTAATGATTTGATAATAAGTCAAGTAATTAAGTGAAATAATTTAACCAAATCTAACCACTTTATTCATAACACATTAGGTTAGAAAATTATAACCAAATTTAAGAATCGAAGGGTAGAAAATGTAAAGATCCAATCTGTCATAACCAGCCAAACAAGAAAACAAATATAAAATTTGTTTAGACAGAAATCAAATTCATTTTAAAAAAAACGTTATTGATAGTACACTAAACAAATTAAAATATATTATTTCTCAAAGAATTCGTTATATTTTTTCGCATTAATTTTATTCATATTCGAATATTTCTTCTAGATATTCTGTCCTAAGAATCTTTCTTTTACAATTTTCTAATCTAATATTGTTATAAATAAAGTGATTAGTTTCTGTAAAATTATTTATTTAAGTTAATGTTAAATTATTATTTTGATGAGCTCGAAGCTGCCGATGATCAATTCATCCGGCAGAGGCATTAAAACGAACTTTTTCGGCAAATTCCAGGGATTGGTCCCACACTTCTTTCCCATTTTCAACCCTACCATTAGTATATGAATCTGGTATAATCTGCACAGATTATGGTCCAACTGTTCTAATTTATTTGGCTAATTCTGAATCAATGTTGGCCTAACCGATATATATATATATATATAGTATTATAGTAGTATAGTATAGTATTATAGTAGTATAGTATCTATATAGCCAAATAGACTGACTTCAGTTGCAAAATAAAATTATAACTACTAAAACCTTTTTATGGTTTATAGTTTATAAGTTTTATATAAAGACTATAATCAATATACATATATTATGCGAACCTTTTTAAGATTCATTTCCAGCAACTTATAGACCGCGTATTCTGGAATATATAAATGATTATTATTGGATAACGTTATTAGATTAAAGATATTTCTCTTTTATGTAGTAAAGCTCAAAACTCATTTATCACGAATAAACATAAAATTAATAATATTACTTCAAATTGATGTTCTTTGTTTTCTTAGTTATTTAATTTAACTTAATCATTTTATTCGGACGATTTGCCAAATCAGTTTTTGACAATACAAAAGTGTTCCACTGGTCGACATTCCTCAAATTATATGAAAAGATACATTATTTTTACAAGTGTATTTAGCGTCTGTATTTCAAACAAAGTATTACGCATTTAAATTCTTACACCCGGAAATATTTTATTAATATGAAACTAAACTTTCATGAAGAGAAAATAACAAGAAAAAAAAATTTCACAAATTATCAATTCTGTATGCTTTTTTTAGAAGTATTAGAACATTACCCATTACATTACATTAATTAAGAATAGCACGATAATTAATATAATTATATATCAATATAATGTACAATTTCCCTAATGAGAAATATTTTTAATGGATCAAAATTAGAAGCTTATTTCTCAGATGATGAGATTTGGCTTTGCATGGTAAAGGTTGAAAGAAAATTGAGTGGATTAGGCCAGAAGAGTCGTAAATAGTGTCTCCTGATTTCCTGGAATTTAACGAGGCTTTCATATCTATAATCAGAATTAAGGCTATATTTATTCTGAGCAATGTGTGTGTGCAAAGAAATAAAAGCATTTTCTGGGAAAATAAATTCCCATTCATAACAATTCTAATTAACAGAATTGGCGCACAGCTTTTAATTAGATTTTATTTATGATTTTTCTAGTTATAAATAAATTAAAAATATTTAGCTCACAGAAACAAAAAACCACTTGGAAAATTTGAATCGGTCTGAAGCCTTAGTGAATCCGCAATCTTAATTGGCCATTTCCAATAGCCAACGATTCACTACGATTTCAAATTTAACGTTTTATTTATTTATTGGCCATCCATTTCACAGATATGCCTTATGTTTGTTCAAAATAGGAATGCATAACAGAATCTGACTCTCTGGTTAATTTGTTGCGCACTCGCTCCTGATTTACAATTTTTAAATTTTGTGTGACATGTGAGAAGTATAACTGAAAATTTTCGATTTGATTAAGAAATGTCGAAAAAGAATAAAAAAAATGTCTCTTCAGTCGGTGTTTTCTCATTTATGACGTCCGAATCAGAGTTAGCATATTAAAATAATCTAAATGTTGAGATCCGATTGTAATGCGTATTTCGGTTCAGAAGACGATCATCCAATCCGCTTTCTTAAAAGAAACCAATTCACTAAAGCAATCGTTCAATCACTTCTTTTTACCTAGGTACTACATCTTAATCGTAATTTATACTAGACTATCAACAGAATGACAGAAATTGTATGAACAATTGAAACATTTAAGGATAAAGTTAGTGCACCATTCCTTTCGTTCAAGTAATAAAATGCCTAATTTTTAAAAGAATCCTTGGAAGATTATTCAACTTAAAAACGCAGGTATGATTGTAAAAATAGGTCAGGTGCAGAGTGGTACATTATTGTTTGAAGTGGTTGGTACATAAACATTTTGACCTGCTGTAGCCCCTAAAATTCTAAATTTGCATATTAAACTTAATACCACCAACAAACCTACTGGTTCAAATTTTATTTCATTACCTGCGACTGAAATTACTTTTGTTACCAGTTACTGTTTTATTGCGGTTGGCAATATTTGTATGTACTTTCTTTTCTCCAAATTTACTGTCCCATTCATTTACGATCTACGTCTATTGTCCAAAAATTTAATTCGTTTCTATGTTCTATCCTTTTTCTGGATTAATTATCTAAATCTGGGAAATTTCAAATAGGTAATTTTGAAAAGTATTTCTTTTAATATATCATATAATATACAACACTCAACCTCCGAAACAATCTAACGTACTACGTCGTAATAACTTGATGTAATATATCATTCAAATTGAATAGCATTTTTGATGATTGCTTTATGTTATAATAATAATATTTTTTTTTTAGAATGTTGATGTTCGTTGCTGGCTTTATATTGTATAATAGTAATTGTGTAATAGTAAAATATAAATATTATCTTAGAAGTTAACAAATCTGCATCAAATGACTATATAAAAACAGGATTTTTCACTATTTGTTAAATTATTAATGTCTCCGAAATTATTCAACATTTTCTAAGGTTCTAGTGCTCCCCTTAGAGGGAAATATCTGCATTTTTCACTAAAATCATCTACAGATTTTTTATGCACTTTTACAAATTTGTCAAGGGATGGTTAAACGAGACGAAAAATAACCTAAAAGATCCAGTGAAGGGTTTTAGTATTCAAACTTGTTTTTAAAAATCAAAGATTAGTAGTTGTTCTTCAATGTTTTCAGGTTCTTTTTCGTCACGTTTAACTCTTTGTAAAATCTGTAAAAGTGCATCAACAAATATGTAGATGATTTCAGCAGAAAGTGCAGAATTTTCCATTTAAAAAGCGTCCTAGAAATTTAAAAAATGTCGAATGATTTTTGAAAAATATTGCTACTCGTTTACTTTATTGTCTTTCTTTTACCAGAAACTATGATTGTTGGTCTAGTGGAATAATTATGAATATTTTAAAGTAACTTTTAATTATTTAAACAAACTACGACTGTTTATTTAATTGGTTTTTCTCAAAAAGTCGGTGTTTTTCTAATAGAATTATAATCTAGGTTGCCCTCTAGCACAAAAAAAAATTTCCAGTGTATTTTTGAACCACCCTACTGTATACCCCATTTCAAAAGTGAGCTATTTTTATAATGATTTACAAAATCAAGGAAAATACACTCATTCTTAATTACAACTAATTTTTGAAGTTAAAACGAAGCGTTTTCAAAATACTTGTTCATTTAATTTTTGTATTAGTTTTCGTTATATGCCAAAAGCTGCAGTTCTTGTTCAATCCTAATGACCAGTTGCTTATTTTATTCCTTGAAAGATTGTTCGCTACTCTGTTTGGCTCGTTTTTATTCTGTTATTTAAATTTGGCTTTTTAATTTTGGCATTGACTGTACAAGGAGTACATCCTTAATGTCCAAATTTTAATATTGCTCCCCATATTTAAATTTGCAGTTATTAGTCCTCAACGCTTATTTTTCTCAGTGAACATAGGTCGTAAAATAAATATGCAGCATAGATCATAGAACATTCAACATAGAAGACATTATTCGCGTGTCCCAACAGGGATTACTTGAGGCGGGCCTAAACATTCAATTAGCACTTCCTAATCCCCCTCGTTGTCAACAGCCATTACTTCCAGCATCTTCCACCGTACGAAGTTGTTTCCCTACCCGTACACATCGTTTCTTCCACGGGGAAGAACGTCCCTCCTGTAACCCACGTATATATCTATTAATCCTCGCTGAATGACACTCGAGGGTGGGGGGAAAACTCTTGGGTGATTCTAACCCTACAAAATCGTAACTACCACCCCGGGGGGACCTCCCTCGACCACTACAGGTTTTTTAATGAATGCTCAAGGAGATCCACGCGGTAATTGTGTTAGTTCGAGAGGCTTGGGTTTTGCGCCCTTAGCCTGGGGTGACATTTGGGGTAGCGGTAGAGCTGCCGAGGCCGCACGCCAAGATCGGTTAATGGCTTTGATACGAGAAAAGGATAAGATTAATTTGCTTATGAATCAAAGAGCAAACGAATAAGCAATTACCACGCGGCACGAGGACCGACGAGTGCACACTCTCTTTTCGAAATCAGAATCCATCCAGAGATTCAAGACATTATGATCATTTCTCGACAATTTAAACTTTAAAGTAATTTATAGAGTCAGTGCCTAAAGGAAAAGCATCTTAGTGCTTTCAAAAAACAACGTACATTTATGAACATACAACGCCTAACCGAGCACCTAACGCACAACACTTTCCAAATACAAGCTAAAAAGTAGTAGGTAACAAACAACACCTAAATAGCAATACATAACTAACAACATCTAACAAATAAAACTTAAGAAAACAACATCTAACGAATAACACTTAACATATTATACATACTATATCATAGAACACGGAACACAGAACAAAAATATATAATACGAAACATACTTACAGTAGTTGATAAACAACGTCCAACAAAATACATCCAGCAATTAAAGCTTAAAAAACAACACGTAGCAAGCAACATTTAACATACATCTAACAACATCTCATAACACTTCACATAATCACATAGAACGCAATATATAAAATGCACAAGATGTAGAATACAAAAAGGCCGTTGCTACGAGTACCGAAATTTCGGTACAAATAGCCGGATTTTTTCGGTACTCGTAGCCACTGACATACAAGGAATACAACCCAAAGAATAACAGAATTTCTAGATGCTGCTAAGGATTTTTTTGTTGTACAGTGAAGCTCAACATTTCTTGATTTATAAAATCGATAAAAAAAGGCCCATTGATAATTGTAGCGAATTTGAAAAAAGAAACTGAAACATATATCTAATAATAAAAAGTTTGTTATAATTTGGATATTTCAGTTTTTCCTTCCATATTAGAAAAAGAGATAATTTTGAAAAAAATTCAAATTCGTTACAATGACTAATGGTCCTTTATGTCAATTTTATAAATTAAGTTAAAAATTGAGTAATTTTAATCTTGGCTATATGTCGTGAACATCCTTCAAGCTTAACATTTTTCAATCAAAAATGTGAGGTTGTCTGGAAATTTTGATCCTGAACATGTTGTTAACCCTAAACAGCACCAAACATACAACATGTAACATAAAAACCCTAAAATACAACACCTACCATGCAGCACAAACCACACGAAAAATACAAATGGATAGTTTTTCAATACAATTTCATATTCAGAGTTTAATATAATAAATCTTAGTATTCGTTTTTATCTGAGAAGCAAAATTAAGATATTAAGCCGCAGCATCTAAAAGTTAAAATAGAATTTTCAGATACTAAAATTTAGATGTGCTTGAAGTTCTGAACCTTCAAATGACTCAAATGTTTTATTGATAGCTTTGTAAACTAGTAACAATTCTAAAATGTTGAATATTAAACATTGAGAATAATACGGTATAAAAGAAATTTATAATAACCATTTTAAGTGTAATTGGAAGAATATTTTTCAATAAAACAGAATTGAAAAAACTATATTTCATTCATTCGAACGTTCAGAACATCAACTGCATAAAGTTTAACATTTTATATTTAGAAGTTTTAGCAACACATTGCTGAAAAGCTGTTCCTTAAAATTTGTTTTTATCCTTATAAAAAAGTATAAACTATAAAGTTAGAACATGCAACATAGTAAAAGCCAAAAGTGCATTTTCTCGCCTAACTCCTTTCGAAATCTGGATCCATGTTTACAGGCTTGAAATATTCTGACAACTCCTAACTTGTCTAAAATTCAAACTTCAAAGTAATTAAAAGAGAAATCGTCCAAGCTAGGAACAGGCAAACAATATTTTTTAGTTCTCAGACTCCGGTGAAAACTCTAGCCTCTTTTTGCCTAACTTTTTTTTTAGGATCCTTAATTTATGGTAGCTGTTCTAAATTCTGAAACTGAGAAATAGAGTTTGACCTTCAACTACATTCTTCGTAGAATCCCTTCCTTCTCTGATCCTCCAGCAGTAAAAACTTAGGTTATCTCAAAAGGACATTTTACTCCCCTACCTGACAACGGTTTCTTGAAAAATTTTGGGATTTAGAAAATCTGCGGCTGTTGTACAATTTATTTGCATTTCTTCAATAGGGCCTATTTCTACGAGCAAGACCTAACTACATTCTTTTTTTCTAAACAAAGAATATTCCAAGATCAAAATTTCATATTAAAAGACGGCTTTTCCTTCCATAGTATCTAAAATAATGCAATTCATCGTTGACACATTGATGTTTCTAATGATTCAGAGACATCTGCATCAATAAACTTAACACCTTGTGCAGTAGCGTCAACGTGTCAATGAAGTGTGTCACTGCAAGTGTGGAAAACATTTTTTGTCCCTGTTTCGTTACTTGAAGTAATAATTGTTGCAACATATGACGGAGCTTGTACATCAACCACGGCAAACAAATTATGTTTTGAAAATCTTAAAATTCAAAGTTCTTTCTTCGATTTGGAAATCTTTGCAGGAAATTTATATTTTGCCATATGCCAACTGTCGACACAACTCATCGCTCAGAATCAGCGTCGGGGTTAAAGGTGACTAACAATAAATTAGCAATGACTTAAACGAACACTTTGCGAGTCTGCAATGGTTTGTCCGGTACCAGTGGTCATGAGTTCACAAGGGTTAACACTTGACCATTGACAATGCATCACATTTACCTAACTAATTTAAATATACGCAGACACTGGCAATACTTTTGTGGGGGCTTGAAATACTCATGTCCACGGAGACAGATATTTTTTGTTTAGTGGTAGGCTTTTTACTGAAAAACACATCTTCATTTATCTTGGGGAAACGTTACCCTCGGTACCATTGTTGTAAAATGTAAAAAGGTGAGAACGATGGTTGAGTATTTTTCTTTCTTTCTTCCTTTTTTGGACGCAGAGTTACTTTCTGGCAGACTGGCAGATTTGTGGCCGGTGTTCAAAACATAATATTTTATGCAAAAAGGTGATGTATTTTAAGTTGAAAGTATTCAAGTCTGAAAGCCTCAAATTATTAACTTTCAGATAATTAAATTCTTCAATATTAGTTACTTTATGAAATTCCTTACTGTCGCTTTATATGAAATCTATTTTTAAACTCTTGAATTAAATATTTCAGGAAACTTTGATTATTACAACTTGTGATATATAAATTTATTTAAAAATACTCTTTTTGCACATTGCGAAAAAAATTATCATGAACCAAAAAAAACTGTTTTCTTGAATATACATGAAAATTTAGTTGAAACAAAGAAATTTTGATTGACACAACCAAATTTTTTGCAACGAAGAAATTTGGTTGCGTCATCAATCAGATACTCAATTTACCAAAAGATTTGGTTAAAATAACCAACAAATTTTGTTGGGACAACCAAATATTTTGTTGTCCATATAATAACCATATTCTGTGAATCTATGGGGTTGAACCAACAAACATTTTGTTGGTTCAACCAATTCGTTTTCTCAGTGCAGATTTAATGAAATATTCGTAGATATTATTTCCTTATCGCCAGTAAGCGAGATTAAGATAATCTTAAATTTTTAATATTTGAATTCAACAAGACAAATGTGAAAGTTCGATCAATTTCTAATTCCCTTAAATTTTGATTCCAGTTCGATGATAATGACTTTCATATTGACAACAAAGAACAACATTAGTACTAACTCTAAAAAAATGAGACCTCGAAGCCATTAATTTTTATCAGTACGAATTCGCTTAAATTTAGTTCAATTTACTTTAATTCTAATTAATTTCCAATTGTAAAAAAAAATGTAAAAATACCGAAAAATTGAAAAAATGGGAAACGGTTTTCTTTCTTAAAAGATAAGTTCTTAATAATTCAAAGAACATTTTAATTTTTATTTAAAAACTTTACTATCCTGGAAGAGAAGACACAACGTTGATAATATCCAGAGGCTCCTGTGATATTGTTTGAAATTTGAGATCACTTTACAACTTGGATTTTAAAATTAAAGATAGCAGTGGCGCACACACCATGTATATATTGAGGTGAAGCGCACGCTCCACCTATCAAGGGGGTGGATGGGTCCAGATAGCTGAATGGGGGTGTGGGGCAGGGGTTAATCTTAGTGAGTGGTGTATGACTTTCGGATCTATAGGTGAATGGATAATAAGTAAATAAATAAGAAATTAGTAAAGAAAAATAATAAATGAAATGGGCTAGCTCCACCTGTCTCTGCGAGCGTTTGTGTACCTCTGAAAGATTGTTGAACAAACAGTCATATTATAAGCTACTCTGGGTTCATTGTGTCAGGGTTACCGTATTATTTATTGTTCTCGTGATCGATTGACACTAGAAATGGAAGGATCCGAACATCATTCGCATTTTCCTCCAGGACAAAGGACTCGAACGCTCGGGTGCTTATTTCGTTTCTGCGTATGACGTTTGAGACGTCGATTCGAGAGATCGCCCTGAGCTCTGTGCAAACACAATGAGACTGACATCGCTTTTTACTACTTGTCAATGTGGATGACTACTACTCGTAGATGGTAGTGTGCTTATTTATATACACCACTCTTAATATATAATCAGGATCTGAAGAAGATTTGCAGATTTTATTTCTTTAAATGTTTATATTTGCGAAGCAAGTCTTGCTATTATAGTATTAATTGAATGAAACTTCAACTTGTAGTTTTTAACTTTATGATAAATTATCTGAATTATAAGTTTAATTTTTGATTTGCAGAGCCGGCGGCAATATGTGCGACGGTGCCTTCTCGGAGACACTTCGTGGGATGCAGGGAATGTCGGGAGCTTCACCCCCAGGAAGTGCGGGGGTGGGTTCAATGGGGGTAGGACTTGGCAGTCCTTTGGGGGCTGCTAAGAAATTGCAGGTGGATCACATAAAAAGACCAATGAATGCATTTATGGTCTGGTCTCGTCTTCAACGCAGAAAAATCGCCCACGAGAATCCCAAGATGCACAACAGTGAAATCTCAAAGAGACTCGGTAAGTGAATATCTTACCATTTTCGCAACTCGCATTTTACCCCAGCAATGCGGGGTGCTTTTTCATGTCCACCTTTGCAAACACATGCCTCTAGCTCAACGTCCTTCAAATCCCCAACTGCCTTTAAAGAAGAATTTAAAGCAGAAATATTAGTAAAACGTTTAAACTTTGATTTAGAGGTCCTCTTCTAATGAGGTATTCTCTCGGGTATTCATACTTCAATAGTCCGCAATTAACCTCATATTGCAGACCATTCTCAATGATCTGAATTTGGCCGAACCATATTCATTGTCTAAAAAGTGATAATCCAGCAAATATTGTTCAGCTTTTCAAAAATGTTTTTTTCGAAAATAGAGCACGAGGCAGAGTTTCGTCCAGGGAGCGATCATTTTTAATTTCGAATAGTATGCACAAGAGGAAGAAAAAGTAAAAAGGGAGGGGTGAATTCAGTATGCACGCGTTTTGTGTTCGCGCCTTTGTCACACGGTTATTGTTCCTGCGATTCTATAGAATCGTAGTGTCATGGGTACTCCGCGATTCATTTCGCGCGTCTCAAGAGCGACGGGCACGAGTTTGAGGATTGTATGCAATACGCATTTTTTTCTTTCAAGTCACATGATACAAGACCAGATAAACAAAAGGGAAAAAATGTAGCGGATATTTCTTAGAGGGCAAGAATTGAATCTTTTCTTTTCATCAACTGTTCGAAAAAAAATCCACTTTTCGTGAAACGAGATGGAGACTGGAGAGTATAGCGATTTCTATTGCAGCTTTTTACGTCATGTCTTGGTTGCAATTGCTTATGAAGTCCCACTAGTTGAAGTCTGCTCTGTTAGGTAGCTTTTCTATTATAGATGATCGGATTGGGTGCGACCGGATCGGATTGCCGAAAGGTGTATTTGATAATGATATCTGAGATGATCTGTTTATTTTCAAATGACCGTCCTCAATAGAAATGGCTGTAACCTGGAATGAACAAAACACCAATCATAGATCATCTTCGTCAAAACGAAAAGTTGGGTTCTTGTTGAAAGCGCTCTGTGACCGGTGTCCCAGATGAACGGATCTGTAGCTGAAATGGATTAGATGTCTGATAATGGCGCCAGAGACCTCCATGGTGTCTATTCCCAATAGAAATGGGTGTAACCTCGGATGAACCGAACACCAATCATAGATTACTTTCGACTAGACAAAAAGTTAGCTTCTTGTTGAAGGCGCTCTGTGATTCCTGTTGCAGATAGACGGTTCTGTAGCTGATTTGCATTTGATGTTTAATGATGGCGCCAGAAATCTTCAAGGTGTCCATTCCCAATGGAAATGGATGTAACCTGGAATGAACGGAACATCATTCATAGATCACCTTTGACTAGACAAAACGTCAATGACGGCGCCAGAAACCTCCAAGATGTCCATCCCCAATAGAAATGGCTGTAACCTGGAATGAACCGAACACCAATCATAGACTACCTGCGACTAGACAGAAAGTTGGCTTCTTGTTGAAGGCGCTCTGTGATTGGTGTCCCAGATGAACGGATCTGTAGCTGAATTGGATTGGATGTTTGATAATGGCGCCAGAGGCCTCCAAGGTGTTTATCCCTAATAGAAATGGCTGTAACCTGGAATGAACCGAACACCAATCATAGATTACCTTCAACTAGATAAAAAGTTGGCTTCTTGTTGAAGGCGCTCTGTGATTGGTATTCCAGAGGAACAGATCTGTAGCTGAATGGGGTTGGATTTTTGATGATTACGTCAGAGAGCATCAGAATGGTTGTTGTCCGAAGAGGTCGGAACACCAATCTCAGAGCACCTTCGGCAAGATGAAAAGTTTGCCTTTTGTCGAAGGTCTTCTGTTTCGGCAATCCTATCTGATCGCTCGAGGTCATGTCGTTCTGTGTCACAGAAAGGAGGCATTAGAGACTTCAATTTTGATAGATGCCATGGGAACCCAAATTGTACAATAGTCAATAATTGAAGTTGATCATATTTTTTTTTAATTTGGTGGAGCGCTGAGATAAGATGGTGGGGTACATGGGTGTGTTTCGATGCGTCTACTTAAACACGACAGTCATTCCCCTAAGAGTGGGAAAAAGAGACGTTCAGCGTGCGCAACCAGCAAGTCGTTTCTCTTTACGTTCGAAAGCTTGGAACACGAGAAGAGGCTTCGGCAAGCGGCAAAAATACTTCATTAGGATGAAAGCTCGCTCCTTCCTTCTCAAGCCTCTTCTTCTCCTCCGCTTTCTACCCTTTTCTTCTTCGGTTTCCAGTTTTCGTGCCACACCGCTTACTTTACACACACGCCCAAGTATACGCGTATGCAACCCCAGTGTTCTTCTATTTTTTCCTTTTTTTATACGGTGCAACAATGCACAGGGGTATTTCGGGGATGAGAGACAAAAAGGATTATTCCCAGAAAGAGGAAAGGGGAATTACTACGATCGATGGAAAAGACCGGGGGTGGAAAACAGCCAGTTCGTCGCGTGTCTTGAAAGTGCAGGAATAATGGCGTCTTTGTAAACGCGATGGGAACCAGGAATTTCGTAAATGCAAGTAATTAATATTTTTCAATTGAATGGATTAATATATTCAGAAAATTTCCACATTTCTTTGTAAAAGTTCGTGAAGAATTGGAAACTGTCGCTGAATTTTTCATTCCAATCTTTGAGCCAGAAGCACATTCATTTTTTTCACTCTAAAAAAAGTTTAGAATAGGTGCGAGTAGTAACCAGAGATTGAAAAAGATTTTCTCCTGGACGTCAGGAAACTTCCATTTCAGGATGTCGAGTCGCTAAAAGTTTGTGCATTCACTGGTATAGAAACATCCAATAACCAGATTGAATTCGTACACGTTCTAAAGAATATGTACTACATTCTCACTTCCCCTAACTCAAACGCGAACTATCGAATGCATGAAAGGTCTGTCAAACACAATGCTGGTTTGAAAGATGGAATAAAAATAAGATAGACATGAAATATTGAAACAAAAAATTATGAAGATATGAACTATTTAATCGTCACGTTACGATTCATTAGAATTAGAGTAAGGTTGTTAAATTGACTTTCTTCCTTTGTGTATTATTTCTAAAGTAAGAATCCAGGAAAAGTAATTGCGGCTCCTGTAGTCACTTTATTTTATATCTTGTCTCTAATTCTCTTTCAGTGTGTAAATCACGAACGATTGAGTTTCTTTATTGAGAAAACTCGAAAAGAGCCACCTGCTCGCACCTGAATGCGCGAAAAGTCAAACGTTCGATCCGCCACTCGCATCAACAGGAACCGGTGCCTCTATTTATGTTACGGCTTTATCCAATCGATACACGTTTTCTCTCGTCTGAAAAGGTTGGCTATGGTAGTGGGTGGAATTGGGGGCCGTGGCGTCGAGGGAACGAAAGGGGAGTTTGGATGTAGAGGGTGGAATCGTATTTGTTTAGAACAATGGCCTGCCGGCTTCGTCGGTATTAGTAGGTATGTTCTCAAGCAATACTACTTCTCCTTCTCTCAACTTTTGGGGACCAACCAAGCTTTCAAGCATAATGGCGTCTGCTTTTCAGACTTTTCGCCAGCGTACAATGCCGTTTATTTAACATCGTTTAAAAGTACAAAGCCTGTTAATTAATGGATGGCAGCAGAGGCCGTGACGCCGGGGTCGAGAGAAAACCAGAGGCGGGATCATCGAATAGCCATGGCGGCCGCCACAACTGCGGTTTTTATCACAAAAGATAACACTCGGAAAATTGGAAAGAGTCAATCGATAATAATAATAATAATCGATGCCACAAGGGAGGAAATTCGACATTTAAAATCGTATGCATCAGGAAGTTGAATTTAACGTCCGTAATAAAATTGTGGCAAGATGTTTGTGGACTGATGCAAAAATCTTCCAGCTTCCGTGTTGATTTAATCCGTAATTTTTTAAAAAAATTAATTAAATATAAAACTTGAAACAAGAATTGGGGAAAAGTCAACTTTGTAATGGAAGAAATATATTTTCCTTTAAAAAAAATGAAATAAAAGATCTTGATTCGCGCTCGAAATATCCCCCGAGATTCGGAGTACGAATTAAACGAAGTGCACGAGTGATACGAAGAAAAAGGGAGTACCCCTCGTTAAAAAAAAGAACACGATTATGAATGAGAAATCATGTATTTTTATTTTTTATTTGACGATATTTCTTCTCACGAGAAGTACACAAGTCGTTAAGGGATTTTGCATCTGATAGTAAAACCCTGATACCGGCGGAATGTAATCTCAGTAGGAACGTAAGCATTGTTCCTGCGTGCGCAAATCCTGATTCTCTAGTGTAAACGAGAAACAATGTAGAACGGGTGGAAGTTCTGACAACTGCGGCATAAAAGTAGATCGTATTCTTTTCCGAGATTTCGAATGCTTTGTCACATTTTGCACCTTTCATGGTGAAAAAAAAGATCACGGTCATTCATAATATGGAGCTTCCATTAGAAAGACACAAACTCGGGTCGTAAATGAAATGCTTTTTGAACGCCATGACTGCGAATATAAAACCGAAGCTGGCTTGAAAGCCTTCCTTTTTACTGAATGGGTTAGATGAAAACAGAAACGGAAATACAATTATATTGTGCTGATGTTTTTAAAAATTGCGTCACAAAATAATTATTTGGGGCGGAATAATCTTATTTTTTAGACGCGGATATAGGATAATCTACACTTTTAATAGATTTCATCAATTTCTTTGGTAAAATTTTAAGTTTTGTATTCCACACTGTAAAAAAAGAAGTTATCATTTCAGCGCTCATTTCAGTAATTTAAATGGGACCCGGAAAAAACAATCTTGAGCGGTACTATAAATTATTACTTCTTCACGGGTCTAAATTGTCTAAAAAAAAGTCTAATTGTCCAATATGAATTAATGTTTTCTGATGAGGAGAGCATATCTTCTTCGAAACGTCGTTTTTTATTAATCAAAAGATCTTCTCTACATTATTGAGGTCTTCTTGGTCTGAAGTATATCATTTTACATCCAGAACATTGTTTATAATTTATTGTTCTCTCATACACACAATAACAACATAGATTTGGATTAAGTACTCTGACTCTGTTTGAATCCGATATGTTTTTTATTCATATTATTCCACGTGAATCTGAATTCCGAGTTTTATTTTTTCATTTTTTTCATTTGATTTTTCAATTTCATTTCACGGATTAACAACAGAATCATTCAGAGTGATTCCGGATTGGGAGAGGAATCATTCTGATTCAAAATGGAACTTGAATAAATCAGCGAATTCAGACAGAGGGAATCAAAAGCTGAATCAGGAATCAGGATAACCTGAATTCGTTCGAAGTGACTGACAATTGACAACGGATTCATTTTCAAATTTTAGATTGATGGCGGAATGATTTGAAGTCACTTAGAAAGTGGGATTAAAACCCGAGTCATTTGAAAAATAATTTAAATATTCCTGCGGATTTAGTAGGAATGAAAATTTGGCACTCGTAATGGGACATTTCCATGTGTGATGCACGCCCGTTTGTACGTCACTTTCTACTGTACTTTACCTTCTAATGTCCTTGTACGTTCCTGAATTAATTTTTTACACAATTTCTTATAGATATTAATTAGACGATTTCAAAACCTCCATATTTTTTCTAGTTTTGATGACTAATACGTGTTTTTTGCATTACTAAAAGTACCGTGATGCGCGGTCGTTTTTAGGACATATATTTGCACTTCTTGGTATGTTTGGTTAAAGTTCTGCGAATTGAAATGTTTAAAAAATATTTAATATGTATAACTGGAGACTGCAGGGCCCACAGAAACGTATGGCAATGAGTTTTTGATTCAATAGTAATTAAAAATGAAGTTATAGCTCATTTACCCAGCGTGACGCACGAATACGAATCGTGACGCACACAAGGTGCGCGATTTCTTAATGGAAACGTGTTCGATTTCAAAACTGCTTTATAAAATGATAAATTTAGAACAACTTATTGACTTTCATACGTGTCAAAGTAAAAGAGTGTTATATCGAAAGTAGTAGGTTTTAATAACTGTTAAAAGATAAAAAATAATTTTAAAGGAAATATTAGTTTATTTAGTATTGTTAGAACGAAATGAAATCTTAAATCTCTAAAACATTAAAATTTTCAGTCAGTCTCATCAATTGTGATGCTAATTAACAAAATTGCAACCTAGAAAAGAGATACTCCTCGTTCATCTGCAGATCATGCGTGCTGCATGTCATCATCACGTTTGCATCTTCTGCAGCATTGAGATTGGCCGCACTTCGTCCCGTAGTGTCCTTGTAGATTGTCAGCGTTAACTTTTATTTCCTCAAGGATAACCGCGATCTTAACATTTGTACATGCGTTTCCGGCTGCGGTGGCGAACTCTTAAGTCGTTCGCACAGTTTCACCTGATCTGACTCTTCACCATACTGCTCCTTTTACAGTTGCTCCTATCCCATCAACGACTGGCTGCTCCATCAGAAAATATTTTCACTTCTGTGAGATCTTCGAGTTCTCTACAAGATCATCGAAAAGAACATCTAATTTTTTGTATACGCCTAGTTTGCCGTGACTCAAATGATCCGAAACCAATGCATAACTTTTCATTTGGTTCTGATCAGTCCAAGCATGAGCAGTGAAGATTGTGCACTGAGAATGATGCCAATGAGCGGCTTGAATTTCTTGCTGGTGTTTGAGAGGATAGTTTTCTGCGTAATCAATTTGTATGCAAATACATCTCCCATTGACACTTTTTATACAGACCTGAAAATAATGAACACGTGAGTCAAGAATGTTGTCGTTTGATGTACCACCTTGATCAAAAAGTTTTAGGACTCGTCACCGTGTGGCGCTCTCGTTCAGCCGATTTCAATTCTTCTTTTTT
>JAUMHM010000016.1:18521702-18551787 GCA_032362435.1 Melikaiella ostensackeni
TGGTCCCTTTTTTATTGGCCTTTAGCCAAGACATAACAGAAATCTTCATGTCTTGAGACAAGTTCCGTTCGTCTTGCCACTGTGAGCCATGAACGTAATAAAAAATTTTCTGTCCATGAAGTCTGGCTTATGAGACGGAGCTAGACTTCAATGTCTTGAAGACAAATCCAAGACGAAATATTTTTACGTGAGAAGTACCCAGATAGCACTTTTTAAAGATCCAAGTAGCACTCACAAATTTTCTGAATGCTCATAAACATGTTTTTGTAAATATAATTAAAATTATTTTTGATAACAAGGAATTACAGAGGCTAACCATCAGGCTTGACGAAAATCAAATCTATTCTTTCTTCGACTGTCAATGTATACGTGATAAAGTATTTTTTAGGTCTTACAGTCTTCAAGTAAAAGAAAAAAAAACGAAACTACTTGAAAGTTCGTTTATTATTTCTGACGTTTCGGCCCAACACTGCGAGCCTTTTTCAAAGAACTTGAATTAAAAATTTTGAAGAAAATAAAATCTTTTACTTTTGGAGTCAATGCATGTCAAAGAGGTTCATATGTCAAATTTTTATATAATTATTACAGTATGACTTCAATTTAAAAACGGATGTATAAAATATCATCCGTACAAAAAAGCCTCATAAAAATTGAAGAGGCTTTTTCAATGTGAGACTACATATTTAATTAGCAAACCAAAAAGAAACTTTATAATGTTTTGGGACGACAAAAATATGACTAAGCATTACAGAGGCTGCCTTTAAAGAGAGGCCCGACTCGATATCTGGCTAGCGAATCCGGTAGAAAGAATTCTTTTGTAGTAAAGTTGCAGTGCAGTGGCGAGATGTAATAGCTTCAAAACTAATTTTTTTTCAGTTTCACAATTAGAGATTCGAAGGTTAAAAAATCAGAATCTACGGATTTTCACAATTACAGATACCTAAAATTTGCTTTGAAAAATTAAAAATATATCATATTTTGTATGTATCTCGCAAACTGTACGTGATACGTAAAAACAGATAGCATTTTTAGATTTACCATCACAGGAATACTATATATAAACATAAATATATAGGTTGTCACATATAAATATATGCATGTAAATAAATTAATAATAATTCTTAAAGTGCTAAAAGGGATTAGTTTTATGAAGGTTTTATGATAGCGAGAGATTTTCTTTCGATAAGGCATGCATTTCCGTTTGTTATTATGTTAGTTATTATCTCAAAGGGCGAGTCGCGATGTTTGTTTTTTGTTTGATGTACTGCGTCTCGACGTCAGGATGATTTTCTAGAGCAGACTGAGTAGCTGAAAGGGTCCAAGTTAAGGGAGGAAAAGATACATCTCTTTCGTCATTAAACAATTCAATTGATAGGATTACTACTGAATATCAATTTTGAGAAGTCACTTTGCATCATCGGTATTAAACCACTGCCAGGTGTCTTCTCAAAATAGATATATTATTTTTCTTTCAACATTCATGCAAAACCTTCGTTTGCCCACCCTTTAGAGACGTCCAAATGACCGATTTCACATTGCACCGATGAGCAGTGACCAAAACGTTTATGCTCACCGGTTTTACTACAAACGGCATCTGGCATCATAAATGGTTACTATGTTGACATCTTGCTTGGTGAGGTTATTTTCGATGTTTGTAAACGGTGATAAATCTCAGGTTTTGCATTGTAATTTGTAAAGAAAAATATTGTTCGATACACAAAGCCTCATGGGCGAATGGTCACTGCTCGTGTGAAGGCACATCACTCACCCTACGGCGCGGCTTCGCCTCGCTTTCAGGTTCGGGCTGGGCCTTCGCAACTGCAGTGAGCAAACCGCCCGTTTGGCTTCCTGTATCGAAATATACTGTTTTCGTCACTAGCTCAAAATCAATGGTTTATCATTAAGGAAGGCTTTTTTTCAATAGCAGTTCCATGTGCAAGACTGTTTTTGAAAGGAGTGATTGTCATAAGTCCCCTCGGGTCGGTTACAAGTATTAGATAATGGGTGACTTTAAAATGGAGACAAGACTTTGCATAAACTTCTGATTTGGAACCACTAATCATACATGTTAATTTGTTCCAGACTATCCCGAAGAAAATTGTCTTAACAAAGATTTTTGAGTACAGAGTGTATCAAGGATATTCTACTGCACTAAACTGTCGTATCTCCATTTATACGAATACATAGAGATGCGGCACTTCACCGAAGGAGAACATACACTAGAACCTCGATTTAGTTTGAGTTTCAGGTGTTGCCTCTCAAAGAATTTCTACGATGTAAAAAGTCAGGGGAAACTGCGTAATTCCGCTGAGCTCGCGCGTCTCTCTCTCGGCCCCTCGGACACCGTATCACCGAATGCGAGGTGGCGGTAATTGTCTCTCTCGGCGTCTTCGACCGATCATCTACGAATGCGATCCGGCAGACATTCTAGGAAGAGAATAAATCAAGGGCGAATAAATCGAGGTTCCAGTGTAGTTGATACACGTTGTTTTCGAAAATCTTTGTTAAGACAGTTTTCTTTGGGACAGTCGCATTATCACTTTTATGAAGTGTAACAGGTAAGACTCACACTATGTATGGAAGGGAAGTAGGCGTATCAGCCTAGAATCCTAGATTCTGGTTTATAATTTTAAAATCAAGAAAAAATATCTGTCTTAAGCAGGACAATACTGCCGTGCAAAACAGGAAAACCGATAACTACATGTTTTATGAAATTTGAGATATTGATATATTTACGACAGTACAAACTCCCTCTTTTTATACGATACATAATTTATAATAAAATAATGGTAATTAAGGCTTTAATAAACGATTTTATTTCAACCCCATTTGAAAAATTTCTAGTCATAAAGAATTAAAGACTCGTGCCTAAATCTCAGTTCGCCTGTGAATGTAGTTAACGGTTTTCTTGTTAGACACGATGATCAAAGTCGTCATCCTCGTATTTTCTCCATTATTGGTGGACAATACCAAAAAATCTACTATCCCCTAACTAACTTTACGTATAAATAATTGCACCAACTATTGCTTACGCCACCTTTAAGTTGAAAGTAATTGCAGTGAATGTTCGAAAGTTTTTACTGAAAAAAGAAAACAGAATACAGCAATTTAAAGTAATGAAAACTGTAAGTCGATGTAAGTAATAATTCTATTAACTTTTTTAAAATCCCTTCTTACAAAAGAAATCTTGCTCTTCTTACCATCTGTGCTTGTCGTCTACAAATATCCACTCAGAATTTAATTTCTGTAAAAATTTTCTTTCTTAAAGCCTAACATTTTCTGCGAAGTAACTTTTTGAGAGTATAAAAAGCATTGGCTAGAATCTGCTAGTGAAGGAACGAAGGCCTTGGCAGTTGATCAATACCGAGAACGTAATACTTGAGAATTGAGCTTTCACGCTGCTTTTAGAGCTCAAGAAAGTAGAGTGAAGTTCTAGTACTCAGCAATGCACATTAGAAAGTTTAGGGTACTTAAGGGTACATTAATGAAATAAACAGCACACAATCAAGTTTTCCGATACTATAGAATTAGCTAAGGACTTCGTGCAATTGCTTCTCAATTTAAAGCACATAGGTCAAGGAATCCAAAAAGCTGGCAAAAAATCAAAACATCGTCGAATTTATCTGAAAATTGTTACTTGGGAATTATCGGGATCGCTGATGTTTATATTTTCAGCTGAGATGCAACATGTTTACCTGACATTAAGGTTAAAAAATATCACACTAAAATGGTGGGCTACTATTTTCTTTTATTCCACAATGGTATTGGAATTTTGAATGTTTATATATCAGTCAGAAAAGAGGGTGATGCTTTGAACTGTAAAAATACACTTTATCATTTTGAGACGCCAAACTGACATATAATCCCCAAGCAGAAACGCGTGAAACAATGCGGTAAACGGCATTTAGCTGCCAAGACTTCGACCAGCTTAGAGGCGACACCCCCCCCCCTTAAATCTTAATATTTATCAAAATTAGATTGTACTACTTTCATGCATTATCACAATGATAATGCCATCTTTTCAATCCTTTTTAAAAGTGGATTTTTGGCTACTTTAAATGGACTCCTGCAACAATCCATATCACGGAGATAAGTGGAAGTGAAAAATTGGGTTTTTAGTGCTGGCAGTCGAGGTATTTATTACAAAATGGTCGTTGTAAAAAAAATCGAGATTAAAATTACCTTATTGATTCAATTGTAATCGCAGTATTAACTTCTTTAGGCAAGTAAAGATATTACAGTTCGTCGACGGCTGGACTCCTCTAGCAGTCTAGCGCACTGTATACAGAGTCTAGTCTAGAACAGAAATCAGTCCTATTCTCTCAACAGTAAAAAATGATCGGCCAAGAAGATTTTACAAGGACACAGCGGCGGGTGATGACGGGTTGATAAAGCCACTTTTTATTTCATAAACTTAAATTTACCTATATATATATATATATAAAAGTTTTAAGCATAAATTACACTAGAGCTCTAATATAAGCCCAGTTTCGGGGGTTGCTTCGCACTGGCCTTGGGCCTTAAGCAGTACCTTCGAAACGTAAACAGTCAGGGACGTGTGAACCATTTCCTGATATTACGTAATCTCCGAACGTGAGTACAAACATCAGTACTCGCGCAATGCGCCTTTGTGTATACGCTGCTGGTGTTTCACGCTTGGTTGAGCACCGTCTCTCGCCCCGACCGCTGAGAAACTGCATGGGTCAGCAGTTCTAGGAAAACTTAAATTGGATTCACTTATATTGGAGCTCTAGTGTATGAACATTCATTTGCTGAAACAGAAAAAGTCGAGTTAGATGAAGAAATGCAGTTCCTGAGAATTGAACCCGAGTTTCCAACGCAGCAATCAGCTCTTCTCTGTAATCTGATATTCTGGATGCTAAATTTTGAGGCACTAAACGTCTTCATGGCTTCATGCAACTTGCAAGGCATAAGGCAAGCTTCGGTTCGGTGCTGGACGAGCATTATTGAGTGCGACGCATCCAGGAATGGTTACTGGACTGCTGCGAGCTCCGCCGAGTTCCCAACAGAACACTATAAACTGTGCTTCGATCAGGACGTCGACCTTCCGACAACTGAGACACAATATATAGCTTTCCATTATTGATGCTAGAAAATTTAGTATTTTATGCTTTCTATTCTTTTTTGAGAAAACCAACTTTTTATGAGAGACTTAAGCTTCATTTTTGCAAAGGTTTACGTATTATAAGTCAAGGTTTTATGCAGGAGAGGTCCATTTTTTTAAATGATTAGTGTGTAGCTTCACATTCGTTCCCGCATCTTCTGCGTATATTCTTAAAATTTTGTAATCATTATACGATTCTGGCACTGAATATCCAACTCTTGAATCACATTTTTCTCCGTGATCAATTAATGTACAACATGGTGATATATATTTCAGCAATCAAGTATTATAATATTCCAATATGATTAACATGAATTCTCTCTTTCATGAAGAATTGAAAAGGAAACGGTTCTATTTGAACTTACAATTAGTGGATTTATATATGTATTATCATTAGAAAAAACACCTCATCATAGGAAGCACAAATTTTGTCAATTTTTTTCAGGGAAGCTAGCTTTAAAGAGAGTTTATTGCTCTTACATGTCCCAGAGGCTTTAATCTTAGCATCACACAGATGTTGCATCGTTGCTTCTTCTTACCCACACCTAGATAGTCGGACGGTTAGTCGATGAAAGTGGAGTAGAGATGAACGGGGGGTGTCCACTTCACTCGCAATCTGGAGCCTCTGGAGTTTCCAATTCCAATGGCCACAGCAGTTATTCTGTGGAATATTGAGGTAGCAAACAAACCCCTAGCCTAGTCCACTATTGACTATACCTTAGCTGCACAAAAAATCTCCTTTTTGTGAGGTATTTTGTGGTTGGAAGGATTATATGAACAAAAAAAATCTGTTGATGTTACAGGGGTCCTATGTTAAAAGTGGCAACGTAGCTTTTCATGCAGAGCTTACCGAATTTTCTGTAATCTTTACGGAATTTTCAAGTATCTTACAGATTTACAGACATTTTCTGTAAATCTTACGGAAATTTTTGGTAAATCATACAGAAAATTCCACAAATCTAACAGGATTTTCTGCAAATATTACAGAAAAATCTATGCTGTCACCATTCAGTAAGATTAGCACTCTTTTTTCTCCGTGTAGAAAATCCTCTAATTAGTCGAGAATCAAATATATCCACAGTATAAATTGTAAGCATTTACTGATGACTTTATGCCCTATTCTATTATAATTCTGTCTTCAAAAATAGAAATCCTGATCATTTATCTAAAACAATATCTTGCAAATTTTAAGATAATTGGACGCAGTGTGAATGTTCTACAAAAAATTAGTTACAAAAATTATGATGCCAACCTCTGAACATATGGCGTTTTTGGTTTGGAACATTGTATCGTACTTTAAGACCGAAAAGCCAACGTTGAAGATTAGATAGACTCACACTGTTTGTCTGAAGTAATCTCCACTCCTACGTATTTTATCTTTCTGGAAATATATTCATTGTGTATCACCACAAAGACCAGCGGCCGCTTTTCGTTAAGTAGTTACGATTTTTAATAGGTGAACAACTTTGACGAGATACAACCATAATTCCCTTAAGAGTCTGACATATAAAGCCATTTTTTAATGAAAAAAACTTTTCTCAATGTAAAAAAATAAATTACGCGTTCGTTTACTCATAATTTCCGTGTGCAATAAAGTACACCGAAAAACCACTACCCACTATAGACCTGAGTTGAAGCCACTTTCACGAGAACAATTTTTAAAATTATTTCTTGTTTCCTTGTTAAAGGTTTAATATCAATATTGTGTAAATACAGTATGAATTGTTCTTGCGGATTGACGATTAGGAACTGGAAAACAGCTATAGCTTTCTAATATTATGGTTGTGAAATATTTTCCGTAAAACTAACCTTTATCGTCAGATTTACGCTCTTATTGTACAGCCAAGTCGTAATCGTCAATATCCCAACTTGAGGTTTCGTCGATGTTTCTCTTTTTCTCGCGAGAACTTATTGAAAAATAAATATTGTTGCTTCATCTACAAGAATTGCCCTGCGATCTTATAAAACCATTTGGTCGTAAGTATATCTAGTTGGTCAATTTAAGCTAATGAAATTTACCATTAGTTTCTTCTTTAAACAATTCCTAATAGTGATATATTTCTTTAAAAAAACCCTTCCATTATCCTATGCCGCCGCGCAAAACAAGAAAACCATTAACTAAATTCAAAGTCGAACTGAGATATAGACACAAGTGTATTTTTTCTAAACCAAGAAATAAAAGAGTGTATTTTCAAACAAATGACGATGCGCTGCACGAGCTCATGTAGTTATATAGGTTTTTTTTCTGTATTGCTAGCTACTGGTCTTTTATTCTATATGACAAGAAATCTTGCAGATGCAGGCGAAATAAAATTGTCTATTAAAGCCTTAATTACCATTACTTTGTTACAAAACATACAACGTATGAAAGACGGAGTTTGCACTATCTCAAATCTTCGGCTAAACCCCACTTTCCCCAATTACGCTGAATGCTCCATTCTCAATCAGCTTTCAGGTAATGCCTGACGTACTCAGTCCTGTGGAATTTTTAATCTAAAAAATCCCCTACCGTCCACAGGCGGATTTTGATAAGAAGTGCTCGCATTCGCCTGAACATTTGGCCAGGGGAGTGGAAAACTGCAGAAAACCAAAATTTCCAAGCGAAGCCGGTAACCGACAGACAAGTTTGGATGTAGACATTCGATAGCATCGAGTGCCCTTACCAATCCTCGGCGTCAAACCTGCCGCTCAACCGTAGTTAAAGACTGAGGGCTGATTTCACCAACCTCGGTTAAGGAGTTAATCCTCCGTTAACTTCCGTTAACCAGTTGTTCACCACGGGTTAACGTGCTTTAACCGAGGGTTAACTTTTTGACCGAGGTCAAAAAGTTAACCCTAAGTTGAACCACGTTATGGCCGATTCCACCAGCCTGGGTCAAAAAGTTTAACCCGTGGTGAACGGCCGGCTAACGGCCTTCAAAAACAGCGAAAACACGATTAAGCGAGAATCACGAATGGTCATCAATCCGAGCGCAAACCGCGCCCGTCCGTATTTAACGTTCGACATCTCGACGAGTCGAGCATCACCAACCAGCTACTGTTGTAGGTGAATAGTCTGTTATTTGCAATACCAGTTTTCGTCTTGTTTAGTTTGCCAACTTCAGATTAAAAAATGATACCAAACAGCGAACTATGTAAAATAATTCATAGGGTTCATTGTTTTCATTGATCCAAACTTCATCATTATCAAAAAACAAAACAAAAAAAAGTCAGATGTTTATCGTAAAAAACAAACAAAGACAAATATCGCCACGATTTGTCGAAATTTCGACTATATCCACAAATAGCACTTCTTTTATCAGATAGACAGATCTAACTGAAGTGAGATTGTTTTGTTGTATAAACTGTTCTAATACCAAATTTAGTCCTAAAAGGATTCCCAGTTTTTACTGCGTGTGTCTCATTTTTTCAGTCTTTCTTCAAGCATACCCCAATAAACTACATGTTATGTTTGACAACTCTAATTGAGACCCTTAAGTTTTGTAATGCCCGAGACAAATAAGGGCAGCTTTACGGTTCTAGACTTTCTTTTAGAATCCGGTGAAAAAGCATGTTTCTAATCTAAAATCCTTAAAACAGGTAATATCATCTCCGGCATTCACCGTCAGAATGCTCAATTTGGCGAAAGCGTTCGTGATTGGGTCAGCAACATAAAGGCCCGCATTCTTGTAGCACGAGGAACAACAAACCCAAAGGTGGAAGATCCAAATAAACTGGGGCAGGGAAAATTTATTCTCATCAATTTAAGTAAGTATCAGGAAATTTCAGAAACCATTTGATAAAATAATCTAAGTTACTCTGCTGAGTGTCTGTTATTAGACAAGATAGGGACGCCGGGAATACGCTCTACCCATCAGGGTGGGGATACATTCGACAGCGCACAAAATAACTCACTGCCTGTAATAAAAATCCCAAGAAAACATCTGAATCTAGCAAAACGCAATACTCTGACGCGAATATAATTGATCTGTTTTTCAGATACTCTCAAATTCAACCCACAAAAGGATTGGGGATTCAGGATAGGCAACTGGTACTACATCAAGCATGATGAAAACAGCGACAAAACACTTGCCGTTCTACCGGGGGACTATAATTATGATGATTTGTATGAGTTGTATGATGAGAGTAAGGAGGGGAATGAAGATCTCTCAGCTGAAAATGGCGGCGAACGGGAGGATGAGCAAACCTCGAATCCGTTGGAGCCCGATGAGGTATCGATTCGAACCGAATCACCTAACAATGCAGGAAAAATGGACGACGAAAATAGTATCAAAGGTCCCCAATCTGCGGAAGTGTTAACACCTAAAGTTAATGAATAATTATTTGGAATAAAGGGATTATATTTTAACTCTTACGATTCTTTTACGCATATTCTTTTGAAATCAAATCGTTTAAATATAATGCTATGAAGATAAAACCATATGCTGATAAGCGATAAGGTAAAATATCGATACAATCTATAAAATCTGATGAAATAAAAAACCGCAACTACCAGACAAACTATTTCTCTTTGGGTGATTTTTTTTGGGGTTTTTGCTAGTTTAGGAACTGTAGGTGTTCGAGAATTGGAGGTAAAGGTGGCAGCACCACGTTCTTTTCAAGTTGTCGGACAGTACAGAACTTTGTTAACACTAGGAGTTATGTCAGATCTGGGAAGCTGCTATAGTTTCCACCTGGGTTCCACTTAGGCTAATCCAAAGGACATTTCAGACATCAACGCTGCTCGAATTCTATTAATAAGTGAAAGATCATGACTATGAGGTCATGTAAGTCATCGTGAACGAACGTGAAGGGGATTTGGCCTAGATCTTAATCTCGTGTCCTTATAGCCACTGATGACTTTGACTTGGACCGCGGGTCACGTGATCAATACACGAAGGGCGTGGCATTTGCGGTTGGGAATCGGTTAGGCTTTTTGGATTTGGTTTAAGGCACCGAGGATTTTGCATCTTTGATGTATAAATGCTAAATACAAAGGTTCTTTTGAATTAAGCAAGGCGTAGTTGAAGACTTACGTCATGTTTTGCTTGATCGCGTCATTAGGTGACATGACCAATTTCAGCAAGCATGCAAGCGTCATGAGGAATTCAGACCGATGTTTTCCCAAACACGTGATCAAAATCTCATCTATTCGTTTCTGGATTATACGTGATCATGAAATTGGATTTTAGTATCAGGCAGGTCAAGTTGTGAATCATATTTCTACTGAAAACTCAGTCATCTGAGGATTATGATGTCGTCATAACATGATTTAAGATCAGCAAAAAGGATCTATAAATAAATGAGAGGTATTGAAATGGAATGTAGTTTTCTTGAATAGGAACATCAAAACATCTGATTGAGTTTTGGGGATAAACTAGTCTTTTTAAGCTAAAGAGTTGTGGTTTCTTTGTGAAACAAACATTACGTAATTCCTGATCTCATCTTGACCCTTGGGTATGTTCAAATAAAATTTTTAAAAATGACAAGTTATGAAGGCCTGAGTGACGATTCTACGACAATACTCACTGATAAAACAGAACGCAGTGAAAGAAAATGGAATCAGTAGAGACATCTACGAGCGATCGAACGAACTAAAGTAAGGTGAATTTGAAAAACTGGTCCAAGCACACGAATATTCTTTCATTTTAAATTTAAAGGCGATGAGGGTCGGTTGGGATTGAAAAGCCTCCCTTGAAAAATGTTTGAAACCGGCCCACCGAAAAATTTTTTTAATTGTGTCCCAAGACAAATTAATTTTCAAGACATTTTGTTTTCTCCATCAGACCGTCCTACATATCAGCCGATCCATCTGGATTTTTTCAGATTTTCAGATGTCCAAAAGATTCTGAAGGCGAGAAAAACGATGAAACTTATTCTACTAAAAAAAAATTTTACCGTCCGAGAACACAACTATTTTTTCGATCACGGAGAACACTCTGGGTCAATCTGACCCAATACTTTTTTTGATCAAGTAATTGCAACTTTTTAAATTTTTAATATTTAAAGCTAACAATTTATATGGAAACTCTCAAAGTATGCTAGAATAATGAGAAAAATAGTCCTATACTATACCTTTCACAAAAGATAATTTTTTTGAAATTTGAAGTTGGTGCATTTTCTTTATATAAAACGATAAAAAAGTTTTTCTTTCACCACGTAAATAAAGAAAATACTCCAATATTTTCTCTTAAAAAGTATTAATATTTATTTTAAAAAATTACAGCATTATAATTTCAGCATTATTCTTCTCCGAAACAATCGTTGCAAATGTAAGCACGATGGTCATCGCACATTGGCTACAAATAAGATGGACACATCATTTTTGTTTTCTTGTCCTTTTGGTAATCACATAGCTCACACGTTCGGAAAACAATCAACGTAAAATTGAGTATTAGCACTATTTTATTTCTGTGAAGGCTGAAATTTACAACTTTTACAAAGAACTCAATGTTATAAAAATTAACGTTAGGTACACACCTAGGTCAGGCTGACCCAACACCAATTTCAAACGCTTCTCAACGACGAATGACCGCTCTGCAGGCTGTAGCAAGCGTTTAAAACTATATTTGGGACCTCGAACTATGTTACCAGAGCCTAAGAGACCGCCCACTTTTCAAATTTCTTAAAAAATTTCTCGATCAAAAATTTTTTGTGGGTCAAATTGATGCGTGTGAATTTGGCCCCGCACTTTCAAAATTTCGAATCTTTTTTTAGAGTTCTGACATCCTTTTGAATAGTTCTACAGTTCCTGATAAGTTTTAGAAATAGTTCCGGCGTATAAATACTCTAAAATTGGATTTTTCAAAATTGGGGGCTAAATTCACGTTCCCCCGCACTTTTCAAAAAATGATCTTTTTTTTAGAGTTCTGGATAGATTTATCATAGTTCTAGAGTTCCTGATACTTACTGAAAATAGTTCTGAAAAATTTGACCCAAAAAAATTTTTTCAATAAATAGAGCCAGCCCCCTACTTTTTAGAAAATCAACTTTTTCTTTAATATTCCTGTAGTTCCAAAAAGGCTCTAGAGTTCCACAATGAAATAATTTCGAAAAACATGAAATCTCGAAAGTTACACAATTTTGAAAATCCCAAAATTTTATAGTAATTTTTCGAAAGAGTTCCAGGAGTTCTGATCGAAGTTTTGGTAACCGCCGGAATAGTTACACAAAAAAGTCTTATAACATATTTCGATAAACTCAAAATCCAAAAACCTACAACACTTTAAACATACTACAAATTTTGAAATTCAAAATTTTGAGAGTTTCAGGAGATATGATCAGAGTTCTGGTAGCCCATGGAATAGATCTACAAAAAAGTCTTATAACATTTTTCGATAAACTCAAAATACAAAAACCTACAATACTTTTAACATACACAAAAATTTTGAAATTCAAAAATTTGAGAGTTTCAGGAGTACTGATCAGAGTTCTGGTAGTCCCCGGAATAGTTCTACTAAAAAGTCTCATAACATTTTTTTTTAAGCTCAAAATTCAAAAACGTACAATACTTTTAACTCTTACTTTTAAAAAAAAATTCGAAATTTTGAAAGTGCGGGGCCAAGTTCACACGCATTGCTCGCTAATGTAACTATTTTTTCACTTTGCCTTTAAACATATTTTCAAACTTGTTCACTGATTGGTTAAACTAACATTTCCGCTATTTAAAAAACCGAATTTTGAAAAAATTTCAAAGGATTTTAAAGTGTTCAATATTTTTGAAGAAATTTTAAGAGATATTACAAAATTTAAGATAATTTACGCGATTTTAAAGTATTTCAAGGATTTGTGGAGATTCTACAAGATCTACGCAATTTTATAGAACCTCCAAGGACTTTAAAAAAATTTCAATAGATTTTAAAAGGATATCGAAGGTATAAAATGATTTCGAAGATTTCAATGAATTTTAGGGAATTTCAAAGAATTTCTAGAGAATTTTATGGAGTAAATGAAATGGAATGAAATTTTAAGGGACTTCTAGGGATTTCATGGGATTTTATGGGGTCTCAGAGTACTTCAAAGATTTAAACATTTTTAAAAGATATTAAAGATTTCAAGAAGTTTTACGGGATTTTGAAAGATTTCTAGGGATCTTACAGGATTAAAGGGATTGTAAAATTTTCAAAGGATTTTAAAGAATATAGTGTATTTTTAGTGTATTTTAAATGATTCCGATGAATTTCATGAGATTTCAAAGAATTTCGTAGAACTATAGAAAATTACAAAAGATTAAGAAATTTCTAAGGAATTTCAAATGAATTCGTAAGACTTCAGAAGATTCAAAAGATTTCGAGGATTTCAAGGAATTTTACATGATTATACATGAACCTTCTTTTTACAATTTTTATTCAAATTTTTGCCCATACATTTAAGGAAGAAATATTGCGCACGATAGATGCGAGTTAAACCATTTTTTTTTTGGCCAAGAGAATTTTTTGTATGATGTCTCCGTCAAAATCCAAAAGAAACTTTGAATGTCTAGACTAGTTCTTAAATTTCAGAAGTTTGAAAGCAAAAATTATTATTTTTTTTTTAATCAGCCCTTAAAATTAAATACAGTATAATTCTGTTGTATAAATATTAATATATTCACTTAAAAAATAATCTTCTAAACTGGAATTTATTTTTAAATTGCACATTCTCTATATTAAGCTTGAGCTTCTCTAAAAGTCGAAATAACTTTATTTCAAACTGAAAAATTTGATATTAGAAAACGTGAATTTGTATTTCAGTAAATCGAAAAGCTGTATTATCTTGCATAAATTTATTAAATGAACAGCGTTCAAAAAAAAGAAGCATCTTTGATTGTCAAATATCTTGTGATCTGCATAATGTGCCAGGTCCAGTAGTAAATCTCTATTTTCTAATTAATTTAATTTTTAAAAAACCGGTTATTCACGGTTCCTATGAGTTACGTGACTTCTTGTATTTCACAAGATTAAGTCAACTTTACGGGACAAAAGACAGCAGATTTTCTCGTACGAATATCCTATTAAGACAATTCGATAAATAAGGACCTCATGACAAATTTATGCTCGCGTGCATGCGACCGATGAATCTCCCAGCGCGGCCCTGCGAAGAGAGTTTCCTAGACGATTTATCTCGACCCTCCGCAACATCAGAGCAGTTTGATCCTAAAATAACGCCATTTACATACACGAATCTGAATTATATTTGAATCCAATAAATCCTGGATTTTACCGTTTTTTCGATTATAAAAAACTTTACGAGAGTATATGAATCAACAAATTAATGCAGAACCAAGAGATGGTAAACTGTAAACTTAAAGATACTTCAGTAAATCATAGTTTTATGCTTTATTTCAAATTTAATTGGAACTTCAATAGATAAATCTCTACACCGAAAAAATTCTTTTTACTCGTATACAAGGAATCAACTATTTTGCTCTAGTCAGAATGACAAGGTTCATAATTACAATTAGTGAAAACGAAAAGAAAAATACGTCGCTTTGACCAGCTTATTCAGCTATTTTGACAATGCAAAATAGTATTAATAATTAAGAATATATCAGGGTATCCACCTGACCGGGAAATCAGGAAAACCGGGAAATGACCGGAATTTTTCTCTCGAATGTACTAATATGCAATGTAAAAGTGGTTTCATATATTTTATTACTCTAATTCTGAGTTGGAGCAGTAAATTTTCTAAAAGAACTATAATTCTGAGTTGGGACAGGGAATAAATAAAAAAAAATCACGTCAAGAATTACAGTTATTCTTACTTGGAACAGGGAATTTTGCAAAGAATTATAATTCTAAGTTGCGGCATAGAATTTCAGTAAAGAAATATAATTTTGAGTTTTGGACGGGAAATTTCCGTGAAGAATTATGATTTTCACTTTGGGACAGGGAATTTTAGTAAATAATTATAATTTTTAGTTTGGGATAGGGAATTTCAATGAAGAAATATAATTTAGTCAATTGGGACAGAGAATTCTCGTAAAGAATTATAATTTTGACTTTGGGAGAGGCAATGTTCTTAAAGAATTAAAATTTTGACTTTAGGACAGGGAATTTCCTGAAACAATTATAATTTGACTTGGAATAGGAAATTTTTTACATGGCACGGTAATTTTTTTCAAGAATTTGAATTCAGATTTAGAAGAAGGAATTTAAAAAAATATATCTCTGTTCCAAGTCAGAATTCGTCACAATTTGAAACTTCCCTCTTCCAAATATTGGAAAAAAGGAGTTACCACATTTCTGAATTATAATAAAAAATTTAGTAAATAAATATAATTCTGACTTGGAACAGGTAATTTTTGACGTGGAACGGGAATTTTTGGAAAATAATTTTAATTCTGCTTTCTAAAAAAGGAATTTACGAATACAATCCCAGTTCCAAGTCAGAATTCGTCAGATTTTGAAAATTCCTTGCTCCGAATCAGAATTTGTTTGAATTTATGCATTCTTTTTTTTTTGCAAATGAAAATTTGTCAAAATTTGAAAATTCCCTCTTCCAAATTTTTGAAAAATTGAGTTACTACATTTCTGAATTATAATAGAAAATGTTTTAAATAAATATAATTCTGACTTGGAACAGGGAAGTATTGGAAATAAATGTGATTGGAACTCGGAACAGGGGATTTCTGACACGGGACCAGAATTTTGGAAAATAATTTTAATTCTGATTCATCTTTTAAAATGTGTACGTCCATATTAAAACAGCCTACTTTGTCGCTTGTCAATAAGGGTCACTGGCTCAACTTCAAACTGAATTCAGTCTGAAGTTGACCCTTATCGACAAGCGACAAAGTTGGATGTTTCAATATGGATGTACAAAAATGTTTAGAAATCTCTTGTAATCTTTCAAAATCGTTTAGAATCATTAAAGTCTTTGGCACTCTTTTAAATTGACCGGGAAAAATGAAAAATTAACCGGGAGAAAACCGGGAAATGACTGAGAATTTAAAATCATCCGTCAAGTAGATACCCTGTATATTGTTTGTTTAACAGAAAAATCATTGTTGACCCAGCAAACTGGGTTACAAATTTCAATAATTCGAAAGTGCATCATCAATATTTCATACTGTCCTGTATGAATGTAACTTTGTCCCTAATTACGAAAAATCTTATCACCAGCACATTCCTTTCACGTATTACATGAACGATTTGAACTATCGAAAGAGGTATTAGAAAATTCAAACAGTCGTTTCAACATCAAACTAAGTACACTAAATTCACTTCAAATTTTTCACGAAGGACCCACTTGTATACTTATGATCATAAATTCATTCCTCTATTATTAAAAAGTTTGACAAATGATTTCAACAATAAAGATTCGAACTACATGTTCACAATTCTGTTAGTAAGGAATCATTGTTATTCCAACTAGATTTATTTTAACTAGATCTAAATGTAGGATCTTAAAAGTAACATTTTGTCAATGGACGGTAAACTTGATCTAAATTTGTGTTACCTCTATGAGTTTATTAATTACTTTATCAAGCAAAATGACTGTGGGAGGCCGGAAAAGGAGTTCGTTTTGGTTTATCGGTTTTGACAGAGGTCTATTGAAAACGTTAATAGCTGCCAAGCCCCTGAAAGTGAGATTCAAGTTTACGTAAGCTGGAATGAAGTGAAAACAATGAAAACAATGGACATGGAACGTCAAACAAATCTATGTAAACCGAGGGGACTGACAACGTGCGGAACTAGGCCCGATTCATTGAACATCTGTTCACGTAATCCAGCACGTCGGACAATTCCGTAATAGATAAGGTGCGTCTGCAATTCGACAGATGCACCCTTCTTGTTCTGACTTTCCTAACTTGCGCTATCTACCACTTAAAACGAGCCTTTGTAGTTTCAGATTGGCTGGAGTCAAGCATGAAAAGTGCTAAGAATCTTTTCAAAATACATCAATTTTGGAAAACATTCTCTATCGACCCTGAATTTTCTAACAATGAAGCAAACGGGTTCACTGATCCCAGATATACAGTAGAAAGCAGTGAAAAAATCATTTCTCTTTAATTTCTAATTGTAAGGGGGTGAAAAAGTTGTTGGTTGGGTTCAAAATGACTCCTTTAAGGTTTTATTTTTAAAAAAATCTTGACTGAAATCCTCTGTCCCAAGTGAGAATTATAATTCTTTTAGAAAATTCACTGTTCCAACTCAGAACTAGAGAAATAAGATATGCCTAGTGTATACTCTTCCGGCATCTTTTGCCAGATTTCAGTTCTCTTTTCCGGCATATCTTGCCGGATTTCAATTTTCTCAAGTACCTAACCTGATTTTGTCCGCAGGAATCACAGGATTATATGCAGGAGGGCAAAAAAGGAATGTATTCTTCTATTATTTCGCCAGCTGATGGCTAACAGAGTAATCACGCACACTCGGTATATGCGCGATTTAACATTGTAATACCAATTGCACATGGGACGAATTTTTATTTTTTTCATATCTGTGTGTAAAAAGTGATTTTTCGCCTCAAGTGCATTTGAAAAAGTTGATAGTGGCATCTTCCCAATTTAAAGCTTTTCAAGTTAAACAATTTGGAATGAAAACCTTCGTATAATTGAATAAATTCAATTTCGAAGCTTCTGAAATTAGATAATCTGCGAATGAGAAACATTTAAAATTATATATACTTTCAAAGTGAAGGCCATAAAAATTCAGTAATTTTTTGTTTTTGAGCCTACAAATTTAAATAGTTTCAGTATTAATCATTTAAAACTGATAATAAATGACTTTGATCATTTAAAAATAGACAAACTTCAATCTTAGAGCGTTTAAAATATTGAATATCTTTGAACTGTGCTGTGTACTACATTATCAAATTTGTAACCTTTATTATTCTACTACTATTCTAAGGCTCTCAAATGAACAATTTTATGTTCAGGGCAATCAAAATTTGAAAAGTGAAACTTTAAAAATTGTATACATTCACAGAAAGGAAACGTTTGAGAGTGAAAGTTTTTATATTTGGTATCTTCAAAATTGAAAAGTTAAATTTTAATGCTACAAAACTGAACCGTTTTAAAATATCATCAAAAATTAGAAATTAAAAAAGCCGGAATGAAAAATTCAAAATTAACAATTTACTACTGATACAGCTTTCTAATTTCAAAAATGGAAAATGAGGAAAATTTTGAAATTACTGTCTTGAAAATGAAACTATTTAAGAATAAGGCATTTAAAATCAATGCTTTTCAAATTAAAACACTTTTCACTTGAAGGGACGCAACACTGTTCCGCATACTGCAGCATGAATAATGATATAGTCATTAAAAAAGTTATCGTTACTAAATACTAAATATGAAATTTACACCACTTATATTTCTCAAATAATTTGCATCCAGTTCAAAAGAAACACATAGCTCCCAAGACAAAAAATTTCTGAACAGGATGACTCAATAACGGTCACAGATTGAAAACAGTTACTAAGCTATTCACTATGATATATTCGTTCTCAGGTTGCGTCACAAAGAATTCTATTTTGCTTAGATTTTTTTTTATTTGATCAGATGAAGCATTTTTGTCAGGATAAGAATTCGGCTGATTTCACACTGGCAGAAATTTCCTTAAGTGTCCGTCGCTGGCGATTTGTTTGATTGCGCGCGAGAAAAAAAGGGACGGAAAAGAAGACGAGATGATTGGCGTTGAGATCTCCGAGATTTATGGTCGTCAAGGATCGCAAGTTCAGAAATCGTGTAGTTGTACACATTCACATCACATTTCACACGCAAGGTCGCACCTCTTTTAGTGTTCGAGGTATGTGTCGATGAACACGCGTTGAGAAAAGGCCGATGGACCCCTCGTTAGCTTATTGTGTGCGCGTCGACTTGCAAAAATAAAATATTGACTATTCAGAAACCACGTTTGCAAATGATCAGTATTAGTTAGACGAGTCAAATTATCGAAAACCTTTCGATTCCAGCCTTTCTGAATGCTCGATTCAACTTTAACTCATTATAGCATCAGAGAACTACGTTCAATAGATTTGTTAATTAAGTACTGTACATTTGGGCGCAGTGAAAATATCTTTTTTTTTTTTAAATTTCTAATTGGAAGGGGGTGCAAAGTTGTTGATTTTGCTCAAAACGACTCCCCTACAGTTTCATTAAAAAAAATCTTACCTTACCCGCATCGATGTTATGCATGATGATTACGAAAAAGCGCACAATTCTCATTATTTTATGAGAAAAACAATATTTCTAAGGCTGGAATTGATATAAAAGTTGTATTCTGCAACTTGATTTGTAACTGTACAGTGTATAACCCCGTCATAAAATTTCTTATGTTCCCACAATGAATCTAAAGTTGCAAAAAATGATAAAAACTTGACTTTTCGCTATTTTCTAACAGATGTCGCACGTTTGCCGACTCTGCCTGTAAGAAATTAATAGCTATATATTGCTGGACATGTATGTACAAGATTTAACTGTACATACAAAATGTTTTATTAAATCGGATCTATGATCATTTTCTGTAACGTAAAATTGCAAAAAATGTAAAAGAATCGGTTTCTTCACTATTGTGACAGTTTGCGTCTATGTATTTCTTTAGAAGTACAATTAGTACAATCCCGTGAATTGTATTTTGGCATTTTCTTGAACCAAAATCAAAAGGTAAGAAGCCACAAAAAATGTTAATGCCAAGAACTAACATATATGTATTTGGTTTAATATTGGTTCTAGAAAATTTTGAGTTTAGGACAGGAAATTTCCGTCAAGAATTATAATTTCTACTTTGGGAAAGGGAACTCCCTAAAAGATTTATAATTCTGAGTTGGGACAGGGAATACATAAAAGTAATATTTAAGAAAACACGTAAAGAATTACAATTAACCTGACATGGAACAGGCCATTTCCGCAAAGAACTAGAATTTTGACTTTGGGACAGAGAATGTTGTAGAAGAACTATACATAATTCTGAGATAAAACTAGGAATTTCCGTAAAGAATTATAATAGAACTAGAAATTTCCGTAAAGAATTATAATTTTCATTGTAAGTTGACTTCAGAACAGGAAATTTCGTTAAGAACTATAATTTTTACTTTGGGACAGGGAATTTCTGCAAAGAATAAAATTATAATTTGACTTGAAACATGGGATTTCTGTAAAGAATTATAATTTAGACTTTAGGATAGGCAATTTTCGAAAAGAATTATTATTGGACTTGGAACAGAGAATTTTTTACATGGGACGAGAATTTTGGAAAATGATATTAATTCTGATTTAGAAGCAGGGAATTTAAAAAAATCCCTGTTCAGATTCAGAATTATAATTCTTTTACAAAATTCTTTATTCCAAATCAGAATTGTAATTCGTATGCCCAAAAATTATCTGATGTTCCAACTCAGAATTGTAATTCTTTTAAAAAATTCCTTGTTCCAAATTAGAAATCTTTAAAAATTTTTAGAAGTCTCTTAAAATCTTCAAAAATAGTTTGAAACTATTCAAATGTTTTGAATTCTGTTAACTTGACCGTGAAAAATAAACAACTGACCGGGAGAAAACAGGGAAATGGCAGTGAATTTAAAATCATCGTTGAATAGACACCCTGAAAATTGTTTACATGCAAATGGTTTAAATGTTGAAGTAATCAAGTATGAACACTTCCAACTCAAAACTGACCTTGTAACTGACAATCCAGACTTTCTTTTTGGAATTTACAATTTTTTACAATTTAAAGATTTCAAAATAAACTTGTCGAGTAATTTTAATATTTTCATTTGAAATTATTCAATTTGAAACGCTTCATTTGATAAATTATTATTCGATTGTTTTAATGAAAGAAATGACGTTTGCGTCACATTAATGAGCCAATATTATGTACAATATTATATCTACAATATCCAGTTAACTGTCTACATTTACATAATTATTGTTTTAAAACTGATCAGCTGCATCAACTTAAAATTATTATTGAAAGTTTGTAATAGGACAATATGACGTCGAATGTTACTTTGTTATAGAAAACTAATCTCGAAACAGAATCATTCTAAACGAATAAAGAACAAAAGCATCTTTATGAATGAAATATGATTATTATTATTATTATTAACTTTGTTAATGTTTGTGTTTCAGGAATGGCTGGTAGCATGGGACAAGCAGGGATAAGTTCGTATTATGGGCCAGCTTACGGTTCTCTTTCAGCAGCAAGTATGGCAGCGGCCGCTGCTGCAGCAGCTCAGCAATCCGCTGCAGCCATGTCTGCAGGACTCGGAGCACCTTCACAGGTGAGTTTTTATTCTAAAAAAAAATTAGCCACCAATTTTAAATTCTCAGCTTTCCTCCTTTTGCTCTAATTGTTTTATCGATATGGTGAAAAGTCAGTATATTTGAAGTATTTTTCTACTAAATTACGTAAATTCATACTGTGAAAGGTATTGAGAATATATTTCAGGGTAGATAAACTTCATTGTCTTTACGCCTTTTCGCAAGACAAAATGACTCACAATCAGTACCAGATATCTATTATATCACTCGCGGAAGAAATCCAGATACGTATATTTATGTGTCATCGCCACGCGTTCTTGAAACAAAACTTCCGTTTTGGCTTTGTTTCTCTTAACAAAGTACAATTATGGAAATTCTAAATATTGTGGGTAATGTGATCGTTTAATGTCAAATCGAAGGTCTTTTGACAAAGGATACTTCATATAGGTATATAAATATTTTGCTAACTTTGGGGCTATTCTGATTCAGAGAATAACAGTAATAATAATCAAAACAAAGGATTTTTCATTTCAAATTTGGTGAGTCTCTTGATCATGTTTTTAATCTCTCTTTAAAATTCTACTCAAGAGAAGTCGTTCTAGGCGTGAAAAATTAAAATAATGATCAGTAGACTCACAAAATTGAAGGTCTTTCTACAAAGACCTGGTTGTTTTATAAAATTCAGTTAAAGACTACTTTGTCACACAAAAGGGACTTCATCTTCGTTCATCTTTGCATTTTTTTACCTTTCTTTACGATTTCCACTTTCTCTTCTCGTGCGTGTCTTGAAAGCTTCGCTTCCACAAATCGAGTCTCAATGTCTGTGACGAGCAGAAAGAGACACGAATGAGGGGACGCTTATTAAGAAAATAAAAGGCAAAAGTAGGTAGACATTTATTTCGTATTCTTGTCTGAAACGAGGCGTCTGTTGGTGGTATTGTTCGCATATGTGGCGTGACACATATTAAAGGCGCAAGAAAAATTCCATGCATCTGGCATCATCGGTTTCCGAAACAAAACTTAATTAACGGACAGCTCGACCTCGCAGTTGAGACACAATAGAATCGCCCCGGCCTGCTGCGTTTTCGTCCACAAAGCACGTATATACATCTACGTGTTGTCGATCCCAGAGAATGCATTTTGCTTTTCATCCCGAGAGTTGCACGTTTTGCATGTTTACTCGCCAAACGGGATCTCTCCGTGAAAAATCTCTTTTTGTATTGTGTAATTTCCGACATCAAGTCGAGCCGATACCAAACCGATACCGAGTACGTGTATCGATAACCCGATCCCAATCCGAGACAAAAACTAACGATTCGATCCCCAAAAAATATCGTATCGGACGGCACCACTGCGCCCCTCCCTTCCAAAATCAGCTTAGCCAAAATTCTACTCAGGGAGGCTCTAACAATTTTCATTTCGACACGCCCTAACCTCGAGTGACTCAAAAAAGAGTCACTCGAATCTTTTTCGGGCGTGTGGAATTTTAATTTGAAAGCTTCCTAGAAAAGTAGACATCTATAGAGACTTCTGTGATCGAAAGTAAAATCACATATGAAATTCGCACCTGCGATTCGGGTATTAATACCTTGGGAGGATGGGCCCGGATTTTGGAGCGAGGACCGAGGAATAATCAATTGGATGTAGGAACGAGCGATGACCGAAGGAGGCTAAGACTGGTGTAAATCACCGGGACAAAGCCGCTTAACGATCCGACAAAGGGGTCCGCGGCCTCGCCGCGAATTATAGAATTAGGAATACGCATCGTGTCGTTTTGTTGTTTCTCGTTTGAAATTTATAGGCACTGGCACTCTTTTTTTCTCCATCCCGCGAAGGGGGATCTAAGATACCTGAATTTTATGTAGCTTCTGCGATCGGTGCATATAACTCGACAAAAAAAAATCGGCAATTAATGCGAATTTTAGAACCGGTTATCTGAACCGGGTCCTCAATTCTTAAAGGCATCCAATTGTATAGTCAGTCTAGATTGAAATTCGAACTTACACACCCATCTAAGATATCTGATGCCTTGCATTATCGCTTTCGGATCACATCTCGGCATCTCTTTTTGCCGTTTTTCTGTTGCGCATTGAACCGCGACCGGATTCGTTACTCTCACCAGGTGGAAACTCCTCAAGGAGTTGCTCGGAAGCCGCTTAGATTCGACCTTCGCTCATAATTAACTGCGTGACCGACAGAGTTCGGTAGCCGACGGGATCGCAGCATGGGGCAAGTTAATTATCGCGATAAAAGGTCCGCAGGTGTTGCCCGGAAGTCCCTTCTATCCGCGTCATGAGATTACAATTGGAACCGCGCGCACTCGTTTCTATTGGGAAGCTCGATACCGGGCCGTTAGACTATAGAGAGAGACTCCATAGCTCCATACTCTTTACGGAAGTATCGCTTTTATTTTCCAACACCACGACAGACTAGATAGAACCACAACAGATAGAACCCCAACAGATACCATATAGCCTATTGAATGACCTAGCACTGAACAATTCCATCAGCGTGCCACTTCGAACGATCTCTCCATTGTTGTTTCAGGTCGTGAGCTCCATGGACGCAATGAAGTACTCAATGGAGGCGGACAAGTACCGAGCAGCCTACATGCCACCCAGTACACTTGCGATGAGCATGTACTCGGACCCAAAATACTTGGACTCAAGTCCCAAGTCTTATCTGGACCGAAGCTACCTTGATTCTGCAAAGGCTTATTTCGAGCAGTCTAAACTTTACATGGATCAAAAACCAAACATCTCAGACTACAATCGACCTAGTTACGAACCGAACAAGCTTTACGAAGAGTCGAGTCCAGGAGGTGGTGGATCCATCAGCAGATCTCCAGCAGCAGACTCCCCAGACATTAACAAACAACAAAATGATGGCAGAACAGATCAAGGATCCTCTAGTGCCAGTTCCACATCGAATTCTTCAGCTGCCAGTCCTGGAGCTAACAGTTTGCCAACCTACTATCCTGGACCGGTTCAAGCTGGAGGACTACTTGCGCCTCAAATGGGCCAGTACACTGGATACCAAACTTCACCAACTCCAGGAAGCGAATTCCGTCGACCGCTCACGGTAATCTTCTGACCCGACAGAGCGTAGCTCTGATCTCTTTTTGCGGAACATCAGATGTACCGATTCTGAATTCATATATCATCTAGCCAACATCGGGCTTCCGCTTTTGTGGTCTTGAATTTGTTAGCTCCTCCTGGAAGAACAACATCCTTTCAAGCTGATGTAAGTCGAGCCAAAAGTTATTAGCGCTTTTATTTGTCTTACTGATTATGATTATAAACTTGTTTTGGTATAGACCTATTATGTAGCTGCAAGTTGGGAAAGAGTTTTAATTGTTGGACTAAAATTATAATGTATTATGTTAGATCCTCAATTATTTTGTCTTATATAATTATATCTTACAAAAGCTTTCATAAACTCTTGTATAATCCTCATCATTGTGCAATCGGTTAGATCTGTTTACGAAAGTCTTTTGAGCTTGCTACAAGGTTAGGCCTGAGTTTGATAATTGCAGAAGCTTTTGATAAAGAATCCAACCACAAGATTGTTTATCAATGCTCTGATTGTAATATGAATAAATAATTTGAAAAGCGTATAATAGTAATTGCGAACCTACATTAGAGATGAAAATGTTGTTAACTCCATGAGACTAATACGACTACTCCACAGTAATTTGTCCTGAAAGGTATTGGCATTTTCACTTGTGCAGTCATCGTCCGCTTTCTGGACCACAGCGTCTCTTACATCCTAAGGAAAAGAAAAAAATTTCCTTCGAATTTGTTGAGAAGAGTTGCTTCTGGTTTCGACACAAATAACTTGATCGTTCCATTTATATAAGTCCGTGATCTTTGTTGAAGTATTATAAAAAAAGTGTACATAGTCCTTATGTAAATAGTGTAGTCATCGATCTCGTGTTCCTTACGAGGTATTTGCAAAAATGTACACCCGCTAAAGACACGAGTTTCTGCTGCAAAAACCACAGAGAAAGATTCTCATTTTTTTAAATAATATTATATTATTGCTTGATTGAAGTCAATTGAAGGCTGACTTTTTCTATTGTTCTCTTGTTTGAAAATTTTATGCGAAGGATGAGTCACAAGAAATTGAAACTAGGAAGTTGTTATAGGCATTACAAGTGATAAAAAGTATTATCAGAGCAGAACAAAGTGTTTCTTTTATTTATTCCGACGAATCGAGAAAAGAATCCTTTTCCGTGGTTCGCATTGTAGCGTCATTGTAAATAGATCATAATAATTATCCTAGTTTCTTTGTTATGTCCTTTCGTGGAGAGGACGAAGATTTCGTGCTCGGCCTGGCGCTTTCCATCTTCTTATCGCGGCTCGTAGTTGTGCCACGCCAAAGAGTGCAATAGTTTACATTCCCGTTAAAAACACTCAGAAAATTCGTCTTTATTCGATCAAAGTTTTTGGGATATTGAATTATTTGGAAGATTTAATCAAAAAGTTTGGTTGGATAAACTAAACTTTTACTAAATTAAACAAATAATCTTAAATATCGAAGGAAAAAGTTTTGATGAATGAAAGAAATGTTTTTTCAGAGTGAGAAAATTAAAGGGAATACGGTATGTAGTGTTTGTCATCGCATTGTACAATTGATGTACGATAAATGTATTTATTTTAATTTTTCGTTTTCCATTTATTTTTAATTTTGTGTTTCTCGACAATCAGTTGCTTTTAATTATTTAGTTTTTTTTTCTTCATAATGTTTTATTTGAAAGATCTCAGTTTTTTACTTCATGAGAGTCGTGATTCGACTTTGGTTTTTTGTTATTAAGAATTTTACCGATTCTTCTCAGATTTTACTAGAGGTCGACAGAAAAAGGTCCTAGTTTCCTACGTAAGGACCTAAGGCCTCTCCCACATCCCCCACGTCATGTAATCTTTGTATTTCCATTGTTATGATAAATATTATAACTACCGGTTATTCGAGTATCATATTCCGAGCAAAACAGAATAATCTATAAATATTGTACTGTACGTGGAGCTAACATAATAAAGAATAAGAATTATCCTTCGAAACGTTGACTTTATTTCCCATCCCAATTTTCCTAAGTTATTGCTGTAATCACTGGGTAATTAGAATTTCTTTAAACATGAAATGGTTGACTCTGTGAAGTGTTCATAAAATCCTTGAAATTTTTCTTTATTTTGTTTATATTCGCTCCCTTTTACGGACTTGAGAGTTTTTACAGAACCTTCATATGTTTTCTTATCGACAATCCTTATACACTACCTTACCAACTATTTCGTACATACCGACTTAACCACTATTCTTATTCCCAGACGATTGCGACCTTGCCCTGTGCTTCCATTTCCTCTTATCACTAACAATCAGAAAATTGTAGCTAAATTTTGCAACACTACTACATATTACCGTCTTATACCAGCTTTTGTACCTTTACTCCGAGATTTTTTTCAATCTTTTCTTTCCTTTCCTTGCCTTCATCTGTTCCTCTATTCCCTGTCATTTTCTACCCCTCACTTGCAATCATAATGAAACATCATTTCGCCTCTCTTTTCCTTCCATTTCAAACGTCCCACGTTACCCCTCCTCTCTTTGTTCATAATCTCCCGGACACACACTTGTGCAATTTTGTTTCCCTCCCCCCTTCTCAGTTTTTCTTCAAAATTCCAGGATATTTTCAGTTGCCTGATCACCATTTTCTCTCGTCCTATTTCTTCCCTCAGCACATAACCTGGGCAGCTCCAACTCACCCTCCTGACCCATCTCAGAAATTTCTCATGCAGACTTTCCACACTCTTATGCTCCATCCGTTCCGAAATTTCCACTCCATCACTTATAACTGACGCACGTCGAACATCTAGACCCTCATCCTCCAGTCGTCATTGCATCTTCTCTTTCCTATGCCCCACATTTCTTGTACATATCTTTCCTACCGCTTCCTAAGCACTTCTGCGAAAATTTTGTAGCTCACTGACATGAGTGTGATACCTCTATATTCCTCTACCATTTTTGCCTCTCCTTTCTCAATCAACGGAACTAAGAGCCCTGTCTTCCATTATTCCGGCCACCCTTCGCATCTCCAAACCTTATTGCAAATCCTCCACATCTCTTCTTTCACGCCTTCTCCACCATATTTCAGTGCTTCCTTCTCCAAGCCATCCTCACCTGTTGCTTTGTTTCTTTTCAGCCTTCCAATTGCCTCATTCACCTCTTCCTTATTTATGCCCTTCCTTCCTCCTCTTTTCCTGTTTATGATTTCCCATTCCCTCCCTTCTTTACTACATTCTCGATCTCTTTCATGTACCTTTCCTTCGCCTTTTTTCACTTTCCGTTTTCACTTTCAGTTTCCATTTTTCCATTTCTCCCCTCCTTCATCCTGTCTTAACTTTCCTGCATTTATTGTCCCACCAATCTCTCCTACCCCCTCTCTATGTCCTTTCGGTCTCACCTCCTCCCTTACTTTATCATTCTTTTAAGATTTTCTAGCAGCGTGTCTACTCCTTCCTCTTCCATACTAAATTTCAAGAAATTTGTTTTAGAATCTTCAAAACATATTTTTTATTTAAATATACTTTGTTATAAAAACATTTTTTATAGAATTTAAAGCAAAATAACAAGCTGAAATGATGAATACATAATCGTTTTTTTGTGTGTACCACTTATTGCAAAACGATCAAAAGAATGAAAAGCAAACGAAGTCTTTAGATTCGGACATGATGAAAGCCAAGTGTACGATTAACGATTTGACAAAGCTCAGAAACAAAAGGGACACACTCAAGAGGATAATGACGGTGAAGATTGTGTTTGTCGAGTTGAAAGACGTACGTAAGTTGGTAATTGTATAATCACCGTCCTTAAGCGGTCGCTTTATTATCGTTAGGTGTTGGCGTATGCCTTTTTTTTCCTCTCATCCATTCGCGCTCACGAGAGTGTACCTACTTATTTATTTCGTGCCTCGCAGAAACTACCAAGTCACCCTTCGTAACGTCATCCTAAGCCTTCCTCTCCAAAAGAATTCTACGAAAGACCGACACAGTCTGACGAGGTGTGTGACATCGTTCCGCAACAAATTAACGACAATAACGAATCAAGTGTTTGCTGAACTTTATGTCATGAGTTGAAAAAAATTTGATTAATTAATTATCTCTAGTGCCAGCGAATAGTAGAATAGAAATGATTAAATTCAACATTTTTCAATACCTGGATGTGTTTTTAATAAAACTTAATCGTTAGGGAATTTAGTTCTGGAAAGTTAACTTGGTATCTTTATAAATGATCAAGGATCATTACGAAAGATGTTTCGAAATATATTATTCATTCAATCATAATTAAAGAATCAAATTGAAAGTTTCAAAGATAGGGTACCGACGGTACCATAAACCTGAACTTTGGTACAATGCATCCAAATTGTTGTCTACTATTGAGACATTTTTGAAATAAAGTAAATAGAAGTCAGGACAAATCAACTGAATCCCAATACATTCAAACTTTAGTTGAACTGATTTTAGTAGTGATGCATGTCGATTGTTTCCAGACGAAGTCGAGATTTTCTCGTAACATAATCTTATGGGATTAAAATGTGATGGAGATCAAGAATCTGTAGTCTCGAGAAACGATCATATCATGCGACTAAACTTTCGTATCATTGTGATAAGTATCGTGTTCGAAGTTTTAATTTCAGCTGACAATATTTTTGAAAAAATTTGAAATGTTTAACATGCATAACTAGATTTTAGTGTTAATACTACAATATGTTTATACGAGGCTTTGGGACTGGTTCTTCTGTCTCTCTCTCAAAAAAAAAAAAAAAAATGGTAAAACGTTTTGTTTGTCTAAGTGGCTATATATACGAGTAAGTCGTAGAAATTCTTTCATTTAGTGCACTTCCTGTTCCTCTGAATTTTCTTCCCGGTCAAGAAATTTATATCATAATTCAAAAAAATATGTATTAAAAAAGTGGATTAAATTTATAAACATTTTTAAACAATAATTGAAAGTTTTGTTCAATTAGTGTTGTGGTGAAGTGTTTGCCGAATTTTGGATTTTCAGGGAATTGATAAAAATTTGGTACAATGTGATTTTATGACAGATTTTACTGAAAGTCCGGTACAGGAGTATTAAATGAATTCATTCAGTTAATAAAAACTTAGATTGGATGCATTACACAAGGAATTATTGATAGAAGGCAAGTTTCATGGTTTTTCCAAAAAAATATATTTCATATTAACAAGAAAATATGTTTTGACTTGAACAAAAAAAAAGATAGCAAAGGAAATTTAAATGAGAATATCAATAAATTTAATAAATCTATTTTGAAAAAAGCTGCCATGCACATATACACAATTAATATATGTTTCATTATTCATAACTTTAGTTATCCTATAACTTACCCCTGATGAGGAATTCTAAATTGGCTTCGAAACATGTTGGTCCGTAGTAGTATCAAAAAGTCTAGTTTTGATTTGTGAGCTTTTTGGGTGTTCCTTTTTCAGTACACCAAAATTTTCATGAGAAAGTAGATTTCATTTCGATCTTTAAGAAATTTGAAAAGAGAGACATTAAACAAAGATTGGTTCCAATCTGTAGGGTTGCCTATGAATACTTGAGATTTATTTTAACTGAGTTGTTAATTGTTAACTCAGTTCACCAAAAGGTATCTCATTTACTTAAATATAGTTTACAAATTTGATAAAGTTAGCAATTTTTTAGAAATGCGTTATTGGTTTGGATTATTACCTTTTTCTTTTTGAAAAATAGAATAATCTGAATAGATTGGTTCTAAATCAACCCAC
>JAUMHM010000016.1:18569414-18581498 GCA_032362435.1 Melikaiella ostensackeni
TGAGCCCCCCCCCCCCCACCCCGAAATGCGAGGTTGCGCTATACAGTATTTACGCCACTGTTTATAACTATCATTAGCAATCATAAACCATCTTCTTTGTTAAATGGTTTAAAATTTTTTGGAATCTTCATGAAATGTTTTACAGTCTTTTGGAATCATTGTGAATTTATCGAAATCTTTGTGAATTCATCGAAATCTTTGTAAATTCATCGAAATCTTTGTGAATCGTTATGAATCTTTAGGAAATCTTTTGAAATTGAATCTTTGAACTCTTTTGAAATCTTTGTGACATGATTTGAAACCTCTTGAAATCTTTTGAAGTCTGTGAAATTCTTTAAAATGTTTGAAATCTTTGCGAAATCTTTGAAATCTTCCAAAATATTTTTGAATCCTCGCAAAATCTTTGTGAAATCTTTTGAAATTATATCTTTGTAATCTTTTGAAATCTTTGTGAAATTATTTACTATCTCTTGAAAATTGTTGAAGGCTTTGTGAATTTCCTTGAAATGTTTGAAATCTTTACGAAATCTTGGAAATCTGAAATCTTCTGAATTATTTCTAAAAATTATATACTAATCTTTGCAAAATCTCTAAAATCTTCCTGGAATCCTTGAAATCTTTGCGAAATCTTGGAAATCTTCCGAAATATCTTGAGACGTTCTAATATCTTTGTAAAATCATTGAAATCTTTTGAAATAAAATCTTCGAAATCTTTTGAAATATTTGTGGAATGACACAATGCTTTAAAATCTTTTCAAATGTTTGTGAATTTCTTTCAAATGTTTAAAATCTTTGAAATCCTAGTGAAATTTTGAAATCTTTCTGAAGTCTTGGGAATCTTTCTGAAATCTTGAAAATCTTTGCAAAATCTCGGAAATCTTCTGAAATCTTCTGAATTATATCTAAGAATAATTGACCAATCTTTGAAATCTTTGCGAAATCTTTTAAAATCTTTAAAATATTTGTGAAATTATTTAAAATCTTCTGAAATCTTTGAAAACTTTATAAATCTTTGTAAAATTTTATAAATCTTCTAAAATTTTTTGAAATCTTCCAAAATATTTGGGAAATCTTTTGAAATTAATTCTTTGAATTCTTTTCAAATCTTTGTGAAATGATTTATAATCTTTCAGAATCTTCGTGAAATCTTGAAAATTTTCTAAAATATATCGAAATCTTTGAAAATTTTTATATCTAAGAATTATTTACCAATTAGAATACCAAAATAAGTAACCAAAGATATGTTTATAGAAAATAATAACTGTCATGTTAACCACATCTGCGCAGACAATTAAAACATCGAAATTCAATATATTCGTTTGTGAGTTTTATACACCATAAATTAGAAAAATATTCTTTTGCTTAAATATAATAAGATATCGTAATGCATAAAACTTCCCATGGGAGAACCTTATGTTAGGTGCGTTTTATTCGCGTAGTAGACACCCTGTTCAAGGTGAAGTTGGGCTAGTTAATTCTTTGATTCACTAGATTGGATCATTTTGGTATTGAATAGAAGACTGAATTAAGCTGCAGCAATTTTGATACCTCATGATTTACTGTGACAATCATGTTTATCCTTATGAAATTTAAAAGTTGTCGAATATGAAAAATCCTCAAGTTATCTGAAATGTAGCATGAAACCGAACTACGAGTACGAACTCATGAGTACACGAATTGAGGCTGTAATACTATCGTAGATGTTCTCCCATACACCGGAAAAAGTACATGAAGTATCGGAAAAGCTCGCATGCTTTTTTGACTTTTTTCAAACTTTTTACCTCTCCACCAAGGTCCGACGGGAGGATGTAATGGAATCGTAATAGGACCGCAGTGTATATCCAGGAACGTACATCCTTTTTTGGTCACAACTTTTGCATGTTCAGTTTTTCAATTTGCACTTTTTATCTCCATGAATCGGATTATTTCAGTTACATTTTCAGGAAGATGCCTTTTTAAATCATTTTATGTTCGAAAGAAAAACATAAACCTTACTAATTTCAACCTTTTATAAAAGGAGTTTCATTTACTTCTTTTGAAATATTAACTAAAGTAGGTTCCAGTTCAACATCTTGTTAGTAGTTTAAAGGTTTCTCCACTCTGAGAATGCTTCAGAAAATCGTGTAGCTGCTTTTCAGAAAAAAAAGTGGAATGTGCTAACTTTTTGTAAACTCTTAAAGCTCTTTGAAAGAAAAGTAGTTGACACGATTTGAACTTAAAAAACAGAATATTGTGGAACATATTATGCAATTATGTAACTAAATTAAGATGGAAACATGTTTTTTTTTATATTTTCAAAAAATTGTAACATGCTCAAAAAATTGTTCTTTATTCATTATTTATCGGCTTATAGGAGAATTGTATTATATTGTCAAAGTTTGAATTCTTAAATACAGAAACCGAACAGAACACATTAGACGATTTCAACTTTTTCAAATTTGTTTTGTATAGATTCTTTTAAGAAATAAACTGAGCTATTGTTATATTAAAATTGAGTGAGAATATTTTGATGTTTTTAGTGGTTTTAAGAAACTATAATAAAAAGAAGTGATGATCTAAGGCAAACACTGAGTTTGGTCCTGTGCGTACAAGAGCGAAGTATACCGTTCTACTTTGACCATAACTTTGTACTCATGCACTTCATCTTCTGCAATGTATGCTGTAATTGCTGTATATTTAGTTCCATTTATGTCGGGTACGAATATACCTTTAAGCGAGAAGGACACATGATTCCCATAAGGTTCTTGGGATCTCCTTTATTTTATTTTTCATGTAAAAATAGTCCTCTGTGCTTCAACCAATTAATCGAACAATAAATGAATTACGAACAAAAACGGTTAAAACAATCAATGACAATTTCATTTAATCGAATAAATTCAGCTAAAACGATAGAAATGAATAATCAGCCAAACGTAAAATTGGTAACCTTTGTTAATCATAAAAACTCTTACACTAGAGGAATCTGGTACTTCGCACAGGCTTTTCAGACAGGAAATGTCGCCATTTTCATGCATGTGCGGCAGAAAGTTGTTTAATCGGCGGCAATAACGCGCTTTTCGTGTAGGATTTCAAATGCGCTCATATACACCACCTCAGATAATAATTTAATCTATCAATTCAAAGGTGCCTGAATTTACCTCACATGTCCGAAATTACCCTGTTTGACGGTAATGGTTTTGAGGATGCAATGTAAGAATTTAATTTTAAGTAATGTAATGGTTTTTTTATTAATTATGAATGTGGCGCATATGAGCGCATTTGAAACTTCCAAAATGCCCATTATCAATTTGTTTATATATACTTTCGTTAACCATCATCAATAAACTTTGATATTGCAAATTAAAATCATCAGTCTGAAGACAAGCGACAGAAGCTCGAAACGTGACTCATCCTTGCAGATAAGTTCATACATACGAGGTGTGGCTATTAAATAACCGGACTGATATTCTAACAATTTTGATTTAACAAATTATTCAATAGAGATGTTATCCCCTTCAATGTAGTCCCTTTCCCGATACCCACACCGCTTCATACGAATCTTCCATTGTTTGAAGCAATGTGGCAGGTCCTTATCTGGGAGGTCTTTCATGAGCCGCGCCGCTTTTTCCTCTACAGCATCCTTCGACTCGAATCTGGTTTCTTTTAGCTCAGACTTAATCTTCGAGAACAGAAAAAGTCACATGGGGCTAGGTCAGGTCAGTACGGTGGGTGCTCCAATACGGAAATGTTGTTCTTCGCCATAAATCTCTGGACAGACAGTGCCTTGTGTGCCGGCGCGTTGTCCTGGTGGAGAATCCACGAGCCGTTCTTCCACATTTCAGGTTATTTTCTCACGCGGGTAAATTTTCATTTAAAATTTGTCCGATAGTTTCATTTATCGATGTTCACTAAATCGGCATTTGCTCGAATGCTCAGGCATCGATGTGTTCGAATACTTTCGCTCACTTTTTCGATGTTACCGTCGGTTTTCGATGTGCGAGGACGGTGGGGACGTGGATCGTCTTCAACCACTTCCCACCCCTTCTTTATATTTTTAAACCAACTGAAAACTTGAGTACGAGATAGACTTTCATCTCCATAAACTTCCTTTAACAAATTTTACGTTTCTGTAGCGGATATTTCAAGTTCCATAAGAAACTTCACGTTGGCGCGCTGTTCTACTTTCACACTTCACTTTGTTTTTCGAATTGAACCAATTTATAGGAATAAATGTATAAAGGTGATAGTAATTGATGGCCTTTGGTCTTTGTAAAATTCACGTAGTATATTTAAGAACTGAAGTACAGTCGATGCATTTCGCTGTGGAACCACAGCCTCATCAGGACTATAACAAATAATTTTGCATGTCATGAATATACATACATTTGTGGTCTATTTTCGATGAAATACATTTTTAGTTTACTAATTTTATTTTTAAATTTCCCCCAATGTGTACTTTTCATACAAATTAAATGTAAAAAATGAGTGGTACATCTCATCTTTAAGAAGTTAAAAATGTTTTCTTTCAAGTGTCCATAATAGGATTTTGAATGATGAATGAAAGAATAGGAATTTGGAGTTATTTTTTGAAGGGGCATTTCATGGTTTTGAGATTGTTAATTTCCACTATTTTTTTTTTGATTTTACTGTTATAAATTGGTGTAAAAAGGTGGTGACTATTGTTTTAAACTAATGATAAGTATACAAAAATTGATATAGAGATACATTTTTATGTTGCTCCAAAAACTTTCCGAGTGTATGAACTAGCGTTAGAAACAAGTGAATGTGCATGCGTCGGATTCGTTGGTAGGAGAAGAAATTTAACCGCAAGTTTCGATTAAATCACGATAAATTAGACTTAAGTTCTCTGTATCTGTTCGTAAGTTTACTGAGTTCGTATTTTTAACAATGTAAAACATTTCCATAATATTCCTATTGTGATAATTGTTTTCAATTCTTAAAATTTTAACTTTTTTCCTCATCAAAGTTAAATTTGTGTGTATATTCGGTGGTGTGTTTACATATAGTGCTGTGTTTGTTCGATGATTGTTTTGATCTGATCGATGTTCAGATATTCAAGTCCTTAAGGGTCTTTTTGTTTGGCCTATATATACTCGTCCGCTGTTTATACAGGTTATTTTGTATAAAACATTTGTTTTTTGAAACTTTGTCGTAGGATCTTTTGGTATATGTAGTAAAATTTGTTGTAATTTATTTTTTATGGATAAAATCGTATGGATGTTTAATTGTTGACAAATTTTTAAAATTGGGTCGTACAGTTCTTTGACAAACGATACTACTCGTTTTCTTTTTAAACCAATTTCTTTCTTTTTAGTTGTAAGTTGTTAATGTTGTATGTTCTTAACCTTTGATCTATAGTTTTTTTTTTTAATAAAGTGGTACGGGTAGTTATTATTCAATAAACTTTGTGTAACTATGGCAATATTTTTAGGGTGGAATTTAGGTTTTGAAAGTTTTATAGCTCTGTCTAACATTGAGAAAATTATTCCTTTCTTATGGTTTAAATGGTGATTTGATGAATAATTTAATATTTGGCCAATTGTAAATGGTTTTTGATGCCAATCTGTTTCCATAAACCCTTTTTGAAAAATTATACTTATATCTAAAAAGTTAATTTGTTTGCTTTTTGGAGTTTCTAGATTAAATTTTAAAGATTCACCGATTTTGCTGAATTCATCTAAAATAGTAAGTACTAGGTCCTTTTTGGCGCACAGTTTCGAATCAACGACGTATCGATAATAAAAAAGAACCTTCAAGTTTTTGCTTTTTAGGAATTTTTTTCTATATTTTGCATTACTAATTCGGCTGCCACTGATGATATGGGTGAACCCATCGGGGCTCCGTTTTTCTGTCTGTATATTTTGAAATCAAATTGTAAATATGCATTTTCCATGCAAAAACTAATTGCTTCAATAAATTGTGTATAATTTAAAGTGGTATATTGTTTTATTAGGTTCCATGTTTGATATATTTCTTCATAAACGATGTTTCTATCGATGTTAGTGAACATTGATACTGCATCTATCGAAAAAATCATATAGTTATCTGGAATTTTCACATTTTTTACTTTTTCTACTATAACACAACTAGGTTTGATTATTCGTATAGATGTAGATGTTATTTTGTTCAGGATTAAAGTTAAATATTTGGATAAGTTGTATAAAGGTGATCCAATGAATGATGTTACTGGTCTGAGTGGTTTATTATCTTTGTGTAATTTTACTTCGTAAGTGATGATAAGTTCTTTTATTTATCAATTTTTCTTCCAACCATTTTTGAACCATTGTGTTTAAACTTTTTTGTATCTCTTTCGACGGGTTTTTTATTTTTTCGTACGTCTGTTTGTCATCGAGAAGTGTTTTCATTTTTTGGTTGTATTCTTGTTTTTATATTATTACTGTTTTTCTACTTTTATCAGATTTTATAAAGTACAATTGAGGATTGTCTTTAATAAATTTTTGGGTTTTTGATTATTTATATTCCAACAATTTGTCGTTTGGATTCCATGCAATGTTTGAGGTAAACCAAATTCTTATGGTAAAAGTCAAGTTTGCTCTGAGTTTATTTCTTTTTCTGCAATTTTTAATTGTTTGTTTTCAATACTTAAAATATAATCTGCGATCGGTATGTTGTTTTTGTTATAAGGCATCGCAAATATAATATTATAATATTACATATATATTATAAAAATTATAACATATTATAACATATTATAACATATTATAGCATCTTATGACAATTTTTACCCGATTTTAGGAGTTTATAAATTAAAAATTTTGTAATTGAACGACTCCGAACTCCGTTTAAAACTAAACAATCTTTAAATTAGAATTAGAAAATTAAAATTTTTTTAAAATACTGAAACCTTTTAAAGTCAATTGATAAAATTGTTAAATAGTGTCTTACACTTTTCAAAATTCGACTTTTTCAATATGATTGCAAAATTAAAATTGAGTAAAAAAGTAATCAATTCTAAGTGTAGCGTTCAAAATTGAAAATTCAGATGTCAGAAATTTTAATCATTCACAATTGAAGAAACCATACAATTTTGAATGCTTACGTTTAAAATCATTTAATTTCGAATACTTCATTTAAAATCGTCTTTTAGAATCTTGGTGAGTTTTCTACAGTTAATTATTGTTAACATTAAAATTATGAAGTTTTAAATTTGACATTGTCAAATTATGAATGTTTCTATTTGTAGTTATTTGATATTATTTAATTTAGACAGCTTTGAACAGAATTTATTCAATTTTCAACTTTTTAAACTTATAATTTTTTTACCATTAAGTTTTTCGATTTGAAATACGTAATTAAATTTTTTAAATCTTCACTTTAAAATAGTTCTAATTTGAAAAATTTATAATTAATAAGTGGTAGTGTCTACAAGTAGCGGAAAAATCCGGCTATTTTTCTCAAAATTTCGGTACAAGTAGTCCCTTTTCCAGGTTTTTTAAAGAGATCACAATTTATGATTACGATTTTTAGTAGATGTCAAAATACTTTTTAAAAATATTTATTCCTCACAATATTAATTAGGGTGGCGCTTGAAAAATAAAATTTCAAATTTCTGAAACGTTACTCCTCCAATTTTTTCCTCTTAGTGAAAGACACTCACCAGATTTTTCTAAATTTTAAAAAAAATTTTAGTGGTGCCGGTATGTTTTTGAAACATTTGAAATTTTGAAACTTTTTGAATTTATTTTATTCATTCAAAAACAAGTATAAAAATTATTTTTGTGTAGTGTTTTAGCCGTTTCAGGTAGCAAGTGAGAATACAAAATTGAAAACGATAAGAAAAATGCATGCTAAATACAGGAATTCTTTTTTTATGAAGAAAAAATGACTTTTTTGGATTCAGCAAGATTAACATTGGTTTTTAAAAAATAGAATTTTTTTTCTGAAACTAATTTAGTATAAATTGGAATAGCATATGCCATGAGTTAATTTTGTTAAGAAAATTTTCGTGCTAGTTGATAGAAGTTTAAAAATCACTAAAATTGGCAAAATTCTCGAAAATTGTAAGTTGAGCTTTTTTTTTTGAAAATATAAAATGGTGGCATTTCACTCTAATTTAAAATAAATAAGTTTCAGGTAGAACATTTTTCAACTTTTTAAATATAAATGTTTTTCCATGGAAAACGTTACAGATTTGAAAATGTGCAATTTTTTCAGTTCTAGAGGTATATTCAACTTTAAATTGCATAATGTTGAAGCAGGCTTCTGATTTTATATTGTACACACATTTCTCAGAATAAGAAATAAAAACATAATCAGTTTCAAGACTGGGAGCATTGTAGGTAAAAAATTTTCACTTTTGCATGTTGAGGAGTGAGATTTTTAAAAATTGATTTTATTTTTTTATTTTTATTGGCCACGCTGAAATATTGGAATAAACAATTGCGTGATGTAGTTTAATTCATTTATCATCTTAAACTTGTATTAAACATTATTTTTGCCCTTGAACACAGGAAACTAAATGCGCGCGTAGCGCGCGATTTGTATTGCTAGTTTCGGATGTTCTTGGTACTATATACCGTCAAGTTCAAAATTACTTAATTTTTAACTTGATTAATAAAATTCACAAAAAAAGGCATATTGATTATTGAAACCAATTTTAGAAAATTAACCTAAGCCAAAACAATAAAAAAGTAGTTGAGTTCATCAGTCAATAATTCCTTAATAAAATGTAGTTATGTGCATATTTGTGGGTTTTCTTCCGATTTAGACAAAAATCGTAATTTTCATTCAATTCTAATTCACAAAAGCTCATTCTATTCCTTAAAAGGTTCATTGCAATTCTATGCGTCACGTATTTATGGAAATTTTGTCACCTTGTGAAATTGTCTTCCCACCTGAAGCAACATTAAGTTGTTTCCCTTGCATGGAAATGCTTATCTTTGATTTTTAAGTTATGAATTTTAAGAATTTTAAAAAGCATAACGAATACTTCAATAATGAATTTTAAACAAAGCTTGCAATTGTTTAATTTTTAACTCTTTAGATTTGAAGTTTAGTTTTTGAGGTTTCCAATTTCAATTTGCATAATGTTGTAGACAATGTAGACTACTACTTTAAAATTATACGATCTTGAATGTTTTATTTTGAAATACATACTTTTCAATTTTGAAGTCAAAAATGAATTTGAATTTTTGTGAATTTAGGTATCTTTTTTTCTTTTCTTTTTCGACTGAAAAAAGCTTAGGTATTATCCTTTTAATACCTTAATTAAAAAATCGACATAATATTACCACTCTTTTGATAAAAATTTTAAAAAATGTTGTTCTCACTGCAGTTTCGACAGGGTTCTTCATGCCCCTTCTATTCAACATAAGAATTTTTTTTCAAAAGACGGTATCCATTCAAAACATACCGAACACTTATTTTTACAAATAATAACAAAATGTCCATTCGAAATTTGAAAAAAGTATAATTTTTTTTTATCTTCATTTTTAAAGGTCACATTTTTCTTCAAAAAAATATTGAAATAATTCTGGGAAACCTGGAAAAGTCATGCGATTTTGAAAAAGTGATCGGAATTTTTCTAATCGCACCTATTGCAAAGTCCTGATAATTATTTTAGTGCCTTATGGCGAATTTTAAATTTGCAAATTGATACGAATTGATTTTTTTACTAATAAAAATAATATGATTATAATTCCCAATTTTTTAAAATTTTGTTATAATAATAATAGGAATTGTTTACAATTAAAAAAATCATAATTCTTTTTCGTTTTCAGAGGTCACTCTAAAAATTTAATATTTATATTGAGAATTTGACCGGCAAGAAGAAACTTCTCGCGCGCGAATCGATTGCTAGTAAAATTTTAAAACCGTTGGTTGATAATTTCACAAATATTCACGATACTTTGGCATTCAATTCCGATATTTTACAACTGGATTTTCATTCACAATTTTTGTTTCTGAATCCCTGAATAATAACATTTTTTTATTTTTAAAATGAGTGATGGCTTGGGTATATTAACTAATGCAAAAGTCATGTATAATAAACCTTCAAAATGTGTTGTTTTTTTTTTGGTAAAAGGTATTAAATTAGTCTCAGTTAAGCCTCCAAAACATATACAGACAAAAATAATATAGGCTGTCTATCAATGCAGCAGATTACATACTTCACTCGATAAAAACGCATATAACTAAAAGGAAAAATTGAATTCTTATATTGAGAGAGCTTCACCCTTCTTCCATGGATACTTTGTTTTTTAAAAATTTATATAAAAATTTTCTTTCTATAAATTAAAAAACCACAGATTTAATTATTTTTGTCTTATATCTAAAGAAAAATATTGTTTACGAGTGGTTTACTGAACATAATTACAATGGTTTACAATTTCTGAAATTTCTTTTTTCAGCGTTTTTGTAATGAGACAAGAAAGGTAAGAGGTTGATTATAGAAGGAAAAACGGCGAATATTTTTGTTCTAGCACTTCACCCAAGTCATTTGCTCCCTTTTGCATTCAATTTTTTAAGGCCCCAACCCCATCGTCAATCCACATGATTTGCTAATCACGCGTACCTACCACTCGACTATAATTCGTGAAATTTCTATGGTTGCTTCGAACCAGGGTTACAAGCGCCACTTGGAGACGAATCTCTGCGTATGAATATGCGACCCCATTGAAATCGTATGGCTGTCCTTCATTGGCATTTAATCCGCCAGTTAATTCTCATACACCCACACGCGATTTCTGTCGAGTACGATTTTAAAGATTGTTCCCGCCTTTTTCCTCACTCCTAGTATCAAGTGGTCTCGTTGGCACATTTTTCGATGATAAAAAAATTAAGAGATTCACTCTTCTATTTTGTGGGTTGATTTAGAACCAATCTATTCAAATTATTCCATTTTTCAAAAAGAAAAAGGCAACCGAAACCAATAACAAATTTCTAGAAAATTGCTAACTTCCTCAAATTTTTAAACTACCTGTATATTTAAGTAAAATAGATATCTTTTGGTAAATTAAGTTAATCATTAACACCTCAATAAAAATAATAGTATTCATAAAAATAGTATTCATAGGCAACCCTGTAGAATAGAACCAACCTTTGCTTAATGTCTCTCTTTTAAAATTTCTTAAAGATCGAAATAAAATCTATTTTCTTATAAAAAATTTTTGTGTACTGAAAAAGAACACCCAAAATTTTTATAATTTAAAAATAGACTTTGAGACTGTCTGCTTTTTCGGCTTATCAGAGACAATAGACAATAAATGTACACAACAAAAAGAAAAAAGAGGAAGAAAGAAGTAAGAGTCAACCAAAACCAACCTCACACTCTTCCTTTTCTCCGTCTTTTTTATACTACTGGGGACCAACATGTTTGGGAGCCAAATTAAACTTCCTCATCAGGGGCAATGTATAGGAAAACAACAGGTATAAAATTGAAAAATTATTAGATGAGAAAAACATTATTACCTGAAAGCAAAAACAGATATAATTGATAGTCATTTCAGTTTTTGGTACATATTTCATTCATTAATTGAAAATTTAAATATTGACATAGGCGAAAGATTCTGAATAACTCCCAAATTTAGATTATTTCATTTTTCATTTGGAAATTAATTCACACAAGTTTCAAATTATGACACAAAAGTAAAGTCATTGTATCCAACTAATGATTCTATCCCAAATTCTGTTTTATCTAGCAAGATCTCTTTTTAAATTAATAGCTTTGTTACCTTCCCGCTTTATATTTGTCAATGTTGAAAAACACAAAAATACGAAAACTTTTGTTTAAAGTTATTGTTTTTAGATTCTTTTTTTTATATGATAGGAAAAATTTCACAAAAAAACATATGCGCAAACAGCATTATATTTTTATCCGGGATACAGAGTCCGAAGCGAACTATCCGAGGTCGCGACATATACTAACTACGAAATGACTAAAACTCTAAACCCAGAGAAATTCTTATATTTTAGTGAAAAGCCTTTTAGAAACACTTGTACAAAACTTACGACGTACGACTTAGAACTCGGGCGAAACTGTCGTTTTTTTTCGGCAGTATCGTCCAAACCCCAAACTCTTGTAAAAGACATATGTTAGAAAATTTTCAAAAGACTTTATGGAAT
>JAUMHM010000016.1:18581598-18618236 GCA_032362435.1 Melikaiella ostensackeni
ATGGACTTTTTTAAAAACTAGTTTTATTAAAGGAAAGAGAAATTCATGTAAAGTTTTCGATTTGGAATCAATAATAATGTAAACATAGAACCATTTGCAGATTATTAAGGTAAAATTTTTAATAATTTACGTAAATTGAAACATTATTGTTATTCTTTAAAACACTTAATTAAAAAAACAAACTGTCTTAAGCTTTGGGAATTTAAAATGATGTATTCAAAATGTAATAAAAAAAATTAACGGCAAAGTAACGCGTTACAAATTTTTAGAAAGTTACCGTTACCTTAACGCGTTGTTTTTATCTGGTAACGTGTCAAACACTGTAAATTTCGTATTCAATTTAAAAATCTCGCTTCATATACTGTATATGTATATGTAATTATTAATTAATAATATAGTGTTGAATGAGAAATGAATACTTGTTCATAATTTCTGTGTTATCAAGTATGTGATGCGTGTTTTTCGTTCTGCATCAATTTCCTATTGAGAATTTCAAAAAAAAAAGATGCATAAAACGTTTATTGAACAAATGCATGTTTTTTTCTGTTGTAATTAATACAAAGAAGGAATGAAAATAAAAATAAGTGCTTATTTAATAGATAAAAATTGAAATATTAAGTGTATAAAACAAGCCCTAATATATTTTTTTCACTTTTTTTCTCTCTTTTAGTGCACGTGAATGACGCTTGTTATGCATAAATACCGTTATGCGCTCGTTCGCTTCTAAGAGTGGTGGTACCTCAGTTTACAGTTATACATCCAATTTCAAGCAGAGTATTTCCTTCGTTATGTAATGTAGATATCCAGCAATTCTTTTACAAACACTTTTTTATAGATTTTTTTATTAAGGAAAAAAGAAAAATTTCTGGGAGGGTAAAATCAATCTGAAAAACATGTTATCACTGATTGTGAGTCCTAAAGATTCTGAGGATCTCTAATGTAATGAAGAATCGCATTTTTTTTTTTCATTAATATTGCTGTATGTTCACACAGGAAAAAAATTTTCTTGAATGAAAAAAACTTTTTTTATATATAATTTAAAATTTGGTTGAATCAAACAAATTTTTTGTTTGAATCAACCAAATATTCCACCTACCCAAAGATTTGCAGGATGTCCACCTGACCGGCAAACTGGAAAACCGGGAAATGACTGGGACTTCTCTAAAAGATTCATAATTCTAAGTTGCGAAATGGAATTTCAGTAAAGAAATATAATTTTGAGCTTAGGACAGGAAATTCCCGTGAAGAATTGCAATTTTTACTTTTTGACAGTGAATTTTTGTTAAGAATTATTATATGACTTGATACAGAGAATTTTTTTTATGGAACGGGAACTTTCGAAAATAATTTTAATCCTGATTTAGAAGGAGAAAATTTAAAAAATTCCCGATTCAAATTTAGAATTATAATTCTTTTACAAAATTCTCTGTTTCGAATCAGAATGGTAATTCTTAAAACCAAAAATTATCTGATGTTCTAACTCAGAATTATAATTCTTTTCCAATATTCCTTGTTCGAAATCAGAAATCTTTAAAATATTTTTAAATGTTTAGAAATCTCTTGAAATCTTTAAAACTCATTTGAAATCATTCAAATCTTTTGAACACTTTTAAACTGACCAGACAAAATTAACAATTAACCGGAAGAAAACTGGGATTTTAAAATCATCCGTCGGGTACAGACACCCTTATTTGTTTAAAATAACCAAACAATTTATTTGGGTCAACCAAATATTTTGTTGTCCAATAATAAGCATATTCTATGGTTGAACCAACAAAAATTTTGTTGGTCAATCCAAATCGTTTTCTGAGTATTATTTGTCATATAAATGACAAAATAATGATACATCAAGATTTTTTGTAGCGAATCGCAGCCAAGTACTATAAAAAAGTAAAAAACGATTCTAAATACTCATACGAGAAAAAAAAGTGCCATGATGGAATAACATCTTTTGAGAAAAGAAGAATTAAAAACGTGATTTTTTAATTGCAAATTCTAAAAGTAGTTTCAATGAAATTGAAATACCAAGCAATACGATTTCGATCGAAATTGAATTGTCAATTGTGTACACTGTACTATACTCACACAAGCAATGAAATGTTAAATCACTTTTACATTCCTTTAGAAATTAATCAATTTATCGATTATAGAATACGATTATGGGTTCGAAATCCAAAAAGTTCGATCAAATTTCAAATTTGATCGAAATTCGATCGATCGATTTCGATGACTGAATCAGTCGTTAAAGTTCCCTTCTACCTTATCGACCAATTCATCACTTTCTGTTTTCTTGTTTGAATTCTCGTAATTTCCTTCAGTTTTTCAGTCACTCGTCTTCACGTTCCAAGCGGGATGTCGAGCTTTCGCCCTCATTTATTTATTTTTTATTTGTTTTTCTTTTAATATTTATTTGTTACTAAATCATGTTTTTTGCTTTTGTTCGATTTTTACTTTGACTTTCTCTTCGATTTTTGACTTGTACCAGGTATATTTTATTTTTATTTTTTCCTTATTCACCTTCCGTTTTCTTCACAATTCTCAGTATTTATTGCTTGTTGACATAGATTTAAAATTGTGGGGCCCCTTTTATGAGACAAGCCTTCTCTTTCTTCTATTGAAAATTACCATTTTTATTAATTATTATGTATTTATTCTGTTGTATAAAATTTTCTCTGCATTATTTGTATGTTTTTTACAGACTTAATAAATGTTGTTTTTTGACTGATGAGGGTCCAAAACAGTGACCGAAACGTGTCAAAAACAATTATCGCTTCTTTTCTTTTGACCTTCATTTTCAAGACTTGCTTTGCTGTTTAATACATAAAAGGTAGAGACTAAGCGTACAACATTTAACATTAAGAATTCGTTTTTTTTTTGGTTGAGAATTAATTTTTTTTAACTGAAAATGTGACTATTACATTTTCGGTTGAAAATTATATTAAATAAATATATTGAATATTAAAAATGATACTTTTAGTTGAAAATTCATGTATTTTGTTGAAAAATCGTCTTTTTTGCTTGAATTCAACTGTATTTGATTTCAAATTAAAATCTTGTTTTTTGAAGTATTAATTATTACATGTTTCGTTGAGAAATCACCTTTTTTGGTTAAAAAATCAACTACTTGGTTTAAAGTTGAACTACTTTGTAAAAAATTCACTTTTTGTGTTGAAGATTCATCATTTTAGTTGCAAATTCAACTATTTGATAGTAAATACCTTTTTTTTTTGAAAATTTATATTTTCGGAATACAAACTCTACTGTTTTGTAGAAATATCGTCTTTTTGGTTTAAAAATTTAACAATTCGGTTCACAATTAAACTATTTTGTTGAAAATTCATATATTTTTTTTAAATTCATCTATTTTGGTAGAAAATTCAGCTATTTATTAAAAAATTAAACTATTTATAAAAGTATTGAACTAAATACTTGTCAGAAAATTAACTTTTTTGTTGAAAAATCATATTTTTGTGTTGAAAATTCAACTATTTGGTTAAAAATTAAACTGTTTATTTGAATATTGAACTATTTGGTAAAAATTAACTTTTTTGTTGAAAAATCATATTTTTGGGTTGAAAATTCAACTGTTTTGTAGATATGTAATTCGTCTTTTTGGCTCGAAAATTCAATAATTTTGTTTAAAATTAGTGTATTTTTTGAAAATTCATCTATTTGATTGAGGATTCAACTATTTTGTTAAAAATTCGTATTTTTTCATTGTATTCAACTATTTGGTTGAAAATTCATGTATTTTTTTGAAAATTCATCTTTTGGTAGAAAATAATTCTTCTTGGTTGAAAATCAATGTTTGTAGGCCAAAAATACAGCTGCTTGGTCAGAAATTAAACTATTTTGTTGAAAGCTCATTCATTTTTTTGAAAATTAAACTATTTTGTTACAGTCATATTTTTTGGTTGAAAATTTAACCTTGCTTGTGGGAAATTTGTCCTCTTGATTGAAAATTCATCTTTCTGTTTGAAAATGAACATTTTAGTTGAAAACCCAACTGCACGGGTTGAGAATTCAACTGTCTTCTAAAAGATTCGTCTTGTAGGCTTGAAAATCAAACTATTTGGTTGAAAATGCAAATGTTTTTGATTGAATTCAAATATTTTTTGTTTGGAGATTCAACTATTTGGTCGAAAATTCAACTGTTTTATTTAAAATTCGTCCTTTTTATGGAAACCTCATGTTTTATGGTAGAAAAGTCATCTTTCTTGGTTGTAAATTCAACTATTTGATTGTCAATTCATCTGGTTCGTTTAAAGTTAATTTTGTTGTTGTTGAAAACTCTCCTTTTTGGGTTGATATTTTAACTATTTGGTTGTTAATGCAACTATGAGATAAAATTTCATTGTTTTTTTCTTGAAAATTCGTCTCTGTTGGTAGGAAATCTTTTTTGGTAAAAAATGCACCGAAGCCAAAACCAGTCGATCGATTGCGATGAAACTTCGCATAAATATAGTAAATAATTTGTCAATATGCCTGCGCAGGAAAAAATTCCGCCAAGTAAATGAATATCAATATTGTGTTCATTTATGTTCAAGGTATTCAAAGTTGTGAAATCAAAAAATGAAGCCAAGTAAGAATAGTAGAAAATTTATAAACAGATTTATTTTTCAATAAAAGGAATTAGTTCAATAATTTGGTGTAATAAATAATTGTTTTGTTTCATAAAATAAATAAGTTGATATTTTAGAGAAATAAAAAAAAATTAGAAAACATTTGGTGGGCCTGTAGCATAACAATTTATTATAATTGTTATATTGGCACTCTTATTCTTTTTATTTAAAGACAGTAGTAGGCCCGCCAATTTTGTTTTATTCCTCCAAAATATCAACTTATTTATTTCGTTCGTCTGAATGTGCGAATTTCTTTTTAGAAAAACATGAAAAACTAAAAGAATACTTTTTTATTTGGACTTCCTATTTTGTATCTTTAAGCTTATATTTTCAAGAAAACCCGATTTTTCAGCAAATTCGCGGCTCCTTTTGGTTTCTTTGCTTTGGAATACTAACAAGGAGATGATCAGAGTTGAGATTTTTTTTTAAATCGGATAAATTTTCTATTAAGAGTCCATAGGATGACTGTTAATTTGCCAAAACATAATTTGCTAATAGTGCTCCGTGTTTTGAAAGAATAGATTTTCTTGAAAACTTTTATAGATTGAAATGTTTATTTATTAAATTCTTGTGTAAAATTATGTAAATATAACTTTTTCTACCAGAAAAGAAGAATTTTCAAGAAAACAAATGAATTTTCAACAAAATAGTTCAATTTTCCGAACTGTCTACAGTTACGGAATTTTTCGTAAGACCAACCCCTTTTCAGCTCGTTTGGGGCTAAAGTTACGGTATTTCCCGTCACTCTAGCCCTAGATCTATACTTGACCGGGTTAGTTTTACGGAAAATTCCGTAAGGCTACTCAGTGCCTAAATTTTCAACTAAAAACGATAAACTTTCAACCTAAGAGATGAATCTTCAACTAAAATGATAAATCTTCAAACAAAAAAAAATAAATTTTTTACAAAGGAGTTCAACTTTCAACCAAGTTGTTGAATTTTCAACCAAAAAATGAATTCTCAACCAATAAAAATGTTCTGCCTCAAAAGACTAATTTTCAACTAAAATGAAAAATCTTCAAACAAAAAACTGAATTTTTAAGAAAGGAGTTCAACTTTCAACCAAGTAATTGAATCTTCGACCAAAAAGAAGAATTTTCAACCAAGAAGATTAATTTTTTACTAGAAAAGACGAATTTACAACAACATAATTGAATCCTCAACCAAAACAGATGAATTTTCAACTAAAATGATGAATCTTCAAACAAAAAATGAGTTTTTAACAAAGGAGTTCAACTTTCTACCAACTAGTTGAATTTTCAACTAAAGTGATGAATCTTCAAACAAAGAAATGAATTTTTAACAAAGGAGTTCAATTTTTAACCAATTAGGATTATTTTCAACCAAAAAGATGAATTTTCGACCAAGAAGTTTAATTTTCTACCAGTCAAGACGAATTTTCAACAAAACAAATGAATTTACAAACAAATACTTCATTTTTATACTAAAAAAGATCAATTCTCAATGAAAAAATAAATCTTCAAAAAATAGTTGAATCCCTAACCAAAACAGATTATTTTTAATCAAACAGTTGAATTTTTAAAGAAAAAGTATGATTTGAAGAAATTTCGACCAAAGAGATAAAAGTTTCAAACCAAAAAACGAAATTTGACAAAACGGTTGAATTTTCAAACAAGGAAGATTTTTTAAGTCAAGAACGAAAAACAATTTCAACGAAATTGTTAAAGTTTCAAGCCAAAAAGCCAAATTTGATACAAAGAAGTTGAATTTTCAACCCGAAAATATTTCAACGAAAAAATCAGTTACCAACCAAATAGTTCAATTTCATACCGAAATAGTTGAATTATGAACCAAAAAGATGAATCTTCAATCAAAAAGATCAATTTTCTACCAAAAAAGACAATTTTCAACAAAATAAATTAATTTGCAACCAAATTTTCAAATTTTCGACTAAAAAGATCATTTTTTAAGCAAAAAAAATGAATTTTCAACAAAGTAGTTCAACTTTCAACCAAGAAATACTTTTATTTTAAATAAAAAATAGTTGAATTCAACCAAAATAGATTAATTTTCAACCAAACAGTTGAATTTTCGACCAAGAAAGATTTTTCAGTCAAAAAAGAAAAAAATTTCAACCAAATTGTTGAAGTATCAAGCCAAAAAACGAATTTTTTACAAAGCAGTTGAATTTTCAACCGGAAAATATGAATTTTCAACAAAAAAGTTAATTTCCAACCAAATAGTTCAATTTTCTGCCAAAATGGTTGAATTTTTAAACAAAAAGGATGAATTTTTAACAAAATTGTTAAATTTCGAACAAAATAATTAAATTCTCAATAAGATTTTTAACCAAAGGAGATAAATTTTCAAATAAAATAGACGAAATTGAACTAAAATGATAAATCTTCAACCAAAAAAAAATAAATTGTTAACTGTTGAAAATTCAAAAAAAAACGGCCACCTGTTTTCTAAAAATCGACATTTTTCAAACTAAATGTTTCATGGTTCGAAATTTTTATTAACACGTGTTTTTAATATAAAATTCGCTTTTTTCACGAGTTTATACTGTTGAAAATTCAAAGAAATTTGAATTTTCAATTGTTGAAAATCGAAGAAAATTTAAAATTCAATATTCAACAGTTGAATTTTGAATTTTCTTCTATTTTCAAGTGTTGAAAATTCAATTTTAAGTTTTCTTTAATTTTCAACAGTTGAATTTTGTATTAAAAACAAAAGTTTAAAATGTTATACTTACATACATTAACATGAGAATTTAATAAATAAAAATTTCAGTTCCTAAAAATTTTGTTTAAAAATGCCGATTCTTTCGATAATGATTAGCCCATTCATATAATTGTTTTGGAAAATTAATATTCATCCAATGAAATCTCAGTAGAGAATTGATGAGATTTAAAAAAAATCCAAATCTGATCATCTCCTTATAAGAATATCCACATTTTCATAAAATCTATAATAAGTCCACGCGGACAGAGGAGGCGGGGGGGGGCGTCAAAAATCCACTTTTTTCTACAAGGGTGGGAGGGTTAAAAGTTGTAAAAAAGTGTCCACGTGGAATAAAAATACAAATAAAAAAAATACAAATAAAAATACAAAATTCCGTACATAGCGGAATTTTTTCACACTTAGTGTTTTTGGTGGGTATAACGATTTGTATATTACATAGGCAGGCTTCGAAGTTCCATACTTTTTACTTTTTGATACTTTTTTGGAAAAGGATACTGTTTTGTTACTTTTTTCAATGTAAAGCTACATTTTTGCTACTTTTTTCAGTAAGGTGATATAAAAAATTGATCGCACTAACAAATTTCAGTTTTTTTAAAATAAAAAGTAGAAGAAAGGTATGCCTCAGAAAACTACTCTACCCCCCAAAAAAGATAGAAATCAATCAAAATAGAACAGACGATGAGTTTCTTAAAAATCTCCAAATGAGAAGGCGTATTATAAATATAATTATCACTCATTTATCGGCTTTTTTTCAAAAAAAAAAAAAAATGTCATGGTTAGAAAAGTTTATTTATTAAATTCTCATCTAAAGTTATGTAAATTCAACTGTTGAAAATTGAAGAAAATTGAAAATTGAAGAAAATTGAAAATTGAAGAAAATTGAAAATTGAATTTTCAAAGTTTAACTGTTGAAGATTCAATTCTGAATTTTAAAATTTAATACATAAATATTTCAATCCATAAAATAAAAATTTTGAAATAAGTCGATTTTTTCGAAAACGGGTCGCTGTTTTTTTTCTTGAATTTTCAACAGTTAACAATTTATTTTTCTGTTAAACATTCATCATTTTAGTGAGTTTTGTCTTTTTGGTTAAGATTTCAACTGTTTTGTTGAAAATTCTTGTTTTTGGATTAAAAGTTCAATTGTTTTGTTGAAAATTCGTCTTTTTGGACTTGAAACTTCAACAGTTTGGTTGAAATTGTTTTTCTTTCTTGGTTTGAAATTTAACTCTGTTGATAAATTTCGTCTTTTTGGCTTGAAACTTGATCTCTTGTGGTAGAAATTTCTTCTAATCATTTTTCCTGTTTGTTAAAAACTCAACTGTTTGATTAACAATTCGTCTTTTAGGGTTGAAAAATCAACTATGTTCGTGGAAAATTGAAGTATTTGGTTGAAAATTCACTTTTTTTGTTGAAAATGCAACTGCTTTAGAGAAAATTCGTCTCTTCGGCTTAAAACTACAGCGGTTTGGTTGAAATTGTTTTTCTTTTTGAAAATTCAACTCTTTTGTTAAATTTCGTCTGTTTGGTTTTAAATTTTATCTCTCTTGGTAGAAATTTCTTCTCATCATTTTTTTTGGTCAAAAATTCAACCACTTGGCTGAAAGTTGAACTCCTTGTTAAAAATTCATTTTTTGTTTAAAGATTCTTCGTTTTAGTTGAAAATGGATCTCTCATACTATTACATTCAATTGCTTTAAAATACACAGGGTGTCTAGTGACCCGGGAAATCCGGGAATTCGTAAGCAGATCCGGGAAATCTGTGGTCATAATTTTAAATCAGAAATTTTTATTTTCTGCGTAAAATTATTAATGCCAACATGAAAGTCGAGCTCAGAGAATTTTTTTGTGCTGTTTTTTTCTGCTATTTTTTTGTGGATAAGTTTTTTATTTATAAATTTATGGTATTTGGAAAAAAGAATTTTTTATTCCCGAATAACAAAAAATGTTCGCGGTCATTGAAATTAAAAAATTCGAACTCTTAAAGCTGAACATTTTTTCATTCAAAGTAATCAAGTCAAAACTGAACTGCGAATTAAAGAACTCAAAGTGGAACTCTTTTAAATTCTAAACTTTTAAAATTGAAGCTTAGCAAATTTTTAATTCAAACGCTCTATAATTTACATGTATAAAATGGAACCTCTCAACATTATGAACAATTTTAAATTGAATGCCGTTAATCTACCAAAATCGAAATTACGAACTTTTATAAATTGAACAGTTAAAAGATTTCTGGTTAAAAAATATAAATCCACGTTATTTTCAATACTCTAAATTGATGACTAAAAGAATCAATTTTGGAATGTTGAAAATTGTATCATTTGGAAGCAACTTCAGTAAAAAACATAAAAAATTGTGTAATTTTAAATTTTGTTACTCCCGAATCACAAAAAAATTTCGCGGTTATTGAAATTTGAAAAAAAAAAATCTTTTCTTTTGTACATTTAATGTACATTTGTCTCTAATAAACCGTGAAAGCAGGCAGTCTTCAAGTCTAATTTTGATTTGTGAACTTTTTAGGTGTTCCTTTTTCAGTACCCAAAAAATTTTCATGAGAACGTAGATTCCATTTCGATCTTTAAGAAATTTTAAAAGAGAGACATTAAGCAAGGATTTGTTTCAATCTGCAGGGTTGTCTATGAATACTCAAGCTTTCTTTCAATATAATTATTTCAATTAAACATAGTTTACAAATTTGAGGAAGTTAGCAATTTTGCTTCCTCACAGAGAAAGCTTTGTGATGGTGACAATTTTGAAAAAATTTTAATTCGTTTAATTAAACGTTACTCAATTACAAAATAACTAATACAATGTTCTAAGCAATTGTCCGGGTGCGCGCGCGCGCGCACGCGTGTGTGTGTGTGTGTCACACTTTCTTGTGAACACGATAACTTGAAGACAATTGCAGATTAATTAATGAAATTTGGAGGGCTTATTTTCACCACTAATATCTGAAAACTGATCGAAGGATTTCTAAAAATAATCATTACAATTTTTTTAGCACTTTATAATATTTTAAAAATGGGTTTTTCGTAGTAAAACTTTTTTTTGAATCGAAATGACCTATAATATAATACATTTCATTGAAGATTAAAGAATCTATGATCATTTATAATATTCTAAAAATCAGTTTTACAGTAAAATTTTTTTCATTAACATATATCAAAGTTGATGCAAAAATAGAAAAGACTCCTTGATTCGAGACGAATCGATTGACCTATAATATTAATGCATTCTACTGAAGAGTAAAGAAGTTATAGTCATTTTAGTCACTTATAGTATTTGAAAAATCTGTTTTTTAAAATAGAACTTTTTTCATCAACATAGTTCAAAGTTGATGCAAAAACAGAAAATACTCTTTGATTCCAGACGAATTGATTGACCTACTTGTACTTTTGCATTTTTACTTCCTCTATGAGGAAGCAAATATATTTGCTAAGTAGTCATAATGAGGAAACAAAGTGCTCATTAAAAATGAGCACCATACAATTGTACATACAAACAAAGTGGAAACACCCGAGATTGTATTTATAATTGTATGGTGCTCATTCTTAATGAGCACTTTGCTTCCTCATTATGACTAATTAGCAAATATATTTGCTTCCTCATAGAGAAAGTAGAAATACAAAAATACAAGTAGGTCAATCAATTCGTCTCAAATCATAGAGTCTTTTTTGTTTTCGTATCAACTTCGAATTATGTTAAGGAAAAAAGGTTTACTATAAAAAAACCCTTTTTTAAATATTATAAAGTGCTAAAAAAATTGTTATAATTATTTTTAGAAATCCTTCTGTCATTTTTAACATAAATTAAATGAAAGTTTAACGAAGGATAATATTGAACAAGGGGATATGTATTTTTAAATTATATAAAATTTTATTTTCATTATTTTCTTAAAACATTTCAATTCTTTGAAAATTTTTTAATATCTCTATTTTAATTATTAACTTTTTTATAAATTATTTTTAACCGTTTACATTTTTTCAATTGGATCTAATTAAAAAATATATTTTTATATTGTTATGTAACCACTTTGGTTAATTTGAACTTTAATTCTATTTATTAAATATTATTTTAAAATTCTCACTACATACTTTTTTAATAGTGCTTTTTGATATAAAATAAGCTTATAATTCTTAACATCAATCAATTCTCAAGATAAATGTCAAAAACATCAAAACATTGAAAATTTTAAACATTGATGGATGACAATTGTTTTCCTAGCAACAATTTTCATTTTCTTTATTCACGATAATTTCTGAAAAGATTGTTATTCAATAGTCATTCAAAAATTAAGACTTATAGGCTATTAAGTCATTCATATAATTTTAATTAATTATGAAAAAATAGAAAAAGATTTTTAATAAATCAGTCTTAAAAGAAAATATATAATTATTTATCTTTTCTCGAAGTTTATCTTATATTCAATTTAAAAGAATTTAAAAAATATCGAATTTAAAATATCGAATCACTTGTTTTTAGTTGTACATAAAATTTCGTAACTGTAGGCAGTTCGTATTTTTATGTAAATAGGTATTGAATATATTATTACTTTCAGGTATAAAAAAAATTTGTAACTATGTGTATACTATCACAATCTCTATCAGAAGAATTTCCATCAGAATTATTTTATATAAAAATTTATGATTTGTTTTGGAAAATTTAAAAATGTATTTATGCATCATTTTAAAATGATTATATATTTTTTGTTGTATTGTATGTATAATTATTTGAAAATATAGGTCAATCATTTCGTCTCGAATCAAAAAGTATTTTCCATTCTTGCATCAACTTGGAATTATGTCGATAAAAACATTTTTACTGTAAAAAACAAAATTTTCAACTATTATAAATGACCATAATTTCCTTGCTCTTCAATAAAATGCATTAATATTATAGGTCAATCGATTCGTCTCGAATCAAGGAGTCTTTCCTATCCTTGCATCAACTTTGAATTATGTGAATAAAAAAAGTTTTACTGTAAAAAAAAAACAATTTTTAAAATATTATAAATGATCATAGATTCCTTACTCTTCAATAAAACGCATTAATATTATAGGTCAATCGATTCGTCTCAAGACAAGGAATCTTTTATGTTCTTGTATCAACTTTGAATTATGTGAATAAAAAAAGTTTTACTGTAAAAAACCAATTTTTAAAATATTATAAAGTGCTAAAAAAAATTGCAGGGATTATTTTTAGAAATCCTTCGGTCAGTTTTCAGATATTAGTGGCGAAAATCAGCCCTCCAAATTGCATCAGTTTATATGCAACCGTCTTCAAGTTATCGTGTTCACAAAAAAGTGTGACACACACACACACACACACACACACGCGCGCGCGCGCGCGCGTAAATCTAGACAATTGCTTAGAACATTGTATTAGACATTTTTAATTGAGGAACGTTTAGTTAAACGAATTAAAAATTTTTCGAAATTGTTACAAAGCTTCCTCTATGAGGAAGCAAAATTAATCAATTTTAACGACTTAGTTTTAAGATCCTAATTTAAGAATTCTTCAATTTTAAACGATCTCACAAATAACCGAATTTTTAACCAAATAGTTGAATTTGTAAGGAAAAAGATGAATTTTCAACTAAGAAGATTAATTTCTTAGCAAAAGACGAATTTTCAACGGAATAGATACATTTCCAATCAAAGAGATGAATTTTTCACAAAATAGTTAAATCCTCAACAAAAACAGATTAATTTTCTACCAAAAATTTGCATTTTTAATAAAAAAAGATTAAATTTCTACCAAAAAAGAGGCATTTTCAAACCCAAAAGACGAATTTTCATCAAAATAGTTGAATCCTCAACTAAAAATGATTAATTTTCTACCAAAAAGTTGAATTTTTAACCAAAAAGATGCAATTTCTACCAAAAGAAATGAATTTTTAAACCAAAAAGACGAATTTTCATTTTTTTTAAATGTTTGACATGAAAGAATTTTCAACTAAAATAAATCAGTTATCAACCAAAAATTGAATAGTTAAATTTTCAGAAAAAAAATTGATTTTCAACCAACATAAAAACGAATTTGCAACGAAGTAGTTAAATCTTCAACAAAATAGATGAATTTTCAACTAAAATGATGAATCTTTAACCAAAAACAAACGAATTTTTAACTAAGTAGTTCAAGTTTTAACCAACTAGTTGCATTTTTTACAAAAAAAATTCAATTTCTACCAAACGAGATGAATTTTTAAAGCAAAAAGACGAATTTTCACCAAAATAGTTAAATTCTCAACCAAAACAGATTAATTTTCAACCAAAAAGTGTCATTTTCAACCAAAAAAGATGAAATTTCTGCCATAAAAGATGAATTTTCAAAATAAAAACACGAATTTTCAACAAAAGAGTTAAATTTTCAACGAAGAAAGGATTTGCAGCCAAAAAAGAAAAAAAAATCTACCAAAATGTCAAACCTTCAAGTCAAATAGCCAATTTTTCACAAGACAAGTACATTTTTAACTTGAAAATATGAATTTTTAACAAAAAGGTTGATTTTAAACCAAATACTTGAACTTTTTATCAAGATAATTAAACTTTGAAGCAAATAATAAAATTTTTAGCCAAAAAAGATTAATTTTCATCCAAAAATATAATAGTAGACTTTTAAACAAAAAGGAATGAACTTTCAACCAAAAATAGTTGGATTTTACTATTGAGTACTATTAACAAATATTCAAATTTGAAATTTTTTAATATAATATTTTTAAATTGTCCGATTTTTAGTTGAAAATTCAAAAAAATGAATCATTTAAAATTGAAAAAAATATTGTTTGTAAGATATCAAGAATGAATAATAATTCTAAAGAAAGTGTTAAAAATTACACGATTTAAAAATAAAAAGTTAAAAATTGTGTTATGTAAAAATTAAACTATCTGAAATTGATACCTCAGTAATTGAATAATTTATTCAATTTTGAATGGTCACAATTTCAGATTTCTGAATTTTGATGTTGAACGCTGAAGTTTTAATTTTTCCCTTTCATATGTTTTAATTTTGCAAAAAAAATTGAAATGGTTGAATTTTAAGGAATATAAATAACAATTTGACAATTGCCCATTTTTAAACGATTTAAATTTACTTCAAACAACTAAAACTTGAAACTTTAAAGTGTGCGTGTATGAAAATTTTTTGATATCACAGTTATTAGTAATTAACAATTTTTGCAGTTTATAAATGAAGTTCAGATTCGTTTAATTTTTAACGTTCCATATTAGAAATTTTTTCATTTCAATGTTTCCCATTTAAAATTACTTCGTTTCAAAGGTTTTTTAGAATAATTAAATTTTAAGGGTTTATAATTGAAAATTTTTCCATTTTGCATGGTGAATTTGACGGTGATTTTATTTTTTGATCTTAGAAAAACTTGTCGAATCAATTTTAATTTTTTAAGATAATAACCATAATTACAATTCTAGAATTTCAGAAGCTTTGAATTTGAAACATTAAATTTAGTTTTCAATTTCAAATGGTCATATTGTCAAATTTTAATCGCTCCAAATTGAAAATTATTTCAATTCAAGGGTTTTTAATTTTTAATTATTCAATTTTGAACGCTTTTAATTGGAAAATAATATAGTTTCAATTCCTTTGAACTTTAAATGATCCAATTTTCAAAGTTCTAATATGAAATTATTCAATTTTGAACGCTTTGAGTTCAAAATGATATCATTTTAACTCCTCAATAATTAAGTTAATGGCTTCTTATTTTTTTATCTGTCATATTAGAATATAATAATTTATGAAATAATTATATTTTTAACTTTGAAAATTGACTGTTTAAAATTTAACTTGAAATTATCTTTAAAAATATTCATTTATTAAAAATAAGTTAATAAATCTCTTTGTAACACTCTTAATACTTGAAAATTTTTTCAATAATAGATTTTCAAATTGTTTATATTTTTAATATTAAGAAATGAAAATCCAGGAAAGTGTAGTAATATAGTTAAACTAGTATATATTTAAAGGAAAAAATCTTCCTCATTTCAGTGTATGGAGTGCTCCATACACTCCATACATACTCCGTCTCGGAAGCAAATTGAAAAAAGAAGATTTTGTTGAGTACAAATAGTTGATAATTTCTTTAAAAATTGCGAACTTTTTAGATTTCCGATTGCTAAATTAAAAATTTTAACAATTCAATTTTTCCATTTTGTAAATTTTTCATTTGTGACTGAAATTTTTGAATTACGGAAAGTATAAATCACAATTTGACAATTGATAATTTTAAAAGATTTAAAGTAAAATAAATCAACTTTAAAGGTTTTTAGTATGAAAAAAGTTTTAATTTCACAATTCTAATTTTAAAAGCGTTTAGTTTTAAACGAAGTTTAGAATCGTTCAATTTAGAAAGTTTCTAATATTTAAAATGTCATTTTTAACGTTTTTTTAAATATGCAGTTGAATTTGTGAAATTCACAATTTGAAATTCTTCATTCTTCATTAAATTAGAAAGAAGAAATTTTTGGGTTTTCATTTTTTTCTCACTTGGAAGAGGAAGTTTTTTATTTTCATTTTTTTTTTTAATTGGAAGAAGGACGTTTTTCATTTCTAACATTTTTACTGAGCTGAAAGGGAGGAAATTTTAGTTTTTAATTTTTTCCTGTATTGGAAGAGGTAATTGTTTGTTTTCAACATTTTTATTGAGTTGATACAGAACTAGTTCTATTTTTTAACATTTTCCTTAAGATGAAAGCGAGGAACGTTTTTTTTCTGTGCTGGGAGATAACAGTTTTTTTTAACATTTAAATTGAGTTGAAAAAGAGGAAGTTTTGTTCTTTAATTCTCTTTCTGAATTGAAAGACGGAATTTTTATTTGAAATTTTTCGAGTTCAGAATAGTACTTTGACTGATTTAATTTGTAGATTAGTTTTGATTACTTTTAATTTAAAAATTTTCTGCTTTAAAGGATGGATTTTTCAAATTTTAATGATCGGCAAATATTTTTGATAACCAGAAAAAAATCTGGAAATAACCGTGAAGTTTTTTATTGCATTTAAGCGCCTATTCTGTGATTATTTTTGATAGGCTAAGTTTTTCAAAAAATATTATTTTCTATTTGAATTAATTTGTTATCTATAAAAAATGACAATCCTTTTAATAAAATATAGATCAAAACGATAATTTTCTTGTTTCCACCTACTGATTCTTGTTGTTGATGATAAATTAAAGGTATTAGTAATTTTTATTTATTACGTTGGTATTTTTAAAAGAAATAAAATTTATCCTTTTCAAAAAAAATTCTCTTTTTCGGAGAAAAAGTCCCATATTTTCCCAACATTTGAACTGCTGAACCACTGTGATTCCTGATATTAAATTAAATAAAAACGAAAGAGGTACAAAGTGGTGCTAATGTCTCATGCTTGAGATCTTCCTTTATATAGTAATAATAATTCAGAAAAACCTTATTGAGTTAGAGAATCCCTAATTAATATTTGAGACTGATGGAACTTTAAATTGATTTTTTAATTTTGAGACCAAAATTTCTTTCAGTGTGTTGTTTCAACCAAAGTGTTCTTCTCAGAATGTCTTCAATTTGAGTTAAGACTTTTTCAAATTATTTTTATGAAAAGGTGGATTTTGGTTAGTTTCATTTGTTCTCTTTTATTCTACATAAAGAAATGTTAAGGTTTTTAAGTCTGGCACATAAGTATTTCATAAGAAATTAAAGCTCTTCACTTTTTCTTGAACTTTTTCGAATGTTATGAGCAAATTCAAAAAGAAATTTTAAGATAATTAGGATATTCAATTCAGTTTCTCAAAAACAAATGTTTCAGAATAAAATAGAAGTAATACAAAAGTCGAACTTTTAAAATAAAAAAAGATTTTATTTTTCTTTCCAAAACATTGCATTTATAGGATGAAATTTTCACTGCTGAATTATTATTGTAAGTATAGGAAAAAATTATATATCAAAAGAGTTTACTTCAACGATTTAATATTAGTTTTAGTATTAGCTCGAGAGTGAAGGCAGACTAAAAGCTGATAAATATGCCGCTATCTATTTCAATTAAAATTATATAATATGCAGAGATTTTTAAGATGCCTTCCTATGTTTCTTTCCACATTATCTAATATCAATGATGAATTAATCTAATTGAAAACTGAAGAATAAAAATTAGGAATTGGTGTTCCTGTCCATAGTTGAAAAATATATCAAACAAATCCAACTTTTTAAACTTTTCTTCTTGTAAGGTAGATTAAATAAATTAGCCTTTTTGTTTTTTGAGCACTTAACAAAAATAGGGTGACCGTTGGACCGGAAAATCAGAATTTTTTGAGACTGGGAAAATCGAGAAATGACAGTGCATTTAGTTTTTGACCGGGAATTTTACAAATTTTTAGAAGAAAAATTTATCTATATTCAAAATTTCATATCACGTGATATAATGCAATGTGAAATAAGTACGATTTTAATTTTTTTAATGTGACGTTCAATTATTAACTTCTTTAATATTATGAAATCATTCAGTTTACAGTGCGTAATCCCGAAATCTTTCACTTTAAAAATGTTCTATTCTAGGTCTTCATTTTCGGGCGTACATTTTCAATTTAAAGAATTTGAAAATGCAGTTTGGAAGACATAAACAATTTAAAATTAATAGCGTTTGAAATTTAAAATTTTGGATAAAAAAGTTTTCAAGTTGATCATCTGTAAATATAAATCAATTATTGACTTTATAAGACGATTCTGAATCTGTTCAAAATTAAATAATTTACAGGAATTGACGATAAAAATTGAACTGTTTTAATTTGAAAGCCTTAGTAGTTAAATAAATGTAATCGTCCGATTGAAACTTCATAAACTATTTTCAATTTTAGAATAATTTTAAATTAATAGATTCATAATTCAACGCTTTTATTCAATTTCAAATTCTACTGAAATATTGTTTCAGTCTAAAATATTCCATTTTTAAACCAATCAATTTGACATTTTTTAATTAAAAAAAAAAATTTGTAAATATTTATTAGTATTTGACTTCATTTAAAATGAGCAATTATGAATCAAATATTCAAAACTAAACAATTTGAATCTGAATTGTTTGAAACAAAAAACCTTGAAAGGTTGAAATTTCAGAGTGCTACATTTAGACTTTGAACGTTACAATTTTGATTGTTCCATTTAAAAAATTTGTAATTTTTAAGTGAAAGTGTTAAATTTTGATTTATAAATAACAATTGAACAATTATTAATTTGATACGACTCAAAATCAAAATAATTTATCTTCTAATTTAAGGAGTGTTAAGTTAAAAAAAAATCGTTCAATTTTTAATATGATATAATTTTGAAGATTTACTAATATAATAATAATATTTTGAAATCTTTTGGAATAATAGAAATCTTTGTGAAATATTAAAAAAGTTTTTTAACTCTTTGCGAAATCTTCGAAATCTTTATGAAATCAATGAAATCTTTATGAAATATTTAAAAACTTTGAAATTTTTGAAATCTTTCTGAAATTTTTTAAATCTTTGCGAAATTTTTAAAATCTTATGAATATTTTCAGATTGTTTGGGATATTTGAAATCTTTGTAAAATATTTAAAACCTTTGAAATATTTTGGAATCTTTGAAATCTTTTTGAAATCTTTTGAAATCTTTGGAATCTTTGTGAAATGTTTCTGAAATCTTTGAAATCTTTGCGAAATATTTAAAAACTTTGTTAACTCTTTTGAAATCTATTAAAATCTTTCTGAAATCTTTGAAAATTCATTCATTCATTGGATTCTTTGTGAAATATTTAAAAAATTTGTTGAATCTTTTGAAATCTATTGAAATCTTTGGAATCTTCTGAAATATTTTGAAATTTTCGAAATCTTTGTGAAATTTTTGAAATATTTATGATATCAATGAAATCTTTATGAAATATATAGAAACTTTGTTAACTGTTTTGAAATCTTTTGGAATCTTTGAAATCTTTGTGAAATTTTTGAAATATTTCTGAAATCTTTAAAATCTTTGCGAAATCTTTGAAATCTCCTGAAATCTTTGAAATTTAAAATTGATCCATTGAAAAGTGTTGAAAGTTACTATTCTATACGTCTAAATTACTGAGCAATTGAATAAAAAGTTTGTAAGTTTAAAATCTGTTTATTTTCAATTATGAAACTTTAAAATTCAAAAGAGTTTCACATTAAGTACTTCAATTTGCAGTACAGTTTTGATTATTTCAAATGAAAATATTTTCAGCTTCAAGAGTTCGAATTTTTTAATTTCAATGACCGGGAAAAATTTTTGCGAATCGGAAAAAAACTGGGAAATGACCGAGAATTTTTTTCCTTGATCAAAACGGCCATCTTGAAAGGAATATCTCTGGCTAGGCAGTCCAATTTGACAAAAATTTGTGAAATAATGCCTTGAATTTTGATTTTCTTACCACGTATTCCTACACATCTTTTAGTTCTCGCACGCTCATGTTTCTGTATCATGAGAATTGCATCTCTAAACTCTTTTTGCTGAGCTTCACGAGCCAACCTTGCTGTTCTTTCTTCTACCGGTTCTGTGTATGGTTGTAATTGTGATTTTGAGAACTGGGTACTTCTTCTCAATCGCTTTGGTGATTTCGATGGTCGTAAATCCATTCCACTGGCCATTCTGGATGTCATTTCACTTTGCACTTCATTTTTATTCCCAGATAAATCACCTGATTTACATAAAAGAACAGAAAATAGCTGGAACAACTTTCATTATAATCCAAAAGTTCCTTAAAAAAATACAGTTAAAGATTCTTCTCTCTTACTGGGAATTATGTCAAACTATGTAATTCAAAACTCTTTTAGACTACTGAGATCGAAACTAACAGCAAAGAGCGCAAAATTTGTTTTATACGATATTCGTACATGATACATTTAAAAATTTTGATGATTCTTGCCTACTAGAATTTATGGTGTAGTTGGTATCATATCCTGAGTGATAAAAATGAAGAATTTAATTCAAAAGGCTACATAATTCCACTAAAACTGACCAAAAATGTCTCAAATTCACGCTTTTCTTCATTTTAGACACCCTTAAAATCTATCCAAACAATATTAATAGTCTTATAAAATTACATTTATCAAGATATAACCATTAAATCGAGACCAAGAAACTAAAAAAAGTTTGTGGACGTGTAAGATATTCATAAATGATTGATCGGGAATAAAATAAACTTAATGCGTGTTTGGAATGTGAAATCAATTTTCATGTGATACGTGTTCATTGAAGTTGCAAAAAATACTTTTATAATTATGCTTCTTTGAAGCCTTTTATTATTTAATGTGAATTTTTTTCGCAAGCTGTGTTGCTGCATCAGTTTGTGAACGATCGATTTTTTTCTGCATCAGTTTGTGAACGCTCAATTTCATTTCGAATTACTTTGTGAACCACGACTTACATCAACTTGCATGATGTTGTAATAGAAGCAATCACTTTATTATTCATAATTTCATCCTTTTTCCATAAATTAACTTCTTATAATAAAGTGTATGAGTATATAAAGTTTTTCTGTATTAGAAGGCGCAAGACTTTTATAAAAAGTGATCAGTTTTTCGCAAGCAAATCAATTAGAACATCAAAAATATTATTAAAGAATTATTGAAATCTGTATTTTCGTAATTATTTATTATCACATACGTACATAACAGTTTTTCAAGTATATTAAGAAGTTCTTCGAGGTAGTCTACTTTTATCGACTTTTTGAGGTTATAATCTATAAAAAATTTTCTTGACAATCGAAGAATCGTTAATTAACTGATGAATTGCTAAGTCAACTTGAAAACACAGATAAAACACGGTAAAATTATTTTTTGTTTACATAAATATCCACAAACTTGTACATGCATGTACTTTATGTATCAGTTTGTAGACGTCAGTATTTAACAACAAATAATAAGATATCGAGACTTTCAGCGACGTTTGTGTAAAATATAAACATCCTTGATTCATTGACACGTTTTTTTTTTTCTAACGATTTCATTACTACAACTACGCTGACGGTGACAATCACATAAAAAACAGTGGTTTATTTGAAAAATATTAATATAACCGGTCGTAAAGGAAATTCTGCTTTATGAGCTTTTACTAGGCCATAGACAAGAGATAGATTTGTGTGAATTGTGTCAATGTCGCACCCTTCGATATTGTTTCCCACACATTTTTGAAGTGTTAGTCTCTCTAGAATTTTAAATGTTCCTTTTTGAATCATTCTTGTAGGATCATTTGCAATAACTGCAAAATTATCTTTATCATTCAAAATATGCATCATTTTTTGATTATAAGCATCTTTTATTATTGCAACCGTAATACTCCCTTTATCAGCCTTAGTAATTAATAATTCAGGATGACGTTTCAAAAAAAGTTTTGTTTCAAATAATCCTTCATTTAATTCTCTTTCTAATAAGGTTTGTGAAGCACCATTATTCAAAAATTTATTCGATAAACACATAAATCTTGCTCTGAATTTTTGTACCTTGTTTTCTGGTAATTTTGAAATACTAGCTTCAATGTCTTTAATGATTTCAAGGAATTGAATATACTTTTTTTCACTATATTTGTAACTAAAGCCTTCAAAGCTTTAAGCTTCAAGCTTTAACCTTCTAAGCCAACCTTAGAACGTTGATTACTTTTTGTGGAATTGCTACCTTTGAAATATTCAAAATACCATGGATCAGGTTGGTTTTGAAAAAGAGCTAAGTGAATATTTCGAGTCAATTTTTGTATATCACCTTGGATATTGAGAATGTTTTCAAATTTTCGTCCATGTTTTTTATTATTATTAAAGGCTTTTTTTATTTAATTGAGTTTCTCTTGCAAAGCATTCTTTGATGATGTAATCTGGTACTTGTTTATTTAAAATATCAAGAGTCTTCTTAATATTCTCATTTAGATAGGATATTTTTGCATGGCAATCTTTTATAACAAAATTCAAAATAGATTTTCTGAATTGATTAGTGATTTCATTAAATGTCTCTTTGTTACTTTTTTTATTAAAATCAAAGCAAACTTTTTTGTTGATATCAAAAATCTTTCTTGGAAGTTTAACTAGAATCATTTTGAAGAAAATGCGAGGGGTAAAAAAGCTTCTGTAACCGGTGTAGATTGGTTACTGAAATATATAATGTTCCTTTTTCAAATTCTTAAACTGTCAACATTTGTTCAATTTTGGACACGATAATTTGAAATATTCAAAATTGTAAATTATACAGTTTCAGAAGTTTATACTGTGCAATAATTCAGTTTTAAGCAAGATATCTAAACTTGCAATCATCTGCAACCATATGGACGGAGAAAAATTACATCCATAGATCCATACATGTTTTCATGCAAGCTCTTGTGTTTCTACGACTCTTTTTATCAATTCACTTTAAAGTCTTATTCACACAGTCCAACCATGCTTTCTTCGGTCTACCTCTGGGTACGCTACCATTCATCTTACCTAAATACACTTGCTTCTTTAAACGTCCTTCATTAATTCTCTCAACATGATCAAACCATCTCAGCAAATTTCTTTCACTCTTGTCAAACAATTTTTCTTCTACACCACATTCTTTGAGAACCCACTAGATAAGAAACATAATTTGGTCAGTGACATGATTTGATAGTATGTTGAGAATGGGTCGAGACAGTCTTATCAATGACGAGGTAGACCGAAGGTATGTAAGTACATGCCACTACTTAGCCCACATCTCAACGACAATAATTCGAATCTCTGTTACCGAGGCAAACCGGCAATGGCTATGGCAGTTTCGGTATGTAAATTAGCCGCGGTTCCATTCACGCCCGTACACCTGGTCTTGGCCTCCCGCTGCCCAGTTGGATGCTTATACGTGGATGCCTTTCTCAACTAGCTCCATAACTCATAACTCGTGTGGTTTGGAGTTCTGGACCTGGAGAGGCCAACTCTCGTTTCTTGCCGTCCAACAATCCAGGAGACGCGTTATCGCATCAAGGTGCAATCATTATTATTACAGGTCTCCATAAACGTCACACCTTTTAGATCTCAAACAACCCCTACACTTCAAAAAATATAATTTCAAAATTTTTTTTATAAAATATAAACTCAAACAAAGTCATCTTGTGCAACTGAAATTACACAGAAAGCCCTTAAACGAGAAAAGTATGTTTCTAAAAATCAGTATGATCCGTGTGAGCCTATCACACTGATTTTTGGAAACATAATTTTCTCGTTTATGAACTTTTTGTGCAATTTAAGTTGCATAAGATAACGTTGTTTAAGTTTATTTAAATTTTTTTTCAATTCACTTAACACAGACATAAAGCCATAGACTTTGCTTCCGGTCCGTTAAGGTTCTGGTCTTAATCGACTCTACAAATATATTATTAAAACAAGAAAATTGAATCAAATGATACTATTCAATAAAAAGATGAGAGTAGTAAGTTCTATCTAATTTAATAAGACATCAATATAAAACTTTACTAATAATAGAAATATAATAAACTTTAAAATTTTATCTGTGCTGAGTATGTACAACGTACGTTGGATTTTATTTGAAAGCTTTGAAAATTCATTGTAATAAATATTTGAATTTTCATATTGCGATTTTACAACATATTAAATATTTTTTTCATTTGGAACTATGTCTCCAGATCTTGACGAAATATTGATGACTGAAATGTAAATGATACAATCAGAAATTCCACGATATTAGCGTTTCGGAATTTACTTATTCATAAAATAATCTAATATTTATTACTTTCTTAAAAATTTTTGCTTGCTCATTATCATTTTATGACAAAACTGTAAAAGCCTCTTGATGATAAAATATTTGTTATTTGCCTAATTGTAAGTGATAGTATTTATTAGTCATTGCAGGTATACGATATAACTGTAAAATATGAAAATAATTTCAATATTTTTAATTCGCGGGAATGCTTATGTGACATTCGTTTAAAATTAGCAATTTCTGATAGAATCGATTGAGTGTTCCGAAGGCGTTGATAATAGTCTTCGAATCGAATTCCAAAGTATCAGAGGAGGATCGTTTGAATCTCTTGCAAGCCATATATGGAAACTTCCACATATGTTATATTAATACTGAAGAACGTGTTGGTTGAGGACCTGCTGCAATGTATTGCTGCATTCCTAAGGCCAAGGACCGTCTTTCTCTCCCTCCTTCCTCTCTAAATTCCTCTGACATATCATACATTTTGAAATTACGTATTATATTCCTTAAAGTACTTATATTTTATCCAAAGCGACAAATTTAGCAATAAAGCTTTTTTGTAATTCAATGGAAGCTAACCTTTTTAAAAGGAAACCACCTTTGAGAATGTTAAATTCATTTCATGAATTTTATGGAACTAGCTATTATTTTATTGAATAATTAAAATAATAAGCAAAGAAATCAGTATATTGAAAGGAATAATAAAACAGCAAAACGAGCGAATTAATCAAACAATAATGAAAAAGACTGATCAAGGAACTCAATCCCGAAGAAAGAAATTAGTCGAAGTAGGCGGCAGGTGCATACAAAAAAGGCTTTCGTAGCCTATTAGATTGTTATAAAGTCGATAAAATAACGACTAACAACGAATAACAAGCCTTAGCAACGATCAATATAATTCCCTAGCAACGGGCAATAAAAACCCTTAGAAACAGTCAATGAAAACCCTTATCAACGGTCAATAACATTCCCTAGTAACTGTTTATAACAAGACTTAGCAACGGTTAATACAAGTACCTAGCAACGGTGAATAAGAAGCCTTAGCATCATCCATCATCGGATAATAAAAACCCTTAGCAACGATCAACAGAACTTCCTAGCAACGGACAATAAGAACCCTTAGCAACGGTCAATAACAACCCTTAGCAACGATCAATAACTCCCCTTAGCAACGGTCAATAACATCCCCCAGCAACGGTTAATGACAATCCTTAGGAACGGTCAATAACATCCCTCAGCAACGATCAATAACAACCCTTAGCAACGGTCAATAATATCGCCTAGAAGCAGTTAATAATAATCCCAAGCAACGGTCAGTAACAACCCTTAGCAGCAGTCAATAACATCTCCAAGAAGCGACTAATAACAACCCTTAGAATCTGTCAATAGCAACCCTTAGCAACGTTCAATAGAACTCCCTAGCATTGGACAATAACAATCCTTAGCAGCGGTCAATAAACAAACCTTTGCAACGGATAACAACGACCCTTAGCAATGTTCAAGAACATCCTCTAGGAACACTTAATAAAAACCCTTAGAAATGGTCAATAACAACCATTAGCAACAGTCAATAATATGCCCTGGGAACGATTAATACCAAACCTTAGAAACAGACAATAACAACCCTTACCAACGTTCAATAGAACTCCCTAGCACTGGACAATGACAATCCCCAGCAACGGTCAATAAACAACCCTCAGCAATGAACAATAACAACCCTTAGCAATGTTAAATAACATCCTCTAGAAACAGTTAACAACAACCCTAAGAAACGGTTAATAACAAATCTTAGCAACAGTCAATAACAAACCCCAGGAAAGATTAATAACTACCCTTAGCAACGGTCAAAAATATTCCTTAGAAGCAGTTAATAATAATCCTAAGTAACGGTCAATAACAAGACTTAGCAACAGTCAATAACATCCCCTGGAAACGATCAATAACAACCTTTATAAACGGTCAATAACAACCCTTAGCCGCGATCAATAGAACTCCCTAGCATCGGACAATAACAATCCTTAACAACGGTCAATGATATTCCCTAGAAGCACTTAATAATAATCCTAAGCAACGGTCAATAACAACCCTTAGCAACAGTCAATCATCCCCTGAGAAGGGTTAATAACAACCTTTAGAAACGGTCAATGTCAACCCTTAGCAACGAATAATAACAACCCTCAGCAATGTTCAATGACATCCTCTAGAAACGTTAATAATAATCCTTAGAAATGGTCAATCACAACCCTTAGCAACAGTCAATAACATCCCCTGGGAACGGTTAATAACAAACCTTAGAAACAGTCAATAACAACACTTAGCAACGATCAATAGAACTTCCTAGCATCAGACATTAACAACCCTTAGCAACGGTCAATAACATTCCCTAGCAACAGTTAATAACAACCCTTAACGACGATCAATAGAACTTCCTAGCATCGGACAATGAGAACCCTCAGCAACGTTTAATGATATCACCTAGCCACGGTTAATAACAACCCTTAGCGACGATCAATAACAACCGTTAGCAACAGTCAATAACATCCCCTGCGAGCGGTTAATAACAAACCTTAGAAACAGTCAACAACAAACCTTAGCAACGATCAATATAACTCCTTAGCATCGGACAATAACAATCCTTAGCAACGGTCAATAATATCCTCTAGAAGTAGTCAATAATAATCCTAACCAACGGTCAATAACAACCCTTAGCAACAGTCAATAACAACTCGTAGAAATAGTCAATAACAACTCTTAGCGGCGGTCAATAACATCCCCTAGAAACAGTTAATAACAACCCGTAATGTAGGTCAATAACAACCATTCGCAACAGTCACTAACATCTCCTAGAAACGGTTAATAACATGCTTTAGGAGCGGTTGATAACAACCCTTAGCAACGGTCAATAACAACTCTCAGCAACGGTTAATAACGACGCACGGGTCATTCAAGGTTAGGGATAAGGAAAATGTTGAAAATATTTATAATTTATTTTTAGTGAATTTTCCTACGACCTCAAGAATGCTGTAAAATATTAGAAACCAAAATTAAAATTCCTTTTGTCCTAGGAGAAATCATAAAGTTTTTTTCTTGGTCAGGTTTTCTGCATTCAGAATACACTATAGAGTAATCGATACAATGGATAAATAAGTGTCCAATCATTGCCATCGTGAAAAAGGCGAAAACGTAATGATTGATCACAATATCTAAAAATCAAATTATTAATATATCTTTGCAAAAAAGTCATTCAAAATTGTTCAAATTTTTTATAATCGATGTAAATAATGGTATGTCACCTTGTCTTATGAATAATGAACGGAAATAAAGTTAAAAAATAATTTTTTGCCCCGGCCAATCATTATGTAATTTAGAAGCCTATCATTGTGCTTTGAAAGTCGGAAATCTACGAGTATGAGCTAATGTTGCCAATACCTATATTGAACCACATTTCAGTAGCCAATAATTCAATCATTGGTTTATGCTATTCACTATGTCGTCTGGACTAATCATTCTGTTTTTTTTTACATTTTTGTTAATTTCTTCAAATATAAATTATCTTCCTTTTCAAAACTTAGTTTATCGTCGTAATTTGAATCTTTAATATATTATATTGCATAACTGGGAAAGATCTCCCCCGAGTCATACACGACACTTTTTCTAACACTCCTTACGATTTGGGCATTTTTCATGACTGTGGGTCGGTTTCACAATATTGCTTTTTGAGTCGGGGTAAAAGGGTCGCAAATTGCATAAAACAAGTAATCCAAGCAACACGTTTGACCGCCGAGCGGCAGTTGACATGCGAAATGCGAGATTAGCTTTAGCAGTTCCAACAACCTCCGCAGGCGGCGACACATTCTGCTATACTATCCCTGCTACAGATATCGACCTTTAAAAATACACGGCTGTCACCAACACTATATTTACACATTAAGATGATTATAAGCCATATTTTTTCGATGACGTCATTTTTCTACTGCTTTAGGGAGTAGAACGTGCTCGATCGAGAAGCGAGTTTGTGGTTCCGCTTCACAGGCATAAACATGGCCAGAATAATGGGGGTGTTATAAAAAATTTATTATATCCTTTTTGAAAAAAAAAATGAAAAAACATAAACTCAAATAAAGTCATATTGTACAAATGAAATTGCACAAAGAGCGCTTAAACAAAAAAAGTATTTTTTTAAAAATCAATGTGATAAGCTCATTAGAGACTGTATTATCCATCCCTCTGTATTTTAGAGTATTATTTGATGCTTATAGTGGTTTTTACATATTGACAAACTTGAAAAATTCCTTGAGTGGCTAATCATTGTACCGATTACGCTATCCAAAATAAATTTCTGGACATGAATCTGTGTTATTTTCTTCGTATTAAGTTATCTTGAGTAAATCAATTTTGTTGACAAAAATCCTTGACTTACTGGTAGGCTAATGTCACTCCCTAGTGATTCATCCTTAAAGGAGTGTGACAGGGATTAAGAGGGCAAGGGGGTGGGCCCGTGGAGATCGATCAAGGGAGTAAGGAGAGTGGGCACGTGACCGGCTGATAGAAGGACCGGGTTAATTTAAACGAGCTATAGTGACTATAGTATTGGGTATACTGACTGATCAGATCGGTTGTCATTGGATAAAAGGAGACATTCGATATCGCTGTCAGATGTACGCTCCATCGTTATCCCTATCGCCCTCATGTCAATGGATTGTCAATTTTGCCTTCCACTTAAAGAACATCCCTATTTTCGGAAAAAATAATACCTTCAGACTGACGTGGGAGCTAATTTCAGCCATACAAAAAACCTTCTGTATACAATATATAGCAAATAACGTGACAGTATTTCCAAAATATTTTTCGATATTGAGAAATATTCATGAGTATATACTAAAAGTTCCCCATAAGTTTCATGGTAAAACAAAAATTGTGTAAGAAGTTTCTGAATGTAGCAGCATTACCCCGAATGTGCGATCGTTACTTCGGGTCACATTTTGATAATGTCACTTTTTAAAAATAAAAGATTATTCGAAACAAGACAATAAGTAAATTTCCGAAAATAGTTTGAAAGGAGCTTCAATTCCCAAATGTTCAAGTCATTGTATTCAGGACAAAAAAAATGTCGCCGGAAGAATGACGCGTAGGAAATTTAACGAGTAAGGGACGAAACGGGCTGCAAGAGGTTACACCCGCAAAGCCTTAAAGGGGGTAGTTTGATTAATCTAAAAGTTTAATTTTATATATAAAGTAACGATTATTATTACAAAGCTAAAGAGAGTCTGACGTCTTTCGTGATGAAAGATATTCCAGTTAAACTTTGTCAGACAATATCACTCGATCTTCCATTGAAATGCTCATAATATAGAAACACAAATACATAATTATATCACTTTACTCTTATAAGATTTTAGAAATATAGGAGAAACCAGTACGAGATGTGTAAAAGAACTTTTGAAGTCATAATATTGATATATGATGAACAATTGGGGAAAGTATTTCATACAAAATTAAAGCTGGACAGTGGCAGATTTAAGAAAAAAGGCTCAGGTGCCAATTCTGTTAGAGGGCCCGGTTTTGTGGTACAATTAAACAAGTTATATAATCGTAATGTTAACGATTCTTCATTCAATACAGAAATATTACATTATTTAACTTTAAATCCTCGTCTTCTGCTAAAGAAGCTCGGCGATATTCTTTCACAATTTTCAAAGAATTCATGACTCGTTCAACATTGGCATCCTCTTTTTCATCTGATTCTCTAATCAAAGTATCATCATTCACTACTGACATACCCTGAACGATAACAATAGAATTGGAAGTTGATTTGTTTTTGGTTTAACTTTGGATGTCAATAGTCTCTTCCTGTGAAGTAGAAGCATCTGAATGAGTAGTTATGAAAAATTTACCAAGTTTGGCTTGTTTTGAATCTTTTGCTGCGTCCTCCAGTTTTTGTTTTTCCTTTTCTTTTCTTCTTGTGAATCCACTTTTAAGATTTATCGACTCATTCACTTTCTTATTCTGAAAAATTTTCCAAAAGTAATAGAGGAAAAAATAGATACTTTCAAAATTCTAACCTTCCGACCGATCCCAGATTAATCCGTGTGGGTTAATTTGAGTTAAGTTTGAGTTTATTTGGGCTAAAGTCGCAAAAAAGTAAAATATATGTATGATTTCCATGTAATTAAATTCATTCCTTTAGTTACACGAATATTATTTACAAAAATTCAGGTTAAGTTGCGTTTATTGGAAAAATTATAACATTACGTACCTTTAATTATGATTGCTCATAATTTTATGAGCTGAAAATATGACTTGTCCAGTGATTGTTATTCTATTTAATTGTTTTTTAATTTCATATTAAATGAAAAGCGTGAAAAATGTTCGTTGCTTAGTTTGCTTTAATGTAGTGCTTTCTTATGACACGTGTCATAAGAAAACATCCGCAGACAAAACAATAAGCAAAACGAGACAAGTGGCGACACTTAGTGTCATCGACCGAAGACAGTTTTGGCGGGCTATCATTTAATTATACAGTGGAAGACCTAATAGTATATTTTGTTACTTTTCTCGATTTTGAACAAATTTCAAAATTGTCACCAAATATTTTTGAAAAATACGCCACATAATATTACTGAAATTCATGATTTAAAAAATCATAAAAACAGATTTCGAATTTTATAATGAAAAAGAGAATGCTTTAAGGCCTTCCCGTTGGAGAGGGCTGTGGGGTCCTTCTGCTAGGGGGGCCCAGTCGGCAATTGCTTTTTTGCTCTCTTTTATACTTTTTTAACACATTGCAATTTTATTCAGATGGTTTAGTTGTCGAAGGACACTATATAAATTCGATACCTCCATTTCATACTGCTCCACGTCGCGTTTAGGCGGTATACGGCGCCACGTCGCGCTTGGTCTGTGGGCAGCTCTATGTCGCGTTTGGTGTCTGTATGGCTCCAGGTCCTATTCTTATACACAGGACTTCGAGCTGTACAGTGACCAAACGCGACGTGGCGCTGTACGCCACCTAAACGCGACGTGGAGCAGTATTGAATGGAGGCGTCGAATTCATGTAACAATAATCCAAAACAGTTATTCAAAAACATTCTTTCATTTATACAGTGATATGATAGTCATTCCTACAAACTATGACAGACAAAAAAAAATACGAAGAATTTTATTTGGTTATGGTAAAATGCATGAACTTGCTTATTTATTTAAAACTTGTTTGGTTGGTAGCACTTACTTGTTTGTGCTCGCAACCTAAAACCAATAAATTACTTTGATACCCAAGCCTAACCTGTCAACAATTTATTCACCTCGTACCGATTTACACTTCGCATGAAACGCGTAAAATTCATTTCGTATGAAACTTAACCGAATTAATCATTACACAGTTTTGAAGCTAAGAGTTTGAAGAATCGAAGGAACCAGTGAAAGAATAGTGAAAGCAATTTGATTCCTTAAAAAATGATAATCTGTCAGTGGACGACGAACTTTTGCTTTAAAGCCTAGTCACTTTTTCCCATTGTTCAGCTCGTACTGGTGGTATTCACATGTACTGGTTTCCCCTAAATGTTCAGTTGTATTGAGATTATTATCAGCATTGGAAATTAGTAAAAAAAAGGATCTCTGAAATTTTGATTTTGGATTGAATTTGAAACGTGGGTGGATCTAGTATTTGGATATAGTGATAAGATCAAAAGAGAAGAAAGAGGTGGCATAGTCCGCCCCAATCTGTGGCATCGAGATAACACACGTGGTACGGTGTTGGATCGTTATTTTATTCAATTTGCGGCCTACACAACCCCAGGACTTAGAAGCAGTCTGCACAACACAATAACGAAACCTCTTTCGATCGCTCGCTAATCTTGATACACCGACAAAGCTTTCAAAGCTGCATAGAGACATAGATCCTATCCACTCTATACACAAATAACACCTGACATTCTTTTAATAATTTTTTTCGGACAATACATATTTTGCTAACGTCACTGAACCCTAAATAGCTCGGTGAACCGCAATTTCTTCTTTATTCAAAATTAGCAAACTATACGCGCGATACAGCGCGAGGGAAACATTGAATTGCCAATAAATAATATACAAATATAAAATAAGATTACCATGATTCCAATTTTACATTTTACAATTTAATCACTTGAGAAAATAATAATAATTTGAGAGGCACGGAGTTTGAAATGTTCAATTTAGAACATTTTCAAAGTTAAAAAAATTCAATTTTGAATACCTAGTTCGTGCATCGTTTTATTTTAAAGGCCAATTTATTTTTTATTTTTTCACAGAATAATTTGAAAGGGGCTTGGACAATTAGAAAGCTACTTTAAGAATATTCAGTTTTTAATGCTTTTTCGGAGTTTTCCAAGTGTGCAGGATTTTAATTTAAAGTTATTCTATAGTGAAATAGTTAAATTTCAAATATGCATCAGTATTAAATTAGTTATTTGGAATGTTTTATTCCGAAATTATTAATTTTGACGTTGTGTTCCAAATTTGAAATGTTATTTCAGTTTTGTGGAATTAAAATTGTAGTTTTCAGTTTTGAAGATATCTAATTGGATAATATTTACCCTTAGACGTTCCCATTTTGATTGTATAATTTTTAAAGTTTCATTTTTAATCTGCCAAATTATTATTTACAATTATCGAAAAATCGGAAATTTCACAATTAATTCGGACAAATGATTTTCTCTTTTTCTTTAAAAAATCATTTGTCCGAATTCATCGTAAAATTTCGATTTTTCGAAAAATGTAGTTAAGAAATATCAGACCTGAATATGGAAATAATATGTCTTAAAAATTATCAAATTTTTATTGCTCTAAATATAAAGTTCCTGATTGTGAAAAAAAAATGGAAATTTTGACGTTTTGAAAGCTGCGAATTTCAAATTTAATTAATTAATTTATAATATTAATTTTCACATTTAAAAGGCTATAAATTTGATATTGTACAATTTTTTAGCATTTCAAATAAAAGAATCTGCCCGCTTCGCGGGCACATTCTCATCGCGCTCTTCGCGCGCAGCTCGCTTTAATTTTTCTAACTATAAAGTATCGTTATTTTTAAATGATGAAATTTAAAAAATTCAGAAATGAAACCAAACCATTTTCAATGTTTCGATACATGCTTTCAATTCACTGCTGTTTAATATTAAACGAGTCGAATTTGAAATAATTTAATGTTGGAAGATTCAAGCTGAAATTTGATCAAGAAGTAAGATTAAAAATTTTGAAATTGACAGTTTTGAAAGGTCTAAAAATGGGAAAGTGATACAACTCTTATATTATCTGCAATTATTTTGACTTTTTTATACAATAAACTAAGAAAGTTAAAGATTCCACTCATGCTTGAAATTAAAAAGTTGTATTGTAATAGATTTGATCAATTTGATTATTTGTACTAAAACGAATATAAGAAGTCAAAAGGGTTAGGCTTTTTCTTTCCTCGAAGCATTTTAAGTATGAAAAAATAAGAAACTTAGTAACTGAAAAGGAAAATTAAACAAACGTAATAAGTAAAACGCAAAATATATTTAATTAAAAAATATTAGTTTCCAATTATTAATTTCATTTTGTTGTACAGTTCCGAAGATTTGAAATTGATCCCACAGAATTTCATATATTATCAATTGAATATTATTTCATTTTACACTTACTTATTTATTTCTAAACTTTAAAGAATAAAACGGAGCAATTTGAAGAAACAGTAATAAAAAACAAAAGCATCTCAGCGAACCAACTTCATGCTGCGAACGAAATGTTTTAGCTGCGTATGCTATATGCTTGTAGATTATTATAATCAATGTTTAATAAAAAATTAATCCGTTAGCATGAAATTAATTAGTGAAAGTAAACAATTTAAAGTCAATTTGTGCAATTGACAGTAGAAATAACTGCAAAAATAATTTGTGAAATTTAGCAACTTTTATCTTAAACACAAAGTTTAAAAAAATGTATTTTGTATAAAAGTGAATACTTTTTAGGTAGAACCTATTTAAAAATTAAGGGTGGCATTATATCCCCTCAAGTCGAGGAAACACAAGTTTCAGGATAGAAAGAGACAAATGATAAATAATAAGAAAAACTTTTAGCAAATTAATTTTAAGGATGGTTCTGCGTGGCTAGGTAGTTGAATTTTGGAAACTAAATCCAAAATATATTGTAATGGAATATGGAAAACGTTTTCTCTAAAAATTTCAGAACCTCCAGTGGGGTTTATTTTTTAAATTAAATTAATTAATTGATTATTAATTATTCAAAGTTAATTTACAAGAAATTAGATTTAAAAAATTATGATTTTAGTATGTGTCTTATGGAGTATGATTTGCGCCATATCTCACATTTTGATTTTTATTTACGTCAAGAAACAACTTTGGAAATCGAAAAACTAAAATATTCTAATCAAAAGGGGTTGAAACATGTGACACATTTTGCATTTTTAAAATAATAATTCCACTCAACAAATTAAAACAGCCTGGCTTCATAAATTGTTTGACAATTTTTTAATTATGCTCAAAGAAATATAGTACTCTTTTGTGGAAAAAAAATTAGATGTACTTTTGATTAAAGGCACCACACACGACCCTCGTTAATATCGTTTGAAACTTTTTTAAGCCTTGGAAAATGAACAATTTATTACAAGTTGGATGACTGCAAAATGAAAAAAATTACAATTTTGAACCGTGCGGAAAGAGAAGCATTTAAGAGTCAACAATTTTAAACGTTCTAAATCGTCTCCATCCTTAATTTAAAACCTATAATATGTCACAAATTGTGATTAAAAAATTAAAAAATTAAATTCATTGTGATTATTAAACTTTTTAAACAATATCTAGCAATTCAACTATAAACAAGAAACAATTTAAAAAATGTTAAGTTATGATATGAAATGGTATGTATAGAGGAATGAACAATTATTTGAGAAATTCCAAAGTGAACAGTTTAAAAACTAGGGCGTTCAGAGTTGTACCATTTTAAATTAGAAAAATTTACAATTAAGAAAATGTAAAAATAAAATCATTTGAGATGGGTTGTTGATGGGTTTAAAGATGGGTTGTTAAAAATTAGTCAGCTTCTAGTTATACAGAAATTACCGTGTGAATATACAATTTCTATAAATTAAAAGTTAATTTCTATTTCGGAGCAGTCTAAATTAGAAAACTTTAAATTTCAACTAGCCTTAAATTGAACTATCAAAACTTTTCAAACTTTAAAATTGATATTAACAAGAACAATTTGATCTACGCACTCTGGGATCAAAATTTGATACCTTGGGATTTGGAGTAAAGTTGTGTAATTTCAAACTATAAGCAATAAGTTTTGCCGGGTATGAACTTCAAACAATTTGAATTTTTATTTAAAAGTATCTCTGATTGTAAGTGATCGCAGGTGGTTTCTAATAACTATAAAATGATTTAAAGTGATAACAAGTGTTTTCCCCCCATTATTTCCAATATTGACACTAATTCGTTAAGTAAACATTATTCTACTTGACTTGTATTATGAAATTAAAATTGGTTATAGCTCTGAACAAACACTGTGTAAATAAAGTTTTATATTAAAAAATGTGATTTCAAGTGATTTCAATGGAAATGTAGGGTAGGGTGGGGTCAAAAATGTCAAAATTTACTTTTCCTAACACTGTGTCCAAAGGAAATTAGGCATTGCCTTGTTTTTTGCTTAAAAATATACGTAAGACATTAAAGTTCCAAATTGTGATCATAATAAATATATATGTGTTTCATATATTATATTATAAATTCCTATAAATACTTTCTAATGGTACTTCTTGCCCCGTACGTGAGGCAAAAAGGTAAAAAGGTTAAAAGTACCAACATAAATAGAACGAAATTTAGTATTTTAAATTGCACAGATGGAACTCGCGTAATATAGAAACATAATAATATCAATTTTTAGATCACTTATACGTTTTGAGACTTGTTCGTCATCACTTCCAACAAAATAGTTCAGCTTTCAACCAATAGTTATATTTTCAAGCCAAAAAGACGAATTTTTTCGAAGACAGTTGAATTTTTAACAAAAAGTTCATTTTCAACCAAAAAAGATGACTTTTCTACCATAAAAGTTTTTGCACTGGAAAAATTGCTCACAGGGGATACTTTTAGAATAAGCTTCAAAATTTAACAATTTACAATCAACATTTTTTAAAAAACACAAAATATTTTCAACAGTAACTCAGGCAGAAAATTTATGCACAGTGGACAAAATTATACATAATTTTTTCGACTATGCATAACTTTTCCGCCTGGATAAGCTATCTGTGCTATAAGAATACATAGTCACGCATTAAATTCAACTTACTTATGCCAATGGCACGTAGAAATAAATTTTAATATTAAAATGAAACACTGACGAAAAACATATTTTCTGTGCAAGAATACAACTTAACATCAGCAACGATCTCAAAAACAGCTGTCAGAGGCTGCTAGTGGCTATGGAGAGTTCAATTTTGAGTCGACCGATCGAGGGAAGATGTCAAAACGTGTAGCAAATTCTAAGTTTTGAAGTCATCGTACTCTCTAAATTCCATGGAGTGAATATTTCACTCCATGGTTGGAGTGGATACTACTTCTTTGAAAATCGTTTATTTCTGGATAAACGAATTTAAACATGG
>JAUMHM010000016.1:18716967-18732224 GCA_032362435.1 Melikaiella ostensackeni
GAGGAATTAAAACACATTAGCTACGCTGTTATATCAGACATAAAAGAACATAACACGATTGCTGTACATCTCTTTCAAAAAAAAATTAATAACCTTTTTACGCGAAACAGGAATTCTTTTGAATGAGATAATGTACTTTACCGAAGGGTCAGCAGCACAATACAAAAATCGCAAGAACTTTGTTAATTTGACACACCACGAGAAAGATTTTGGTTCTACAGGCAAATGGGACTTCCATGCAACTCCCCATGGCAAACGACCTTGCCATGGAATAGGAGGTATTGTTAAACGGGCAGCTGCCAAAGCAAACCTGGAAAGACCGTACAATAATCGAATTACTAATTTTTGAGAAATATTTCGATGGGCTAAGTTAAACTTCAAGAATATTCATGTACAGTTCTGCAGTAGTGAAGAATATAAAGCGGAAGAAAATTTATTAAGTGAACGATTCAAGAATTCCATTACGATTGATAGAACGCAGGAAATCCACGTTGTCATTCCAATTTCCATCACAGAAGTGAAGACGAAACTTTTTTCCAATTCAGAAGATTTTAAAGTGGCAACTGTTTCAAGAACAACTAAAACTAGAACTTGTAGGCCGCGCAAAATTTCTCGCACGAATTGAGAAGTCCGAAAATCTTCTGACTGTTTACTAATAACTAAGCCGCAGTGCGGCCCGCCGTTGTAACACACTTTATCATGCAGGATGTTGCGTTTGAATTTTTTTCTTCCAAACTACTGGTTGGACCACGATGAAATTTTAAGAACTTGTAAAGCACATGTAGACCTTCATTTGGCAAAAAATGTAGTATTTTCAAAAAAGCGATTTTTTTTGAGTTTGCAGAAAAAGAGTAAAAAAAATGTTCTTTCTTTGATTTTTCTATATATGAAAGTAAGTTTTATTACAAGAAGTTTGAGACCTTAAAAAGCTGAATCGGTTAATTTAAACCGAAGATATGATGTTTCCAAAGAAAAGGTACAAAAAATTTGCTCACTAGTAGAGGTCTGATTACGTCGAGTTACACGCAAATCCCTTTCAAGCATGAAAATTCTTGTGATCACTTGACTCCACCACCTACATGTCTTTGGGGTTGCTGAATTCGAATCTGGGGTCCTTTTGACCCCATCAGGTTTCAGTTCGTTCACAACCTTAAAAAACAGCTAAAAATTATTTTGGCGAACGAAACCTTAAAAAAAAGTGAGTTTTCATATTTTTGGAGACGCTGACTCCGGATTTTGTGTCCGTTGAGCCCTATCAGATCACCTTTCGACCTTAACCTTGAAAAAAAGCTTAAAAACAATCAAATACCATAGAGTGTTTATTATACTCCATCAGGTCACCGTTTGTTCCTAACCCCAAAAAATAACCTGAGAACACTGAAATAATCAATTTTGGAGTAAAGGCATAAACCTTCATTCATTTTTTCTTGTCGTATTCTGCTCTTTTATTCTCAAAAGATCTATGAAGAGGCTTTATCTCACGTTTTATGCCCTTTCCAAAATGCTCTCTTTACAGCGTCTAACAAAGGGAAGAGAGGAAGTGCAGCTTCAGATTCCTCAAACACCCTATTTTACCAAAGTTTTTCGCCATATCAGCCACTATTTTTTTTGAGTCTCTACTCTCGTGATTTCCCAGGAAATTTTCTACAACTTGCTTGAAACTATTTCATGCTGTCTTCTGTTTTGGTTTCATTGACATGATGAAATTCTCATCATTCAGCATTCTCCGAATTTGTGGTCCACTGACAATTTTACATCCGATAATTTTGGAAATTTTCCTCTTAAATACTCGAAGCAACTTCCTTCTCCCTTGAGGGCTTTCACAAACTGTTTCATTAGACCAAGTTTTATGTGAAGAGGGGGAAGTTATACTTTTTTTTAGTCAATCAGAGGATCAGCGATGATGTTATTAGAACCTGGTTGAAATGATGTTCTCTTTGGCCATATTTTCTGTTTACAGTGATTGTCTCGATCCCAACTGCCCCATAAGCACAAAAAGCAAGGGTTGTTTGTGAAACCTGATTGCTGCCCTGGTATGATATTCAAAATTTTGATATCCCCACCAACTTGCCAATCGTGTTCTGGATTTTTTATTTTTCTACAACTAGTTCAATATCACTTTATTGCTCTTTCAGCTCAATAAATAAAATGAATTTTTAACAAAGTAGTTGAACTTTCAAGCAAATGGTTGAATTTCCAAACAAAAACAATCAATTATGAACCAAAGTAGGTGAATTTTTAACCAGATAGTCATATTTTCAACCAAAAAGATGAGTTTTCTACCAAGAAGATTAATGTTTTAACAAAAGGGAAGAATTTTAGACAAAAAAACATGAACTTTCAGCAAAATTGTTGAATTTTGAAGTCAAAAAGACGAATTATCTACAAATAGTTGAATTTTTAACCTGAAAATATTATTTCTCAATGAAAAAGTTTATTTTCTACCAATTAGTTGAATTTTCAAATAAAAATAATCAATTTTCATTTAAAAATGAAATAGTTAAATTTTCAGGTCAAAAAATTAATCTTTACAAAAAAAAAACGAATTCTCAATGAAATATTTGAATTTTCCGCTAAATAGATGGATCTTCAACTAATAAGATGAATTCTCAACAAAATAGTTCAACTTTCAGCAAAGTAGTTGAATTTTCAATTAAAAGGAATAATTTTCTACCAAAAAAGACGACTTTACAACAAAATACATAAATGTTCAACCAAATAGTTAAATTTTGATCGGAAAATGATCAATCGAAAATGGAATCATTAGATTTTTAATTACAAAATTTAATTTTCAAAGAGGAAAAACGATTTTTCAAGAAAATAGTTCAATCGTCTACCAATAAAATGAATTTTTGGCAAAGTAATTCAACTTTCAACCAAGTAGCTGAACGTTTAATTAAAAGCGATTAATTGTCAACCAAAATAGGTGAATTTTTAACTAGATAGTCACATTTTCAACAAAAAAGATGAATTTTCTACCAAGAAGATTAATGTTCTCACAAAAAAGACGAAATTTTGACAAAAAACATAAACTTTCAACAAAATTGTTGAATTTTTAAGTAAAAAAGGCGAATAATCTACAAAACAGTTAAAATTCCAACCAGACAATATTATTTCTCGACAAAAAAGTTAATTTTGTACCAAATAGTTGAATTTCCCAATAAAAACAATCAATTTTCAATAAAAATGAAATAGTTAAATTTTCAGGTAAAAAATTAATTTTTATTCTAAAAAAATGAATTCTCAACGAAATAGTTGAATTTTTCACCAAAGAGATGGATCTTCAACTAATAAAACAAATTCTTAACAAAATAGTTCAGCTTTCAGCAAAGTAGTTGAATTTTAAATCAAGAAGATTAATTTTCTACCAAAAAAGACGAAATTATAACAAAATACATAAATGTTCAACCAAATAATTCAATTTTGATCTGAAAATGATCAATAAAAAATGGGATCGTTAAATTTTTAATCAAAAAATTTAATTTTTAAATAAAAACGAATTTTCAAGAAAACATTTCAATCTACAACTAATAAAATGAATTTTTAACAAAGTAATTCAACTTTCAACCAAGTAGTTGAATTTTCAACTGAAACCTTTAATTTTCAGCCAAAAATAGATTAGTTATATTTTTATTCAGGAAAATTAATTTTCAACCGAAAAAAATAATTTTCACAAAAATAGTTTAATCTTCAAAGAAATTGCAAAAATTTGAACCAAAAGAGATGAATTCTGAACTAAAAATATAAGAGTACACTTTTCAATTAAAAAGAATTAACTTTCAACCAAAAATATATGGATCTTTTCATTGGAGTATATGAATTCAGATCACATTTAAGCGAAAAATCAAGAAAAAAGGGAAATAGGGGAAGTTTCTTGAAGGCAGGAAAAAAAAGAGGAATTCTTTAAGAAGGGGTAAAGGGGAAAAGGGGAAATCTGGGAAAGAGTGTAAAGTCTACATTTAAATGTTTTACTTATAAAATAAAATTATTAATTTCTATTTTTTCAAGTATTTCCAAAAATTGTTATTCACATTTATATTTACCATGTGTAATGTCACATTCTGCGTTAACCCCTCCACCCTACGTCACCAGTTGTCACAAAACTTGTTACCCCCCCTCCTCCTGGCAGTATTAAATAATTTTTGAACGGCCCCTAGCTATTGATTAAATTTAATTCATATTTCACATACAGTAGTATTTTTAATTAATGATTATCCACTGTAGGGAGATTTCCCCTATTCGTTGGACAAAAATTTAAAGACCCTCAGTTCATCCATTATCTGTATTTGTACATAATTTATAAAAGCAGAGTCTCTCCATCTATAGTTCTTATATTATAGAATATATAACTGTTATTATTTATGTACAACATGTACACATGGACATCTGGATGAAGATCTTCATTCGATCGATCGAACAAACTTAATAAATTATGCAAAAGCTTCGAAGCCGGTGGATTGTCAGTTATGCTACCCCCTTGAGTCTCCCGAGTACACCACCACCCCCAGCCCCCTCTTGAGACGAGAAAGAAGAATCGACAAAAACTGACAGCGGAGCGACCGGCCATTGTTATGCCCCGAGTGGAGACAGTAAACAGTCATTGTTGTATCAAACACATTGTTACCCCGCCTTTCAGTTCCTTTTTACGTCGCCACGGTGAATCTGCAACCACTCCCCCCCTCCCTTTCGTCGCAATCTTTGTCTGAACCGACAGGTCATTTCCGTACCAACGAACGTGGTGGTATTTGAAACTTTAAGGAGGTTCCCGTTTTGGACATTGTCACTTTTTTTGATGGCCGTGTTTATTTTCATCGAAATTTGGTGAGCATAGACTAAATTTTTGAAGATCGAAATGAAATCTACTTTTTTATGAAAACTGTTTGTGCATTAAAGAAAAAGACTCAAAAAGTTCACAAATCATACAAGAAAGACGGAGAAAGTATAAGGCAAAGATCTCTTTCCTTTCTGCCCTCTTTTTTCTTTTGTTACATTTTTGTCTCTAATGAACCATTCACACTGATTTTTTGAAACGTGCTCGTTTTAACGACTTCTTGTGCAATTTTCCTGTTTGCACAAGATGACTTTGTTAGAGTTCACGTTTTTTAAAAGTTATTTTTTCAAATTTAGCAAAGAGAGACATTGAGCCATAGACTTTGGTTCATGAAGAAAAATGGAGGGTCAAAGTTAGAGAGTCAGCATTCAGAGAGTCAGTCTGACCTTCTAGGTGGTCGAACGGGCCTTTCATCATTTTTTCAACATAGAGAGACTCTCATTTGATGTTCAGCCTGACTATTCACAGAGGTTCAGACTGACTATCAGGATTATCAAGTTATCCTTCTGGGATGGTCAATACGATCATCTTGTTTTCACTCATTTCGACCATCCGTGGAGGATCAGATGAACCGTCGCGAATAGTCAATCTTTACGCATCAATCATGCGCGTGAAAATTAAAAGGTCACGTGACTCGAACAGAGACCATTCACCATTTTCGGAGTGAACAAATGTTGTTGAGCCGCTCAGCGTCATGTTTCCTATGGATTAAATTTAAACAGATTTTCCATCAGCTTCATCTGCTTGTCGATATTTGGGACATGCGTGGAGAGTGAAGTGCATAAGGGAGAACATGGTTTAAAGTGGATTACGTTTTTTGCTTTGGATTTTCAACGTCAAATTTGATGCTTAGGACAAAGGCGTCACTCGACGCTCAGCAATAAATGTGTTCTCACCGTGTCGTTTTTGACTGAAAACGTGCTAAAAATGTCATCATTCATTGATGATACAGAAATGAGAGTTACGAGATACGTGATGCACATTTATATCGATTTCTGAATTTACTCCAGTGTTTGAAGTAAAATTCAGTGCAGTGACGCCGTGTCCTTAGCTGTTCGTGCTTCAAACAATATATTGTATCAAATTTATGATCAAATGTTGTTTGGTCAACCTCTCGATTTTCTTATTAAAATCGAAGATCTTTAAGATCGAGATGATATTCACTTTCTTATGAAAATTTTATTGTTTTAAAATGGAAAACACCAGAAAGTTTTGTGCATCTGTGCATGGGAACCTTTTTTAACCAAATGCAAGATAGATTTTTTAATTTATTGGTATTATTTTCAAAGGTTTCTTTGTTTTCTTTTTTGTTGAAGTCAAAACATATTTTCTTGTTAATATGAGATATCTCCTTTGGAAAAACCCATGGATCTTATTTGAATTTGATTAATATATGTTTCATTATTTATAACTGTAGTTTTAATATAAATTACCCCTGATGAAGAAGTCTAAATTGACTTCAAAACATGTTGGTCCCCAGTGCTATAAAAAAGAGGGAGAAAAAATAAGGTTGCCAGAACGATGTACATAAATTGAGGTATAATAATCAATATAATTGAAATATACTCGTAATTCTGGTACTTATCTAAAAATAAGTTTGCCAAAAAGGATTTGCATACATTAAGGTGAAAGATATGATACCCTCGTTACCTATAACAAATAGTACTCATGAAGATGCGTATTGCGTATCATTAAGTAAAACATTATTTTTCTCAGCTTCAAAAAATTTTCTTATCGCCAGCAATTTCGATGTTTTTATATAGTTTCTTATACTCATATTAAATTTTTGGTAAGGCTAGCAAAGAGTTATTGTTGATAAATTTTTACAGGGAAAACTGTTTCGATAAAGAAATGATGATACAGCATTGAAATATATCGAAAAAAATCGCTGTTTTCAAAAATTCAAACTTCAAAAAGTTTCTGCTAACTAAAAATATTCCAAAAATCCAAAATAAAAAAATCATGGGGACTCACTTTGATGTGTAGAAAAAGATTTTTGCTATCCATAGTAAAATCCTCAAAAATTGCTTCGGCCCACCCTAATGATTAAGCCACAATACCATTATTAAATAACACCATTCAATTGTTTATTTATAAACCGATACAATCTGTTTCTATTCTATACAATTTGACCTCATTTAAGATAACTTCATAAAAAATTAAAAATATTAATTGTTTTAAACAATGCTTCTGGAAGAATAATTTGAATTTGCGGTTTTCTCAAATTCAGATTTCCGTTAATCTCCCGAATTGTTACAGATTTTTATCAAAGTGATAAGCGTTTCATTATATTTCATACACTATAATAATCGTCGTACCTCTTAGTAATGTAAACATGTTTCTTAGATTCAAATGGAAGAGATTTGAAATTTAACAAGTACAACGTTTGTTTAAAAATGTGTAATTAAATAAATTGAAAAACCTGGTTTTTTAAATTTTCAATAGATTGTATCTTGCACAGCAAAGTTTTTTTCGAGAGTTGAAAATTACATCCTATGCCTCAATTTTTTTTTCTTACAACGCACAGTACGATTTTTCGTTGCATAATTTCGTATAATGTTAAGTTTTTCAGTGCTTAATCTAGACGTTTCCAACGATGGAACGTCAGAAAATACTGTCCTTAATCATAAAATAAAAAAATTATCCAATCGCTCACAACATTTTCTACGATAAAATTGTGTCTATATTTAATTTCAGGTTTATGGTTTGATTAAATCAAAGACCCTATAATTATATAATGAGTAAAAAGCTCAATCCATGCACCTTTTTTCAATAAGTGATCAAATCTCACTTTGAAATCATGGTTATGTTTCCGTAATTAGAGATGATTGATTATTATCTCACTTATTTTTTAATTATATTTCCTTTTCAATGTTGGCGTCTTACGTTAACTTCAATTATACTACAGTATACTTTATGAACTTAATTTTAATTTAATTATTCAATAATCATTCATTAAATATTAAGTTAGACATTATATTACAGTCACTACCAATATGAATTGTTTATAAAAATATATTCGGGCGTCACAGTAGCCGTGACTACTAAGGCACTAATTGCCTTAGAAGCAGGAATAAATACATTGTCGGGGGTTCGGGTCCCTGCTCCCATAAAATTTTTATCAAAACGTATGTTCTATGACTAAATATTTCAGAGAGTTCCTAACACGCTACAGAGCGCTCTTAACAGGCCTTCAGACTATACAAATTCATTCGATTATAATTATTTTTTCTTAAATTATTTATATATAATATACATATATATATGAAGCTTGACCATTATTACTATTTTGTTCAATTATTAATGTCTTTTATCCCCACCTATGAACCTCATTCATTTTATAAAAGCAACGTTCAATACATGGTAAACAACCTCGGTAACAAGCAAGCGCACATGAAACGAAAATCGGTTGCAGTTTAATATAGACGACGGTAACATGTTTCTTATTTTAATCTTCTTAAGGTATAAGGTTCAAGCTTTAATTTAAGCCTTATTAGAAGTCTCTAGCACGTCAGATTTGACAGCTTTGTCATTTTCTAAAATGGTACAAATTTTTCAAAGTCGATAAAATAGTGTTCGTTTCTTTAAACATCGCAATAATAGCCATATTTTTCAAGAAGGAATTCTTTGATTTTTGATTTCTTGTTTGAGGACTTTATTTCTTAGATTCAGATACACGAAAGAAAATTGGGACGGGTTACTTCGAGCCACCATGGGTAAAAAATGCAAATTGATTTTGAAGGAAATGAGAAATAATTTTGGAAACGTGTTGACAAGATCAGTAAGAGGAAGTACTAGCACTGAGTTAGTTGGAACTAAGAATGCTGATGGTGAAATGGTATGGAATACGGACAAAGTGCCAGACTGTATCAGTGATATTTTCAAGAAATCGTATGGAGGTCAAGCTATGGAGCATAACAACTGTGACACAGAAGAGGATATGTTAGACAATTCCGTTGTAGGTGGCGAACGAAGAATCGACATCCGCGATATTATATCCGTAATTAAGAAACTAAAGAATGGTAAGGCTACTGGTGTGGATAGTATCACCGCTAAAATGCTTAAGGGTGGTGGCGGATATTTGTTTGTATGGCTAAGCAAATTTATAAATATGTGTGCTAACTGGCTAAAAACGGTGGAGTTCCAGATGATTGGAGAATGTTGGTTTATACTAAGTGAAAACAACAAGGCAAATACGTCCCTTCAACTAACACATTAAGCAATTTTGACTAGGCAAAATAGTTTCAATAATTAGGAATATATTGTTGGTTTCACAGAAAAAGCATTCTTGACCCAGCGAATTGAGTTTCAAATTTTACTAATCCTAAAGTGCGTCTCATATATTTCATATTATCCTGTATGAATATAATTGTTCCGAATCTCGAAAATTATCATCACAGTTTTTAAAAATATTTCTTTTCCTCGGACCTGAGTTGCAGTCAAAGAAAACATCTTGTATCCAATAGATTCCTTTGACGCATCTTTTCACTTAAAGGACTTAAACAACGAAAAAGGTTAGGTTTTAGAAAATTCAAACAATCGTTTTTACATCCAACTTTAAACACTAAATTCAATTGAAATTTTTTATGAAAGAGCATACTATACCTATAATCATTAGCTCACTTCACTATTATTGAAAATATTGACAAATGATGTAAACAATCGAGATTTGGACACAAGTACTTCACACAGCGTCCTTTGGCGATAGAACTTGGACGAAAAGCAGCGTCGCCCGATCAAGACGCCTCTTTACGACGGCTAACACACTAGATATTCATCATTATTAACTAGAGTTGCCATGTTAGTGAAATTAAATTTCGTTTACTAGGTGTTACTAGGCTGGTGTAGTTGAATCAATTGTATGCCCATAATTCTGTAAGTAAGGATTCCTTGTCATTCCAACTAATGATTGCTAGAAAGATGGATCAGCGACCCGTTTCGGAGCGATGCTGGGGAAAGAGTGTTTCGCTTGAATGAACAACACTTCTAAATTCATCTAAAATTGATCCCTTCACCTACATATCCTTTACTTGCCCTTGTCAAATAAATTCCTTGATCCCCGGTAGTATGTCGAGGCTAGAACCAAATGAGTTACACTTACCCCGAAAATGATTTGGCTCAGTGGTATAATAAATAATAATTACTTCGGTTTTAAGTTACTTTCATGGATTCGGACTGAATACAAATAAAATCATCCCCAACGTCTCCTAAACACGAATATTTTCCTCCCCAATCTTTAACTCAAATTTGATGAGGTGTAGTCTAATACTTGTAGGAAACGTATAGGCCGTAGGGAAAAGGCGTTGCAGACGTTCAAGCATCGATTTCTCCTTGTATTTAGCATACGTCACCGACAATGGCGAGTCGTCAGTATACCGTAGCTCCTGTAGCTCATTCATCCTGGACCCCTTGGTTGTCGCATCGCGCAGCCGGGGAAAAAACCATAAAAATCACGAAATCAAAACATTTTACAGAATCACGCTTGCGTCACAAGCTCGCCGAATAACCATTCGTTATCCCGGACAATAGGCCGTACAATGGCCCCTACAATGGCACTGATTTTGCGCACGCTTATGATATATTATGGGAAAGCGGAAACGTATGTTTTACCCCAGTTTCCCCCGTTTAGTGGCATTTAGTGCGCGCCGCTGATTCGCGTGGTATTTATTTTATCTAACGGTCCTCGTTCTGTCACCCTCGCTCTGTTTCCTTTCTTCATTCTCTTTCTCTTGCTTCCGCCCGCGTCACAACTTCTCGTCTCTATATACTACATAATACTACTCTTTCACTATATCACCCTCCTCCTCCTTTCAACCCCTCACTTTCACCCCATACCAATCGACTTCAACAACGACATTTATCATTTGCCATCATTTGCTATTGCCACCATCTCTGATGTGGATGTTAACGGAAATGTAGTGCCATTATTTGTCCAAGAAGAATCGGAAAAAGCTAATTTTTCATGTTTTAAATTAAGTTAAGGTCAATAACGAATAACGTCAATATATTGACGCTAATAATGAGCTGCGTTTTTATTAACACAGATAGTGGTTTTTGGTTTACGGAATGTGTGAATGAGACTCTAAAGCGAAGAGATTTAAAGAGTCGTAGAAATACAAGAGCTTACATGAAAAGATGTATAGATGAAAAGGAAGCAAAAGATGTGTGCAAAGATATCACCCACTCGCTATATCACCCTATTCTTTCAATCCCTCACTTTCACTCCATACCAATCGACTTCAACAACGACATTTATCATTCGCCATTATTTACTATTGCCACCATGTATGATGTGGACGTTAATGGAAATGCGTAGTACCATTATTTGTCCAAGAAGAATAGGATAGAGCTTAATTATCATGTTTCAAATTAAGTTAAGGCCAATAGCGAATGACGTCAATATAAATACAAGAGCTTGCATGAAAAGATGCATGGATGTAAAAGAAGAAAAAGATGTATGCAAGGATATCACCCACCCAATATATCACCCTCTCCTTTCAACCCCTCACTTTCACCCCAAACCAATCGACTTCAACAACGACATTTATCATTTGCCATCATTTTCTATTGCACCCATCTCTGATGTGACTGTTAACGGAAATGTAGTGCCATTTTTTGTCCAAAAAGAATCGGATAAAGCTAGTTTTTCATGCTTTAAATTAGGTCAAGGATTAGATAAATTTCTTTCGAGTTTTATAAGCAAAAGATTCAAGGATAAGAAAAAAGTTAATAATTTATTCTGCAATCTAAGAGTAATATAATAAAGGAGTTAATATTTCAATGGTGTGCCTGAAACCACGAGATTATGAGATATTCAAGAATCTATAAGAATGGGCGAACTATGAGATTCAGCTCTCAAAGGACGTTTGTCGCTGGCGGTGCGGTAGTCGCTTGGTTAATTTCATTTTTGCTTTTTATACCCGCATTCATCGACTTCAATTCTATTCCAGACATTTCCCTCTTTCTCGCGCCATTGCCGAGGCAACATTACTTTCCTGTCCGCTGATTGTCAAAAATGTGAGAACATCATACGTTTGAAGAAGCACATCTTTTCGAAATTCTTTATTTTAATTTTATTTTCTATACAAGCAACGGTAAATGCTTTTAGTATTGGTTTTTAGTTATTTTATTATAATTTCAATACAGGCAGCGTCTATTCTAGCTATCGTAGTTTTAGTATTCAAACTGAAGCGTGGCTCACGCTTAACTGAAATAAATATAGATATTGAGGAGCTGATCTGCAAATTAAAACATGGAATAGCCATCTAAATATTCAAAAATAGAAAATTTTTAACATTCAAAAATTGAAAAATTCCAATTGAACAATTTTGAGTATCGCAAAGAATTTAATATTTTATAATTAAAACTTTAAAACTTTTCAAATACAGCACGTGATGTTAGTATTTGAAATTTAAGTGTTGAAAATAAAACAATGCGAAATTCAGACAAATAAAAATTATAAATATAAATTAAAATTATGAAATTAGAATCACGATTACATGAATTTGAGCACTTCAAAATTTAATTGTTCTATATACACTACCGGAGAAAATTATCTACACGCCTGTTTTTTAGCTGTTGCTGAAGTATCTTAATTTGAACATAATCAACATAATGTCAATTTTATAAAAAGATAATGCAAAAAACATCGAATAACGATGTTTAAAAAAAAGTGGAATAAGTCGAGAAATATTTAACATTTCTTTAAGTTTTTGGGCTTATTTTGAAAGTCAGTTTCCATAGTATTTTTAAACTGTCAAGATATTTTTGGAAATTTTTTCCTGGATTCTGCCTCAGAGTCAAAATTAGTGCAAAAAAATCACAAATTTTTCAAAAATATGTACACAGCCGTGCAAAAGTTTCCGACCACCTCTTTTTCGATGACTGATTAAATTCTCTTCATTTTAATTATGCCAGAGCTAAAAAATTTTCTCTTTAAAGAGTCAAATGCTCTCAAAATTATGTATAATGTGAGCCCAGGATGAAGCCAATGTGTATATATTTTGAGCAGATATTGCTAAAATAGTGTAAATTTCAATGTTTTCTCAAATTTCCAATAATTTCCGTAATAATCAATATTTTTTAATGTCCTTGGGCTCATTTTAAAGCTATTTTTCCACAGTATCGCAACAGCTTATGAGCATAAATTAAAAAAAATTTCGTATTACAGTTCAAGAACTTGAATCTGTAGCAAAAAAGTTGGAAAAATTTCAGTATTCTTTCTGGTAAAAACAATATTTTTGTAAATATGTGAAACGTGTAACCATGAAGTTTCTATGAAAATTTCATCAAAATATATATATTTATTTTATTTTTATTTTTATTTGCCTACAGATAAGATTCTTTTAAATTTCTCCAACTTTTTTGTTACAACTTTAAGCTCTTGCACTGTGAAAGGATATTTTTTAGGTTCATGCTCATCAGCTGTTGTGATACTGTGGAAAAATAGCTTTAAAATGAGTCGAAGAACATTAAAAAATATTGATGATTACGGAAGTTACTGAAAATTCAATAAAACATTGAAATCTACACTAATTTTGCAATATCTACTTAAAAAATAGACAAATTGGATTCATCCTGGACTGACTTTATACATAATTTTGATATCATTTGACTCTTTAAACAGAAATTTTTTTAGCGCTGGCATAATTAAAATTAAGAGAACTTCATCAGTCATCAAAAAAGAGGTGGTCAGAAACTTTTGCACGGCAGTGTAAATACTTACCAAAACTTGTTTAAAATCATTATTTATCATGTTTGAACAAATTTTTATAACAATTACAAGAATATTATTGTTTAATTTTTTTTTCAAATATTAAGGTGAGTACAATTATTATTTGACATTTTGCGACTTTTTTGCACCAAATTAGACCCTAGGACAGAATCTAGGTAAAAAATTCGAGAAAAATATTTAAACAGCCTAGAAAAATACTATGAAGATATTCTTCTAAAATGAGCTCAAGAACTTTGAAAAATGTTAATTATTTCCGGAGTTATTTCAATTTTACGAAAACATCCAAATTATACGTTTTTTTGAAATATCTTATTACAAAATTGAGATTGTGCCTTCAACTTGGGTATATTAGACGCAGAATTTTATTGTTATTTGCGGAAATACGACGAAAAAATTTTCATGTTATTATAATCAAAATTTAGGCACTCTAGCAACAGCTCAAAAAATAGGCGTGTAGATAATTTCCGCCGGTACTATATCAAAACATTTTTTAAGAGAATTTTTTTAATTGTATGGTTTGATAATGTTCGAATGCTCTGCATGCATTTCAAATTTTTTTATTGAAAGATTCAAAAGGGAAAAATTTTTAATTGGAATCTTTTAGAATATAACTTTAACGTTGAAGTGAAGATACAAAGTTCAATTCTGATAATTGAATTATTTTTGAATTGGAATTCTCAACATTTAAAAATTTCAAATTTAAATGTTCCAAATTGTACAATTTCAAATGACATGTGACAAAAATTGTAAATTTTTCAACAGAAGTATAAATTGTAACTATTTTAACATCAATCTTTCAAGAAATCAACAACTGAAATTATAGAATCCTTCAAAATTATATATAATACATCACAATTAAACAATTTTAATTTCGTTACAAATTTTTCATTTCCAAATTCAATCATTCTGAACATAAAACTTTTATTATGAGTGCAAACGCTTAAAACCGAAAAACGTCGTTTAATTGTATTATTTAGAAACCTCAAGGTCATAAAACTGTACAATTGATATAATAAGAAATCTTCAGAAACTAAAGCAAAGCAAACTAAAGAATATTCATTTGAAAGCATAAAAAATTAAATAATGAAAGTTTTCCCATATTTGAATATTCAGTATGTAATAAGACTTTGAAAGCATTCGTTTTTGAAATTTCCCAATTATGAGCGCATAAAATTGTAACTCTTTTAATTCGTGCTTGAAAAGTTGATCAATTTCTAATTTGAAACATTTAAAAGTAAATCAACATTATACTTCCAGAATCGGGTATTTTTATACTTAAAGGGTCTCGGAGCAGAAGTGCGTAAGTGCCGAATTTCGAAAATGCATTTTATTGGCTTAAAATAATTGTTTTGACCTGACTCATGACTCTGTAGAAGATTATGGTCCAGTTCGATTTAGAAGTGGGTCAGAATCCATGTTTGGTAATATTTTAAAAAGTCATCACTTCTTTTGCCTGATCTTTTCACTACTTAATAGAGCTAAGTGATAGCTCGAAAGTACTGTCTTGTTGTTTTTCTTTTTAATTAAGAGATAAAAAAGTTATGAAACTCTTTGTGTGTCAATATTCTCGTTCTTGAGGACGTGCCGTACCTTTTAGAAGGTTTTTTTTTCTCGGAAATGGTGATGGTGGTAGTTTTTCTCGGAGGGGTGCTTCTTTCACGATGTTCTTCACGGTTTGATAGAGCTAATTAA
>JAUMHM010000016.1:18738211-18753269 GCA_032362435.1 Melikaiella ostensackeni
GTGTGTTTGTCATATCATACACACTTTGATTAAAATGCGTATAGTCTCTTACGTACAAGGCATCTTGGCCCAGCGTGGGTGTGGATTGTAATCGAGAGAATCGAGAATCTCAACCCCATATTCTGTTCCTATCGTGAGATCTCGTTTGGATTGTCGTGTGTGCTTCGTATCGCCAAGTGTTCAATGATCGTTCTTGCCTCCTGCACAGCCATAATCGACTTACTCTACTCCGATTGGAATTTAAAAATTTCAGATTCTGTACGCTCATTCAGAGCTCAATTGGTACACGAACCTGATCGCTATCGATATTTCTTATCATATTTTGATTATAAACGACAATATCCGTGATTAAGAAACTAAAGTATGATAAAGCTACTGGTGTGGATGGTATCACCGCTGTAATGCTTAAGAGCGGTGGCGGATATTCGTTTGTGTGGCTGAGCGAATTTATGTATATATGTGCTAAGAACAGTGAAGTTCCAAATAATTGGAGAAAGGCGATTATCGTTCCACTCTGCAAGGGAAAGGGTGATAAAGATGACAGTACTAATTATAGAGCGATTAGCCTACGAAGTACCGTGGGCAAAATATTTACCAAAATACTTCTTGGTAAGGTCATAGGAACAACTTAAGAAAGGATCTAGGTAGTCCAATGTGGATTTGTGCCAGGGAGGTCGTGTGCGGAACAGATATTTAGCCTGTGACAGATCACAGAAATAAGTTTGAGAGTAAACAAAAAAGTTTTCTGTGCATTTGCTGATTTGGAAAAATCTTTCAAAACGGTGGATAAAGCTGAACTTTGGGAAGTCTTGAAAAAGTATAGAGTGAATAGATGGCTTCTAAAAGCAATAAAACCAATATACAATGGTAGTAAAGTGAGTGCAAGAATGAATGGACAACTGAACGATTAGTTTGATATTAAACAGGGCATTAGACAAGGCTGCGTGATGTCTTCCTGGATGTTCAATATATACATAGACAAATATCTAAGCATTTTTCTCATCGACGAAGAAGTTGTTGATCTCGGGACAGTAAAAACGCGTAGACTGGCGTTTGGAGATGATAAGATTGTTACAGCAGAATCAGTCGATGATTTGCAGAAAATGATGAGCAGACTGGATACCAGCATAAAGAGTATGGGTCTTGAAGTTCACATGAATGAAACAAAAATAATCGTGTTTGAAAAAACGGGTGAGAAAACAGTATACAACATTGCCTTAAACGAAGAGAGGATAGAACAAGTTGATGATTGCGTGTATCTCGGAAGTTTATTTACTGCTGACGGAAAGATATATGCAGATATCTAAACGTATAAGCGAGGATAGAAAGATTATCGGCAGTGTACGATACATAACTGGAAGTAAAAGTGTCATGCATGAAGGTGAAGTTGCAACACATAATTCTGTGTTTGCACCCACTGTGCTGCACGAAACCTGGATGTATCAAGAAAAGTAAAGTGAACGCGATTGGTATGCAATTTCTGCGGAACATGTGCGGTAAAACGCTAATGGACAAAGTCAGTATTGAGTGGGTTCTCAAAGAATGTGGTTTAGAAGAAATATTGATTGACAAGAGTGAAAGAAATTTGTTGAAATAGTTTGGTCATGTTCACGAAATGATTGAAGGACGTTTAACGAAGCAAGTGTATTTAGGTAAGGTGAATGGTAGCATACCCAGAAGCAGACTGATATAAGAATGGCTGGAATGTGTAAATGTGACTCTAAAGCGAAGAGGTATAAAGAGTCGTAGGAACACAAGAGCTTGTATAAAAAGATGTATGGATGTAAAGGTAGCAAAAGAGTTATGCAAGTATATAGATGTGTGGAGGACAATCGTTTATAAGAAGAAGTGTGATACCTGAAACGAAATATTTTGGACACTCATAGGGCCTCCTGAAGATCTTTGCTTAGTGGATGTGGTTGGGGTAAAGAGTATGAATCTTCCTATGGGTTTATCAGTCAGTTTGAGTGTTTATTTGTGAATCGTGATGCATGATGGCTCTTTGAAGCCCTTTTCCTACACATCCGTTACTTACCCTGATCATGTAAATTCCCTGATTCCCGGTAGTGTAACGAGGTTAGAACCAAACGACTTTCACTTACCTACTAATACCACATACCACATACCACATACCACATATACACTTACCTACTAATGGTTTGATAATAATCATAGTACTTTGGATTTATTATTATTCAATTGCTCCCATCTAAAGTTGTAAAATGAAGAATGTCACGGCAGAATCTTTTTAGTACTCGTCGCTAAGCTTTAAATCGTGAAAAGAAGAATTAAACATTTTTAGAACAAGTTTAAAAAAAAAAATGCTCTGAAATCGATTTGAACCAGAACACCCGAAACGCCACTAATAAAATTAAGTTACGATTTTCTTCAAGATAATAATGTAGTGCGATGCTAGAAGATGCAAAATAAGATAACAAATTTTTTAACCTCTTAATGTAGTTGTAAACAAAAATTGTATAAGGATTTGCCTTGAAATTTGATTTTTTTTCAAGTTGTATATCCGCTGGGATATATAAAGTTGTTTAAGGCTGCTCGTTCGATAACCGAAGTTAAACAGTGCTTAACTTGGTTTTACACAGATGGGGGCCGTTGTACTAGATGGGTGTTTTTATCAGTTTTTGAGCTCACTCATAAAAAATACACTGTTTATGAGGCCATGAATAAATAAAGGTTCGTCGTGCAAGAAAATTCTGGTTATTGAGGGTCATTATTTATATCAATTGTTATAAACATCGATCGGAATATTTTTTTTCCTTTCAAGAGATCTATCCTCGATATAGACAGTGTACAAGTTTAAAATTTCTCTGAGCAATAAAATCTGAGATAACATTGCAAATATGGCAATTTTGTTAAAAAATCATTTGTTTATAACGTTGTACATTGCAAGCGGTTCATCGTACGAAAAAAATGCAGCAAGCAAATAAGTTTTAGTTTTGCTCAGCTATGTTAAATATGATTTCATAATTTTTTTTCTGTAAATAAATAATAAAATTGTTTTAAAAAATTGTTTAAACAAAAATTGACCCATATTTCGAAAACCTATCCAAGATATTCGTAATCCGTGGACTTTTTTTGACCTTTTGAGAAAGAGTAATCTCGGGGACCTATTAATGCATACATAAGTGTTTGTGGCGACTGGATTAAATGTAAGATGCGCAGTGGATTCAGCATTAAAAAATACATCGAAATCATGAATTACTTGTTGTTAAAAAGAATTTCTACATCCATTTCTAGAGCGAAATAAAATTTGTGAAGTTGATCTTGAATTTATTTTAATATTATTATTGGTTTGAGGGTGAAGTGAACTCAAAAACTGATAAAGACACCCATCTTGTACGACGGCCCCTATCCGTGTAAGACCGAGTCAAGGCTCTGTTTAGCTTCGGTTATCGAACGAGAAGTCTTAAACAACTTTATATATCCCAGCGGATACATAATTTGAAAAAAATTAAAATTTCAACAGAAATCCTTATACAGTTTTTGTTTGTGACTACATTAGAAGGTAAAAAATATTTGTTATCTTACTTTGCATCTTCTAACATCGCACTACATTATTATTTTTAAAAAATTGCAACTTAATTTTTTTAGTGGCGTTTTGGGTGTTCTGGTTGAAATCGAGTATAGATCACACTTTCTCGTGAATACGATAACTTGAAAACAATTACAGATAAATCAATGAAATTTGAAGGGCTCATTTTCACAACTAATATCTAAAAACTGACCGAAGGATTTCTAAAAATAATCAATACAATTTTTTTTAACGCCCTATAATACTTTAAAATTGGGTTTTTTATAGTAAAACTTTTTTCATTCACATAATTCGAAGTTCATGCAACAACATAAAAGATTCTTTGTCTTGAGACGAATCGATTGACCTATAATATTATCATATTTCATTGAAGATTAAGGAATCTATGATCATTTATAATATTTTAAAAATTAGTTTCATAGTAAAATTTTGTTCATTAACATAATTCAAAGTTGATGCAAGAAATGAAAAGACACTTTTATTCGAGACGAATCGATTGACCTGTAATATTAATGCATTATACTGAAGAGTAAGGAAGTTATGGTCATTTTGGTCATTTATAGTATTTGAAAAATCTTTTTTTTTCTACAGTATAACTTTTTTCATCAACATAGTTCAAAATTGATGCGAAAACAGAAAAGACTCCTTGTTTCGAGACGAATTGATTGATCTACTTGTATTTTTGCATTTTTACTTCCTCTCTGAGAAAGCAAATACATTTGCTAATTAGTCATAATGAGAAAGCAAAGTGCTCATTAAAAATGAGCACCATACAATTATAAATACAAACAAAGTGGAAACACCCGAGATCGAATTCACAGCTAGTTTTGTGTCACAGTTTTTTAAATTCATTTTACATTGTTATTAATCAATTTATTGTTAATATATTGTTGCTTTCTGTCTCGAAATTTAAAAGTTCTCATATCTTTATGATTATGAATTGCATTTCTCTGTTTTGTGAATGTCAACTTCCGAATGTTTTCGTTCCCAGACTTTCTAATCCGAATTTTTCGGATTTTAGAATTCTGAGTAATACAATCTTTGGAAATTTTGAATTCCAATCCCAGGATTCCTGAATTTTCGGATTTTGAATCCAAGTTTTTGAATTAGCGAATTTTTAATTTGTCGATATTAACGATTTCTATCATCCATAATACACAATAAATTTGTTGATAAATTAATTTGCTTAATCAGAATTTTTTGGAATTTTTGGAATGATACCCGTTTCAATATTTCTGCATCTACACGATTTTTCGTGAAAATGTATCATCGTGAAAAGTGTCCGATTAAGCTTTTTTTACTTACATCGACAACAGAAGGTTTTTTCGCAAGTACGCGTTTTTCTCAACAAAGGCCTGTTTGGAATTTTTCGAAATTCCATCACTAAAAAAAATGAGAAACAAAAAGTCAAACAATGTTCATTTACCTTGCTCTGTTTTTGGATCAACACGTGCAACATATGATGTAAAATCGATAAAATCGATCGCGATTACTTTCTCCAAAGTCTTCGACACAACCTAGTCTTGCTAGACGTCGCCACATATCTATATAGTGGCAATAAGCCTAGACGAACCGAATGAAAAAATCGTTTTTTCTTAAAGTGCAATGTGGGGTTAGGCACTTTTGTTCACTCGGTACCCCTTGGGTTAGGACCTTGACTGACTTTGATGAATTTTTGAAAAATGAAAAAAAAATTATAATTTTTTTAGTTTACACCCTCAAAACAGCGCTTGGTTGAGAAGTCCAAAAATGTGTCAAAGTCAATTTCGAAAAATTTGTAGGATAGGCCCTTTTGTTCTCCGACCGTTAATTTGTTCCGCGCAGTCTGGTCCATACAATTTGGAACACCAGGGTTCTGGAAGAAAATACAATTTCATTCCGTCTATTGTTGATTATTTATTTATTATTTGCTATTTATATATTATTTACTATTTATTTATCATTCTATTTTACCTAATATTCATTTTCCCTAAAATCGTTTAATCGAATAGCAATTTGGTATAGTTTTCATTTATCCTAATGGCCAATTTACCTAATTTCTATTTTTTCCTATAATCATTTGTTATAATTTTTATTTTACCAAATTACAATTTGACATAATTTTCATAATACCGAATTACCATTTAACATGATTTTTATTTTTCCAAAACGCTATGCGACATAATTTTTATTCTTTCGAATAAACACATAACCTAAAATTCATTTAAACGAAACGTCATCAGTCATAATCCCCATGTCAACGAAACTGCATGTGAGAAAAATTTCATTCATCCTAAAATGATGCCCGACATTCTGATTAGCTGAATAATGCCGCGAAAATCAAATCAGCCAATAAGAATACCGGGCGCCATTTTAGAAAGAACGAAATTAATGTTACATGCAGTTTCAATGACATGGAGATTATGACAATCGGCGTTACGTAAAACAAATTTTGGATTATATGCTTATTCAGAAGAATAAAAATTATTTCACATAGTGTTTCGGACAAATAAAAATTTATCTTCAATAGTGATTCGATATCATGAAAATTATGTCAAATTGTGATTCGGAAATATAAAAGTTATGGAAAATGATAATTCGAAAAAATAAAAATTATGACAAATGGTAATTCAGAAATATAAAAATTATGGAAAATGATAATTCGAAAAAATAAAAATTATGACAAATGGTAATTCGGAAATATAAAAATTAAGGCAAATGGTAATTCGGAAAAATAAAAATGAGGTAAATTGGCCATTAGGGTAAATGAAAATTATAGCAAATTACTATTCGGTCAAATTATTTTAGGTAAAATAAAAAATAGAAAAAAATACAATTTGGGGAATATTCATGCGCCTCACATGGAGGAACAAAAGCTCAACAAATCTGACCAAAATTCGAAAATTCAAAAAAATAAATCTAGTATTTTTTCGATATTTAGACACATTGAAGTATCTGATAATAAAGTATTGCATTAATTTATCAATTGGTTTTCAAGAAATCGTGCTTTAATTTCAAAACTTTTTAACAATTTTTTAATATTCGATCAATGAAATATTTTACGAACTAGCGAATATTTGGACATATAAGATAAATTTCTAATTTTGACAGCATTGATTAACACGCATTCGGAGAAAAAAGACTCATCCCTTATTCTTTTTTTGTTGTGAGAATACGAATTGTAATGGCACATTTTTGGAGAAAACGAAATTACATCTACTACCGAGTCTGGACTTTCCAGGGCTCCACCTCTAATCGAAAGAAGAAAAGCAGGGATTTGTAGCATAAGATATATACTACACCTGCATGTATCAATTTTCGCACTTTTTAAAATTTAACGATGTAAAAAATGTAATACTAGGCGGATGCATGAGTCATGGCTCTCAGGAGTTTACCGAGATATGCAAGCACGAACCACGAATTATACTACTATCATCTTCCAGGAGTTTTTGAAGTTACAGATTCCAAATATTGCATGAGAAAATTAAAATTCAAAATGGCCGATCCAAAATATCGACCAAAATCTGTTTAAAAAATTATCGGATTTGTATGAAACTCATTATCCAAGGGTTTTTGAGTCATAGATTCCAAATTTTTAGACAGAAAGTTAAAATTCAAAAAATCCGAACGAATGTGGCGACCAAAATTTATAACAAATTATCCGATTTCTATAAAACTCATTTTGTAGGGGGTTTTCGAGTCACAGATTACAAAGTTTGGATCAAAAAGTTGAAATTCAGAATGGCTAAAATTCAAAATGACAGATCCAATATGGTGATCAAAATTTATAAATTAAATCCGATTTGTATAAAACTTATTCAGGGGGTTTTCGAGTCACAGATTCCAAATATTATATCGAATAGTTAGAATTCGAAATAGCCGACTCAATATGTCGACCAAAATTTTAAAAAATCATCCGATTTGTGTAAAATTCATTTTGTAGGGGATTTTCGTGTCATAGATTACAAATTTTCGTTCGAAAAGCTAAAATTCAAAATGACAGATCCAATATGGTGATCATAATTTACAAATAAAATCCGATTTGTATAAAACTCATCCAGGGGGTTTTCGAGTCACAGATTCCAAATATTATATCGAATAGTTAGAATTCAAAATAGCCGACTCAATATGTCGACCAAAATTTATAAAAAATTATCCGATTTGTATAAAGTTCATTTTGTAGGGGGTTTTCGAGTCAACGATATTAAATGTTGGGTCAAAAAGGTAGAATTCAAAATAACCGACTCAATATGTCGACCAAAATTTATAAAAAATCATCGGATTAATATGAAGCTCATTTTGTAGGAGATTTTCGTGCCACAAGTTACAAATTTTGGGTCGAAAAGCTAAAATTCAAAGCGACAGATCCAATATGGTGACCAAAATTTATGAATAAAATCCGATTTGTATAAAACTCATTATCCAGAGGTTTCTCGAGTCACAGATATTAAATTTTGGGTCAAAAAGGTAGAATTCAAAATAGCCGACTCAATATATAAATCTAAATTTATGAAAAATCATCCGATCTGTATAAAGCTCATTTTTTAGGGGGTTTTCAAGTCACAGAATGCAAACTTTGGATCAAAAAGCTAAAATTCAAAATGACAGATCCAATACGTTGACCAAAATTCATAAAAAATAATCCGATTTGTATAAAACTCATTATACAGGGGTTTTCCGAGTCACAGACTCAAAATTTTTGGTCAAAAAGGTAGAATTCAAAATAGCCGACTCAATATGTCGACTAAAATTTATTTAAAAAATCATCCGATTTGTATAAATCTCATTTGGTAGGGGGTTCTCGTGTCACAGATTACAAATGTTTGGTTGAAAAGTTAAAATTCAAAATGGCAGATCCAATATAATGACCAAAATTTATAAAAAATTATCCGATTTGTATAAAACTCATTATCTAAGAATATTTCTAGTCATGGATTTCAAATTTTTAATCAAAAAGTTAGAATTCGAAATAGCCTATCGAATATGGCGACCAAAATTTATGAAGAATCATAAAATTTGTATAAAACTCATTTTTTAGGGGGTTTTTGAGTCACGGACTGCAAACTTTGGGTCGAAAAGTTAAAATTCTAAATAGCGGATTCAATATGGTGACCAAAATTTATAAAAAATAATTCGATTTGTACAAAACTCATTTTGTAGAGGGTTTTCGTGTCACAGACTACAAATTATGGGTCGAAAAGTTGAAATTAAAACGGGCGGATCCAATATGGTGACCAAAATTTATAAAAAATTATTCGATTTGTATAAAGCTCATTTTTCAGGGTTTTCTTTAGTTACAGATTCCAAATGTTGTATCAAAAATTCGAAAATTCAAAGTAGAGGATACAAAATTGCAAGGAAGGTTTTGTTTAAATTATTTGATATTCATTAAATTCACTTTGCATTGTTTTTTCAATCACATGATCCAAGTATTATGTACAAAACTTGAAATTGACTTACAGTGGGTTTCGTAAGACACAGGCGAAATGTTTCTTGAAAAAAAAGTATGGTGCAATATTAAGTGAAGTTTCTCGCAAGGGAATTATTTGGAAATGAAAGAAAATCCTGTGAACTATTGTATCAAGAGGAGATAGAAGTTTTAATAACAAAATTTTTGTATGAAATAAGTTTTATGCATATCGGATAAATTTTCTTTAATTTCCTTCACTATATTGGATCGTACATTTTAAATTTCAACTTTTTGACCCCAATTTTGTAATCCGTGAGTTGAAAATCCACTAGAAAATGAGTTTCATAAAAATTGGATGATTTCTTATAAATTTTGGTCGCCATATTGGTTCAGTCATTTTGAAATCTAACTTTTTGATCCAAAATTCGGAACCTATGACTTAAAAAACTCTGGATAATGAGTTTCATATGAATTGGATGATTTTTCCACTTTTGACCAGTTTTTCCGGGCTTCTGTCCTACTGTGCTATAGTTTAAAGGGAAAAGAGTTACCATTTCGATTTACCATTTCATTTCTCCTTCGCTTGATGACTTACTCATTCTTTACTCTCTAATAGTATTTTTTTTATTTATTCAAGTTTCAAGAACATTGACAAAATAAACCAACTAACGATTGACACAAGTGCCGCTGCTACGCGTTTTTTATTTATGGAAAAACTCTTTCAGCCTCTATTTTACCAGCTCGCTGGCGTGAATGCAGATCTGAGCATAATGAGGTCAGTGCACTTCATAATCGCCCGCAGTATTGCCTCAGGTGCGAAGAAGAAACTGCGTACAACAAGAAGTTTGAGCTTTGCTCCTTTTTAAATGACGGTGAGACATTATTTGTCGATTCTGCTGGGGGGACGTGGAAAGCAACTTCTTGAAATGGTAATTAGAGTAAGGTATTTCGAATAAGACAATATTTGCCTGAATTTCTATAATTGAACCTCTCGTGATTTCAAGGGGATATACGTGGATTCAGCATAAAAAGTATTGTCCTGAAAGTCAGTTATAAAAATCGTTCGAATTCGACCGAATTTTAAGAAACGAAAAATTTCCAGTGAGAAAGTTGTTGACTGAGGTTCAAAGAAGTTTTCTGGAAAGTTTTAACTCAATCAGATTAATGGTTAAGGAATTATGAATGTTTTAAATTGCAAGCAGCAATCTTGACGCTGCCCTATGCATGTGCCTCCTTGGCTACGAATGTGTTGCAGCGGACGATATGAAGGTCAAGTCGGATACCAAAATAACACTTGAAATAGTATCATTAAATTAATTAATCCATTAGACATTTTGAACAATAAATTATTTAAATAATACTTTATTAAATCTACTTTCAATCATTTTCGTCATTCTCTTCAGTTTCATCGGCATCTGGACTCTGAGTTCTTACTTTGAAAAATACTTTTCGAAAAATTCTTCTCCTTTAGCGCTTAAATGATTGTGGAGATTTTTTACATCCTCAACTTCGGCCGCTTTTAATCCAATTCGAGGTGGAGTACTTTTCGAAAGTTTCTCTAGTTCAAACGTAGGCTTAAAGAAAAAGGAGATTGGATTTTGCAATTCGTAATTGTCATAAAAATTCACTTTTCCATCAGGAAACGCTTTACTGATTTAAAAGTTTTTGGCTTTTGCATTCTACCCTCGAAACTTTTATCAAAATCCTGCAGAAGATCTCCACATTTTTCGACCATTGTGAATCAAGAAGAAAGAGCATTGCGAATAATTTCCACATATTAACTTAATTATTAACTTAACGTGAATTTAGCCCATGTTTTTTCCTGAATAATATTCTGCGAACAATTTGTAAAGTTCTGTGCTGATCATTAAAAATCCTTTTTTGAACATTTTCAACTCTCTTTTTGCTCAAACACAGAAAAACACAAAACAATTTCTTGCAAACTGAAACATTTTCTTCGTCAGTAGGAAATAAATAAATCCAATGAATTATCCGCCCTACTATTTCAAATGCATTCATTCCGATAGGATCCTTGCATTTCGAGATTCCAATGAGAAGAAAATTTTGTTCATTATACTTTCCAGGATCTCAAAAGTTTTTATATACTTTTTCTTGTTGAAGACTTGAACATTTTTGGTAGCATTTTTCTCCAGAACAGGATTCAATAGGTTTGAAAGATCTCTCTGGGATTATAATATCTTCAACACCGTCTTTTTGAGTTTTAGACTTTGCAATGTATTCTTTTTCTTCAAATAATAACAAATAATACTATCAACTTCTCCATTAAAAAATGAAAATAATTACGGTTTCCAATCGTACCTGATTTCTGGAACATTTTTTTCTATCTTTAATCGATAACTCTTCATGTCTATTTCTTTTTCTACCTTGATTCATTTTGAGATTCTTTCTCAAATTAATAGAGTATTAACTAAAGTAAGTCTATCTCAAAAATAATACTTTTGCAGCTATTCTAAAAAATAATCCATTCACTGGTTCTTTGCTTTTTTTATAGTATATTAGAGAAGAGAACTACAAATGGTTGCTATTATTTGTTTTGGTATCCAACTTAAGCTTCATATCATCCACTGTAACACACTTGTAGCCGAGAAGGCACATGCATAGGACAGCGTCAAGGTTGCCGCTTGCAATTCAAAACATTCATAATTTTTTAACTATTAATCCGATTGAGCTAAAACTCTTCAGAAAACTTCTTTGAACCATAATAATCAACAACCTTCTCAATGGAAGTTTTTCGTTGTTTAAAATTCGCTGTATGGAGTAAGCGCTTGAAGGTTGAAATTCATGATTTTGCAGAGTCTCAGAAAAAAGTAACAAATTTTTATGTTTATTAAAATATTTACGTTTTTCTTGCTTCAGCAGTTTCAGAAAACTTAAAACCGTAATATAGTATTAATAAAATCAAAACATTCTGAAAATTGGCCAAGTTAGCGCAAGTTGGAGTGAAAAAAAGATTGAAATTTTTTGTTTTCGAAAAATCTACTTTTTACCACTTACTTCAAAAACTACAAAACCTACAAATTTTTCAGAAGGAAAAAAAGACGCACCTTGAAATTCTATACAAATATCAGTTCTTGAAATTGAAATTTCAACGATTTTTAAAAATCGCGAGAGGTTCAATTTTGACTTTTAAGATGCAAAATAGAAAAGAATTTTGTTTTTACTTCGGGTTTAGAAGCTGAAGAGAAAATTCAATACGATAAAAAATATTAAATTTTATATAGAAGATAGGAAGAGATATTTAAAAATTAAAAATTAAAGTTATCAAGATGTATCAATTTTTCCAAAAATTAAGAATGCTGGACGACAATTCCAATGAAAATATTTGAACAAGTTCCATTTGCTGATTAAAAATAAGTCCGAAAATATGTCAATCTAATTGATAACCTAAAAATTTAACACGTGTTTCTAATCTTAGCATAAATAAAAAGTATTGACAAGTCGTGAATGGATTGAATAATTCAATTAGCATCTGATTTTTCTGAATAAAATTTAACTTGACTGAGTAGAATCTAAGCTTGCATCTCAAACTTCTCAAGAGAAGTAATCCTCAATTTGTTTAAAATATTGTTTAATTCTAGAGAAATACTTCAATAATAATCTAAAACAAAACGGGTTTATGCACTTAGGTGACTTTAGACTGAAATTTTAGAACTAACATCTGAACAAATATATTTAATATGCCACATGTCTTGTATCCGGTACTTATAGTACAAAAACATGTGTAGGCTTACGAAACAAAAATGGTGAAAGAGCAGCAAATGGGTCACTTCAGTCACTTGTCACTTCCACAAGCAGTCATCGTCTTTAATAAAACGTCAGGTGCACGAAAGTTTCACGATGAACAACAATATATTATATATTTCGGTGCTACAGTAATTATCCCATCTGAAGCTTTCTTGGCATTTTATAGCAGGAAGTATGAAGGCATGAAATGAAGAACGACAGCAGAGGAGAAATGAATAATAAGATACTGGGAATACGGTAATTAGGAAACGTTAAGTAGATGTTATAATATTTGTATTGATGCGACAAATATATTTCTTCCTCAGGGAGGAAGCTTTGTTACGATGAAAATTTTCGAACTTCATTTTTTGACACATCTTGACATAATTCGACATCAGGAATCCGAGAATCAGGTTTTTAAAAAATGTACGTGCGTGCGTGTATGTGTGTGTGTTGTGTGTACGTGTGTCCTAAATAATGACGATTATTTATTAACTTTAGAGCCTGATTAGATAAGAATTTTTTTTTTCGATTTCATAATTTTCTCAAAAATCGTTTCAGATGTGGATTTTTTTGGAGTTTTAATTATAATAAGAAAGAAATAATTTTATACGTAGAGTTTAATGAACTACATCCTTGTTTAACAAAAAAGTTTGAGGTTCATTCATTAAATATCGTGAGAGTGACCAAAAATAAATTTAAAAAATTCGTAATTTAAACAATTTTTATCACAGTATTGGCAATAATACCAGGCTTTGTAGTCCGAATTTGTTCAAACACGGCGTGGGATTTAATTGATTTGATACGATAGAATATTAATAGTTATCTCCATACAAAAATTTTCATCATTAGGGATTTTAAAAATAAAATTTTTTTCCTCTATACGCTTACGTTTGTAAGAAAAAAATTTTCCTAATTTTCAGAATATACCGATATTGTCATTGCTAAATTTGTTCGTCATGGTGAAACAAATAAATTGATGTATTTAACAAGCCTGTATGACAAAATGAAATTATGATATATACAGATTTGTCAATTTGTTTAACGTTTGAGGGATAAAAAGTTCTCAATTTTTTAAATACACTAATATTTTATGTATAAAATTCATTCGTGTTTATAAAATCAATCTATTGAACCATATAAAAACCTTCTACGGCCGATGGGAAGAAAGCAATAAACAATAAATAATAATAAGCAATAAGAAGTAAGAAAGAAATAATAAATATTAAAAAACGCAGGCGACATCGCCTTTTCCATCCCCTCAGACTCATTTTACAATCCAAAATACTCTTTTCCATCCTCTCAGACTCCTTTTGAAATCCAAAATCTCATTTTCTACCACCTTAGACTCCTTTAACCACCCAAAAACCCCTCTTCCATCCCCTTAGACTCCTTTGAAAATCCAAAGATCGCCTCTTCTATCCCCTCAGACTCATTTTGCATTCCAAAACTCCCTTTTCCACCCCCTCAGACTGTTTTTACGACCCAAAAAAACGCTTTTCCAAACCCCTTGACTCCTTTGAAAATCCGAAATAGCCTTTTCCATCCCCTCAGACTCCTTTCACAATCTAAAATCGCGTTTTTGATATCCTCGGACTCCGTTCAAAATCCAAAATAACCTTTTCTATCAACTTCGACTCCTTTTACAATCCAAAAACCCCTTTTCCATCCCTTCAGAGTCCATTGAAAATCCAAAGATCACCATTTCCATCCCCTTGGAATCTTTTACATTCAAAAACTCTTTTTTCCACCCCCTCGGACTCCTTTTACAACCCAAGAACCCCCTTTCCAACCCCTCTGACTCCTTTAAAAATCCAAAATAGCCTTTTTCATCCCCTCTGACACATTTGAAAATCCAGGATCACCTCTTCTATCCCATTGCACTACTATTTCAACCCGACATTCCCCTTTTCCAACCCCCTCAGACTTCTTTTGCAATTCACAATTCCCTTTTCCATCCCCTCAGACTCCTTTTACAAACCAAAAACCCCTTTTCCATCGCCTCACACTCCTTCGAAAATCCAAAATCACCTTTTCTATCGTCTCAGACTCCTTCTACAATCCGAAATCGCCCTTTCCACCTCTTCAGTCTCCTTTTATCACCCGAAAACCCCTCTTCCATCCCCTCGGACTCCATCGAAAATAAAAAATCAACCCTCTTATCCCCTTTGTCTCATTTTTTGGTCCAAACTCCCCTCTCCTATCCCCTCAGACTCCTTTTTTAATACAAAATCCTCTTTCTCATCACCTTAGACTCCTCTTGCAATCTAAAATTCCCTTTTCCATCCCCTCAAACTCCTTCGAAAATCTAAAATCACCTTTTCTATCACCTCAGACTCCTTTTGCAATCCACAATCCCCTTGTCCAACTCTTCA
>JAUMHM010000016.1:18792000-18813089 GCA_032362435.1 Melikaiella ostensackeni
CTGTTTTGTCAGCTGGGAAGGTGATGGCCACAGCATTTTGGGATTCCCAAGAAATTATCCTCATTGATTACTTGAAGAAGGGTAAAGCTATAGCAGGAACGTACTATGCATCATTATTGGACTGTTTGAAAGCCGAGCAAAAAAAACGGCCACGTTTGGCTCACAAAAAAGTGCTGCTTCATCACGAAAGCGCACCGACTCACAGCTCCGCAATCGCAATGGCAAAAATACACGAACTGGGCTTCGAATTGATTCGTCATCCACCCTATTCTTCAGACTTGGCTCCGTGAGACTTCTTTCTGTTCCCTAACTCGAAGACCTGGCTCGGTGGCAAGAGATTTTACTCAAATGAAGAAGTCATTGCCGAAACAAACGCCTATTTTGAGAAATTGAGCGCCGACTACTATAAAAAAGGCATCGAGCTTTTAGAAACTCATCGGAATAAGTGCATCAAGCTGGAATGGAACTATGTTAAAGAATAAATGCAAATTTTTCCAAAAAAATGTTCTTTTATTTCTTAGGCCCGGGACTTTTTAAACGACTTAGTACATGAGAAGATGCAAGGAGTCTGCGAGTTTCATAAACATTTTCCGATTGTGGTGAAAATTACAGTGCATCTTTATCTCATGTAGCTTCACGAAAATAGGGGTTGGGAATGTCAAATGTCAAATGTTGAAAATAAGGACACCCTAACTATATACTTAGAATATATTTCCAGATAAATATGGAATCTATTGCCTTTTTCTAAAAGTTGATATTATGCATCGCAAACAGAAGAACCTATAAAGGTGGAAGAATTCATTAAAACCATTCAAGAATAGTATTAATAACGGCTAATATTATTGGACCTATCACAAAATGAGACAACAATAAAATTTCCGGGCATCAATGACGCCAGAGAAGTTTATATCTATATGTATACAGATATAGATGATGCAACACGAGAGCACACCCTTCAGTATCTTATAACTGGCAGTTTCACCCTAAAATTTGTGGTGAAGCTTTTGGGGTGACTGATTGGATTTATTATCAGATGCCGAAAAGTTAACGATATATATAGGTGTTATTCCACTTTATCGACATGATATTAATTGAAGCCGAGACAATTATTATTGAAACTACAATTTGGATCAATTTGATCTATAATTCCACCAAAAACACTACGTGTGAAAAAATGCCGCCAAGTACATGACTATTCATATTTTATTTATTTATGTTGAAGGTAATAAAAGTTGTGAAATCAAAAAATGAAGCCAAGTACGAATAGTAGAAAATTTATAAATAGAAGTGTTTTTTAATCAAAGGAATTAGTTCATTGAATTAGTTTATTAAAGAATTTTTTTGTTTGATAACACAAATAAATTCATAGTTTAGAGGAATAAAAAAGCATTTGGAGCGCCTGTAATATAATAATTTATTATTATCATTATTATAATCATTATTTTTATGTTTTCACACTTATGTTTTTTATATAAAGACAATAATAAGCTCGCCATTTTTGTTATTACTCTGAACTATCAATTTATTTTTGTTATCAAAGAAAAAATTGTTTTATAAACTAATTCATTAAACTAATTTATTTCTTTGAGAAACACTTCTATTTATAAATTTGCTACTATTCGTACTTGGCTTTACTTTTTGATTTCAAAACTAATTATCTTTAACATAAATATATAAAATAATAATACTCATGTATTTGGTGGAATTTTTTCACGCGTAGTGTTTTTGGTGGGATTCTTTTAATTTTTTCGCAATAATAATAAATCCACATACAGTAATAAATTTTTCTGACAACATTGGAATGAAACGATAATCTACAGTAGACTTTTTCTTGAGCATTTTTCTTTAATTTTAGGGTCAACAGATTTCTTTAAGTTTCATTAATATCATTAAGACTTAAATAGTAATTATTGTAAACAAGTTTCTCCAAGAATCTGGTAAAAAATCAGTATCACTTAGTCGATGATAGGTTTGTGTATTTTTGTTACTTCAAATTAATTGAAGATTCATGAATTCAAATTTGATGGTCAAGATTTTCTTTTATTATAAATTATAGGTTTTTAAAGCAAGCGGAGATGACAAATATGGAAATTTTAATTTCAATATGCTCATTAATTTCCAAGAGTTCTACAGAAGCACTGGGTGAGAGTTTTGGGTGAAAGTTTTGGGTTAACTATAAATAAACACAATCTTCAATTAATAATATTTTCTGAACCACGATAATATATTATACAAAATGGTATGCACTGTAGAACGTCGTTTCTCAAAAGTACGTCGAATTCGGTGTAGTTTTGAATTGCAACATTTTTGAGACACGAAAACAAATGAAGGCACAATTAGAATAAAAAATAAATAAAATAATAAAATAGTAAATTTTTTGATAAATTCAAGCCTGAGTTCATGGAATGTTGATTAATCACTTTCTCCTAAAAAAGCGGCTTATGTACCGTAACAAGGGACTAAGCGGGACATGTGGACTAAAGAGGGACACCCGCTTCTGATTCAAAGAAAGCAATGGCAAGTCATGAAATGCACAGATTTCATGTGTTCCACTTAACCCTACAGGGTCATCACCCGTCTTTCAACCAGAAAATGCAATACATTTCGCGAAATTCAAGATTTCGTGTGTTCCGCTTTCCCCGTTTTTTTGTCTAGCTTAGTCCCGTTTTACGATACACGTTTTTTACTGAATTTGCGCAAAGTTTTATCGAAATCGATGTTTGATTTTGGCTGTCGGTATGTCTGTATATTAAAAATAGTAAATTTTTTGATAAATTCAAATTTAAGACCATGATATGTTTATGGATCACTTTCTTCTAAAAAAGCGGCATATGTACACCTTCTTTACTATATCTGTGCAAAGTTTCATCGAAATCGAACGATTGGTTTTGGCTGCAGGTGCGTCTGCATGTTAGAAATCGTTAAAAAATGAGTGAAAATAATTAAAGAATGAAAAATTTTCAGTATAGATCAATGCATTTCACATTTAATAAAACCACTTTGAGAATATGATGATATCTTTTTTTTAAAAGTTTGAGTTTATTTAGTAAAAGAGTGTAAGCTGTACCTTGGTCTGCATTTCAAAAATCACGTTTTCATCTCTTTTCTTCTGAACAGATGCAATTTCGAATTTGTTTCCTCCTGATTAATATGTAAAATCGTAAAATGAGGTGTGATTGTGAAAGTTTCCTAATCATAGGAATAAAATTTTAGCTTGCAGACGATTTTTGTTGAGCGTTTTTTTTGCAAGTTCGATTATAGCGCATTCCTTCAATTTTAAATTAATATCTTCCAAACTTACAGAATCTTTGTACTTTGGTATGTTGTATATAACCACTAAGTTTGGTTAAGATATCTCATAAATTGGCTTAGATATTCCACTTTTAGTATTCAAAATCATTTATGTTGCGCAGATAATAATTCCCGACAGCGATTTTTTTCTTTTAAGTATTTCCTCTTCCATGGCGGATTTTTTTTTCTCGTATGGGTATTTAGAATCTTTTTCAACTTTTTTTAGTACTTGGCGACGATTCGCTACCGCAAATCTTGATAAATTTATAATGAATTCAAATGCAAATAAAAAAATTATATGTCTGCTTTTGATTGCTGAAATCTTTATAATCTTCGCATGTGTATCTGAATATATTTCTTCTCTTCGTTTAAGATATTTAATTGTAGACATTTAAGTTGTAAGACTCTATAAAGGGCTTTTGAATTTTAATAAATTAAAATTTGAATGATATTCGATTCAATCAAATTATTCATTGGTGTAATTTATTTGTAGATATCACATATGAATCTGTCTTCTAAATTCGTATGAATAAGTGATTTTGAAATTCTTTCACAGGCTGATACCTTATAGAAAACACACAAAGTGATGAATATGTAATTTTAATACATTTTTAATGGGCTCCATTTGAAATAACTTCGAAAATTGAAATAAATAAAAGTAATATTTATAGTAAGAAAGTTTTGTCGGTCGTTTCATCTATCAAAAGCGGTTAAGTTTTGGTAATAATATCAAAGGTGTAGATGATAACCCCAAAAAATATAAATTTCTTCAAAATTTGAATTAGTGAGAAGCGTGACTCTAAATTAAATCAGTAAGGATTTTCACTGATCATCCAGTAAAATTGACGTATCATTAAGTGACAAACTTCTCTCTGATTCAAATTCGGAGAGTAGAATCGAAAAATAAAAATAAAATTGAGAGGATCTTAAAAGTTCCACATATGTATAAAACAGATGAAATTTTCAAATGACTTGAAAACAATTAGAAATTCTCTACCGAAAATCAAAAACATTTCATTACCGCACATTTTGAACGCCTCAAAATGAAATTGTGCAATTGTGAATATTTCAATGCGTTGTTGTAATTTCTCTTATAGTTTCACCCTTCCCCAAGTAATCACTGAAGATAATTCCTTGGGATTTCCAAAATACTGTGGCCAACACCTCCCCAGCTGACGAAACAGTCTTCCCCTTCTTTAGCGCAATATCACCAGGCAGTACCCACTGCTTTGACTGCTACTTTGTCTCGGGTGTATAGTGGTAGATCCAGGCTTCGTCCACAGTCACGAATCGACGCCAAAAGTCCTGCGGATTCCGATTAAACTTCGCCAAACACTGGTTGTTCGGCCACGTTTAAATTCGTCCAATTCTTCAAATAATGTAATATAATTCGAATACTGAAATTTTTTCAATTATTCCGAATTTTTAATTATTAAAACTTCCCTTAATAAAGTTGATTAGTGTTATATTTTGTGCTTGGGCTTATATCGAGCTAATCCATAGAGCACTCACAGTGGGCATACAAGTCTGGCTCCATCAATTAACCCCAGTTGTAGGTACAGATACAAAAAGTCTACTGCAGTCTGCTGATATTTACAAATGAATAAATAATATGAATAATTAAAATAATACAAATAATGGATAAATAAATATAAATATGGATCGGGATAACTTTGATAAAACAAGCCGTACGAATGATGAATTACGTCCACGCATTAAAAAATATCGAGCGACTGAAGCAGGAGTTGGAGAAATATTTGAGGAAAACTAGAGTGCTAATGGCGATGGCGAGTTATTTGCAATCAAAATAATAATAATAATAATAATCAGTAAAAGTTAAGTATGGAAACTTAATCACTATCATATGTACTACGAGAAAGTCAAAATTTAATGAAGAAAAATATTTAATTATAGTTATCATAGTACCTTATTCTAATACATAAACATGTAATAGTTTCATACTTAATTATTGTTTATTTCAGAACTTGTTCAGAATGTCAATGCCGACAAAATTTTAGAAACTCCTAAATAAGAGAGTTCCGAGGACAAAAATCATACCGGGCTAGATTTAGATCTTGCAAATGTTCCAAATGTAGAAGCATGTAATATATAATATATAATATAATATACAATTGTAATATATAATATATAATTAAAATTAATAATCTCAAACATGAATGGAAATGTAAGGAAGGCGCTTTGACAGAAAAGATTTAATATTTTAGTGTTTTTAAAGTTCCCGCCGAACTTCCATTGGCTGCTCCAGTCCAATCTCACTGCGCAATCTCATCTTCCCCTACAGTTCTATAGTCAATCAGCTGTTAGCAGTCGAACTCTTCATTTTATGCTTGACTTGTGTAATTTTGTGTCGACCGGATATTCTGAGAAATAAAAAGTAAGTAGATACAATTAACTATTTAATAATATGTATATCATTTAAAAAATAATTTTTACATCTATCAACATTGCAATTCTTTTCTTCAAGGTGGACGTGAATGCGAATTTTGAAAAAGAAGATATGGATGATCAAATTCCTTCAGGGCCTTAAGTGAATTACAGATCAGCGAAAGATGGAAATTTTTACTAGAATTCTCTATATGAAGACACCTCATTTTGACGCGGGAATTCTCATCATTTCAGGTTCAGCTCAGTTGTGGAAAAGATCGAAAAGATACGAGTTTAACCGGAGCGTATAAAAGGATACACAATATGCATATATACAGAAGAATTATATTAAAACTAAGAACTCTTAAAATATATCTTAGAACTCTTCAAATTTGCAGCTGAAACTTATTTCTTGGTTTCAGTTGAAAATTTTATTTTGATTTAAATATTTTTTCTTTAATTGGGCAGAAAAGAAATTTCACAACTTATGCCCAGTTGGGCAGTGGTTGGGGTTCCCAGTTCGGGCCTAACTATTAATTGGGGAATCTAATCGGAACCCAGTGTGTCCCCAGTCGACTTTTCCATACGGGTGGGGGTGGATAGCATCGTGAATTGAAATAAGCAATAAAGTATTTTTTCAACCACACCCTAAAATTAATGCATTTATACAATGATTACATAAGCATCAAATGTCTTTTCTTTCATCATATAATAATCTATACGCATCTCATAACTTCCCGAAAAATCACCAACTGTATCTAAAAGCCCGTACAAGAAGACATAATGGCACGAGTCAAAATCCCGAGTGCGTACAGACGTTCCAACTCAAGTTTCCACCCCCGCCTTTGCGTAATGTGTATATTATGTTAACAAATAAGTGGTCCCGGTAATAAAAGCGAGCCATAATGTATGCGCGATGTCTTGAACAATATTCCACTGGCTTGGTGATATAATGGTGCATATAAATAATACTCCCCTTAAGTCGACTGCTGCCGCCGCAGACGTCGCCTCTTCAAAGAGGGGGTGGCTGCTAGTGAGGGGTGGGTGGCTCAGAATCGGGGGTGGGTCGACTCCACGAACAGAAAAGCGGGAGGGGGTTGAAATATGTACAAACTTGCGGCTCCTTGTTATGAGCGGTGATAAATTACAGCTAGAGATCCATTATAAGTCGCGTATGGCACTGAATACTTGTATAGCGTTTATTCCCGCGCTAGGAAACCACCGGAAGCCACTGTCCGACGGAATTCTTCCTCCTTCGACGATTTTTCATCATGATCGGATAGTCCTTTATATGGATTTATATCTCTCATACACAAAATCAAATGCAAAAACAAATCGTAAGTATTAAAAATTAAGATTTTTTTTCTAAACCACCCGCAGGCGAAAAAAAATCCATTCCAAAACTAACAAAATGTTAATTGTTACTTTCATTTTGTGTAATTATCATTCTCAGTTAAGATTTCAAGATTGCATGGTGTTGCAAAAGATTGCATATATTTGACTAAAAAGTATTGTATTAGATTGCAAAAGATTTCATGGATCATAGGAAATTCATGATAAAAAATCATTATATAGAAGACGATTATGGGATAATCAGCATTGAAATAAATAGTACAAAAATATTGGAGGAATTAATGTAGAAAGTAGACAAACTACAGGGGAACAATTTATTTTAGTCCATTCATAATCTCATATGGAAGTACTATACACAAAAATAACGATTCTGCACAACTAAACTTCAAACAGCAAAAATCTGTGAATTCATTTGATATCTTTAAAATCACTTTAAATTTTATTGAAATCCATGAAAACCCTTATGGAGTCTCTCGAAATCCCTTGATACATTTGGAAATATTTTTAAATCCATTAAAATCTTTGAAATTCTACAAAATTCTTTAAAGCCCCTTGAAAATTGTTGAATCTCTTGAAATTCTTTGGAATCTTTCAAAATAATTTAAAATCTTTATAATCCTTTGAAATTTTTCTAATTCCTTCTTATCTGTTAGCATTGTTGAAATCCGTAGAAATAAAAATTTAATTTATTCCCTAAAGTTCTCTAGAAATTCGTTGAAATCCCTTGAAATCCCTTTAAATCTCTTGTAATCGTAAAAATCCATTATAATAAATATAAATCATTTGAAATCTCTTGAATATGAATTAAATTGAACTTATTCCTCAAAATTCTCTAAAAAAACCGTTCAATTTCCTAGAAATCTTTCAAATCTCTTGAAATCCTACAAAATTTTTGCAGATTCTATAAAATCCTTTAAATCTCTTGAAATTATTTGAAATACCTTAAAATCTCTTGAAATCTTCGGAATCGCTAGGAATGCCTTAAAGTTCAATTGAATTTCATTTTGTTTCCAAAGTTCTATAGAAAACTTTTGAAATCTTTGGAAATCCAACACAATTCTTTTAAATTCTTGAAATTTTTTTAATCTTTTGAAATTCTTCGGAATCTTTCAAAATAACTTAAAATTCTTTGAAAATTTTGTTATTCCTCCTTATCTCTTGGCATTGTTGAAATCCGTGGACATAAAAATTTAATTTATTTCCTGAAGTTCTCTAGAAATTCGTTGAAATCCCTCAAAATCCCTTGAATATAAATTAAATTAAACTTATTCATCAAATTTCTCTTTAAAAAAAGCGTTCAATTCCCTAGAAATCTTTCAAATCTCTTGAAATCTTGCAAATCCTTGAAGATTCTATAAAATCCTTCAAGTCTCTTGAAATTCCTCGTAATACTTTAAAATCTCTTGAAATCTTTGGAATCGCCAAAAATGCCTTAGAATTCAATTGATTTCATTTTGTTTCCAAAGTTCTATATCAATCCCTTGAAATCTTTTGAAATCCAACAAAATTCTTTTAAATTCCTTGAAATTTTTGAAATCTCTTGAAATTAAATGGAATCTTTTAAAATAAATTGAATACTTTAAAATCCTTTGAAAATTTTCTAAATCTTTTTTATCCCTTGGCATTGTTGAAATCCGTAGAAATAAAAATTTAATTTATTCCCCAAAGTTCTCTAGAAATTCGTTGAAATCCCTTAAAATCTCTTGAAATCTTTTGGAATCGTGAAAATCCATTATAATAAATAGAAATCATTCAAAATCCCATAAATATGAATTAAATTAAACTTATTCATCAAAGTTCTCTAAAAAAAAACCGCTCAATTCCCTAGGAATCTTTCAAATCACTTGAAATCTTTCAAATCTTTGGAGATTCTATAAAATCCTTCAAATCTTGAGAAATTCCTTAAAATACTTTAAAATCTTTTGAAATCTTTGGAACCAATAAGAATGCTTTAAAATTCAGTTGAATTTCTGTTTGTTTCCAAAGTTCTATAGAAATCCCACACAATTCTTTAAAATTCCTTGAAATTTTGGAAATCTCTTGAAATTCTTTAGTATCTTTTATAATAATTTAAAATCTTTAAAATACTTTGAAAATTTTCTAATTCCTTCTTATCCGTTGGCATTGTTCAAATCTGTAGAAATAAAAATTTAATTTATTCCCTAAAGTTCTTTAGAAATTCGTTGAAATCCCTTAAAATCCCTTGAAATCTCTTGGAATCGTAGAAGTCTATTATGATAAATAGAAATCATTTAAAATCCAGCAAATATGAATTAAATTAAACTTATTCATTAAAGTTCTAAAGAAAACCCGTTCAATTCCCTAGTAATTTTTCGAATCCCTTGAAATCTTGCAAATTCTTGGAGATTCAAAAAATTCCTCTAAGTCTTTAGAAATTCCTCTTGAAATACCTTAAAATCTCTTGAAATCTTTGGAATCGCTAAGAATGCCTTGAAATTCAATTGAATTTTATTCTGTTTCCAAAGTTTTATAGAAATCCCTTGAAATCTTTGGAAACCCAACAAAAAAATCTTTTAAATTCTTTAAAAATTTTTTAATCTCTTGAAATCCTTTGGAATTCCTTAAAATCCTCAGAGATTTAATAAAATCCTTTAGAGCTTGTAAAATTCTTTGAAATACCTTAAAATCCCATTAAATCTTTGGAATCCCTTGAAAATTTACGAAATTCGTTGAAATCCGTGGAAATATTTTTAAATCTCTGAAAGACGAATGAAATCGTGTAAAATCCCGTTGATATCCACTGTTATTCCTTTAAATCCCCTGATATGTTTGAAAACCTTTGAAATTCTCTAAAATTCCTTGCAATGTCTCGAAATCCGTTTATGTCTCACGAAATACGTTGAAGTCCTTTAGAATCCTTTGAAAATCCCCTGACATATTTGGAAATCTTTGAAATCAATTCAAATTTCCTGAAATTTTGATGAAAACTGACGAAATTGCTTAAAATTTGTGGGAATTCTTTAGAATTCCTTGAAATCCGATGAAATCTGTTGATGTATTTGAAATCTTTTAACTTTTTTGGAATTTTGTGAAATTCTTTTAAGTCTGTAGAATCCTGTAAAATTCCTTGAAATAATTTGAAATTCTACGATAAGTAAATAAATAAATCATTCATTTGTATTCTCTCTATTTCTGCATCAATTTTTTCAGTAATTACATTATATACTAATTTTCTTAAAGTGATTTTCTAATAGTTATTTTTTATAATGATTTTTCTAGAAGCTCGAAAAAATTGCAAGAAAATCATTATAGAATAATCATTATAGGCCTATACTCAATTTCCTATAATATTTTTTCGTAATGGGGGATTACAAGGGATTGTAAAGGATTGCATGGGATTGCATGGGACTTCGCAAGATTTCATAAGATTGCAGAGGGAGTGTACGCTAGATTGTAGGATTAATTAACTTCTCGGTTGAAAGGAAATACTGGAATAATGCTGGTGCCTCTTACAAAAATTTAAAGTTAATGCTATCCCATAAACTATTTTTGGATACAAAACTAACCCTTGAAGTTATAAACATTTGGATAATTTTACATAATTCTCTCTGAGAAAATATTTACCACCAAGTGAAAAGTTGCACATTCGAGAGTGAAAGAAGATCCATACTAAGCTACCCTTGAATAAACAATGTATTCCCTGTCTGTCTTGAGGCCATGCACCACTTACCCGATTCCTGTCTTATCAGCATTTTGATTCGTAACAAAAGGCACTAAGGAACATTTGTATAGTAGTGACCTTTCATAATAACAAAAAAAAAATGTTTGGAAACTTTCTTTTACCAAGCGTTAATTACTCATGCAATCTAGTGTACACTCTCTATGCAATCATATGCAATCTCTAGCAATCCCATGCAATCTTTTACAATCCCTTGTAGTTCCATGCAATCTTGATGCAAACCCATGCAACCTCTATAAAGTCTCGAGAAATCTCTATGAAATTCCGTGCAAACTCATGCACTGCAATCTGCATATAATCCCATGCAATGTTTTACAATCCCTTGTAATCACCTCTTACGGAAAAAACATTATAGGACATTCAGTATGGGTCTGTAATGATTTTTCTCTAATGCATTTCGTATAATTTATTCGCGCATCTAAAAAAATCATTATGAGAAAATAAGTATAGAAATAAATAATGTTGAAATATTAAAAGAATTGACACAAAAATATAGAAACTATTTAACCGAACGATTTATTCATTACTAACGTAGGATTTCGAAGTACTTCAAGGGATTTCACAGGATACCACAGATTTCAAGAAATTTTGCAGAATTCCAAAAAAGTGAAGATATTTCAAATACATGAATATATTTCAACGAATTTCAAGGAATTCCAGAGAATTTCCACGGAGTTCAAGCGATTCCGTTAGATTTCATCAATATTTCATGAATTTTGAAATGATTTCAAAGACTTCCATATATATTAGGGCATTTTAAGGGATTGCGAAGAATTTCAACGGCTTTCGAGGGACTTCCACAAATTTAAAGGATTTTATGGGATTTTCAAACATTTCAACTAATTTTAAAGGATTTTATTGGTTTTCAAGAGATTCTAAAATATTCTCAAGGATTTCAAGGAATTTCGTGAGATTTAGAAACATTTCAAAGAATGTTTTAGGATTTCCAAAGATTCCAAGAGATTTCTAGAGAACTTTGGAAAATAAATTAAATTTCAAAGGATGCCTAGCCACTCTGTGGATTTCATAAGCGTCTAAGGTATTTCACGAAATTTCACAAAATTAAAAGGATTTTATTGAATCTCCAAGCATTTCAAGGGATTTCAAATATTTTTATCAATTTAAACAATTTTCCTTTAGTGAACCTTAATGAAGGAGTTTAATTTAATTTATATTCAAGAGATTTTAAACTTTCATACTTATTTCAATGCATTTTTATCATTTCAAAAGATTTCAAGGGACTTTAAGGGATTTCAAAGGGTTTCAAAGAATTTTTCAGGATTTCCAAAGATTTCAAGAGATTTCTAGAGAACTCTGGAAAATAAATTAAATTTCAAGGGATGCCTAGCGATTCCAAGGATTTCATAAGCGTCTAGGGTATTTCAAGGGATTTCACAAGATTTGAAGAATATTATCAAGTCTCCAAGGATTTCAAAGGATTTCAAATATTTCGATGGATTTGAACCTTTTCTTTCAGAGAACCTTAATAAATAAGTTTAATTTAATTTTTATTCAAGAGATTTCAAACTATATATACTTATTTCAATGAATTTTTACGATTTCCAAACATTTCAAGGGATTTTAAGGGTTTTCAAACGGTTTCAAAGAATTTTTCAGGATTTCCAAAGATTCCAAAAGATTTCTAGAGAACTTTGGAAAATAAATTAAATTTCGAGGAATGTCTAGCTATTCCAAGGATTTCATAAGCGTCTGAGATATTTCAAAGAATTTCACAAGATTTGAAGGATTTTATTCAATCTACAAGGATTTCAAGGAATTTCAAATATTTCTATGGGTTCAAATGTTTCCTTTTAGAGAACCTTAATAAATGAGTTTGATTTAATGTAAATTCAAGAGATTTCAAACCATTTATACTTTTTTCAATGGATTTTTACGATTTCCAAAGATTTCAAGGGAATTCAAGGGGTTTCAAAGAATTTTTCGGGATTTCCAAAGACTTCAAGTGATTTCTAGAGAACTGCGGAAAATAAATTAAATTACAAGGGATTCCTAGCGATTCCAAGGATTTCAGAAGCGTATAATTTCAAGGAATTTCACAAGATTTGAAGGATTTTATTAAATCTCCAAGGATTTCAAGGGATTTCAAAGATTTCTAGAAATTTTAACGGTTTTTTGGAGATCTTTAATGAACAAGTTCAATTTAATGTATATTTTAGGAGATTTCAAATAATTTATACCTATTTTAAATGATTTTTACGATTTCCAAAGGTTTCAAGGGTTTTTGAGGTATTTCAAGGAATTTCACAATATTTAAAGGATTTTATTGAATCTTCAAGAATTTCAAGAGATTCCCAAAATTTCAAAGGATTTGTAGAGAACTTTAGGGAATAAATTTAATTTATTTAATTTTGATAGATTTTTTATGATTTCTACAGATTTCTAACTATTTCGAAGATTTAAAAGATTTTAAAGGAATACAAAAGAAATTAAAAGGTTTCAAGGGATTTTTAGGGATTTTAAGAAAATTCGCAAACATTTTAATGGAATTAAAAATATTTCCAAAGATTACAAGGGATTTTAAGAGAGTCCAAATGATTTTCATGGATTTCAATGAAATTTTCAACAATTTTAAAAATATCAAGGGAATTCACAGATTTTTGCGGTCTAAAGGTTATTTGTGCAGAATCTCTATTTTTTTGTGTACTTCAAAATGAGATTATGAGTGGTCTAAAATAAATGGTTCCTTTACAGTTTCTCTACTTTTTACATTAATTCCTTCAATATTATTCTATATGTACATATAATTTTCTACAATGAATTTCCTATAACCCATGAAATCTTTTGCAAACTCATGCAATCTTGCAATCTTGCAATCTAGTGTACACCGAAAATTCGAGTAATCAACCCTTCGTTCTTTTATGCAATTATAAAAATTTTAGAATCATAAAAATACCTTTAGCGCCTTCTATTTAATTTCCCAAATTTTCAGTTCGATATTTCATTTCGTATCAAAGGACGCGAGTTATTGCGAATAAAAATGTCGGTGGTACGATCATGTAAGTGGTAGATATGGCCTCTAATATCACTATTCAATTTTTTTTTTAAATCGCGAACCGTTGGGTAGAATTTTGTTTATTTTAATCAAATTTTGTTTGTTTCGAATATGCGTTTGATTGAACAAGCAAAAGATGTATATGAATTTATTAGAATTAAATATCAACTTTTGTGGAAGCAAAATGGTTTTGATCGATACTATACTCGGACAAAAATGAAATTGAAGAGTTGGATATTCAGTGCCAGAATCTGGTAATGACTACAAAATTTTAGGAATAGAGTATAGTACTGATTCCTGTTCTGGACTGGACTCCGTACAGTGCTCTAGAGGAGGCAAGCCGTCGGCGAACTTTAATGCCTTTAGTAAGGTAATTTCAATCTCGAATTTTTTTCACAACGCCAGTTCAATAATGAATACCTCGACTACTAGCACTAAAAACCTAATTTTTCCCTTTTATTTTTCTTCATGTAGCAACCAAACCTTTTGATAATGTTGATCCCACCAAAGAGTTCTCTTAATGTAGTAAACAGTGCCTGACACCAAAAGGACTGATTCACTTGAGGAGGCACTACCTTTAGAAAAACAATTAAGGAATAGAAAATCAATTTTGATTCAAATTTCTTTATTTATCTAAAAAACGATGACCGCCTTCAATTAATTAATCATCCTCGCTACATTCACCTAAAGAACTCTCGAATGAAATTTCTCAATCGAAAGAGCAACACTACCATTCGTGTGTGAACCGTTAATGAAAACAGCTGCTTGGTAATAGTCGAGCAGTCTGTCAACACTGGTTGGTCGTACAATGAAAAACACGTGGGTTCGGCCACGAAAACGTGTGGAGTCACGTTGTTATATTGGAAGTCACCAAAGTTAGCTCCTTTCTGACCAGCCGCCTTCAATTCTAGATAAGCAGGCCCTAACTCTGTAAGACTCTTACAGATAGAGCTTCTATAGTAGCGTGATTAATTCTATTTACCTGCGGCTGGTGCATGTAGCATAATTTATTATTTTTCTCCAGCCTGCTCATTGTCGCTCGCACAGACTACGTTGGCTAATAGTAGCTATTCATGCGATTCCACCAAAGCTATCTATTCTTATTATCCTCGTTGTCAGAGACGGAAACCGAGAGTTTCATCTCTACCCGGACTTCAACCTCGATCGACGAACTAACATTTTAAATAATGCGATTTAGTGACGATGCAGTTGCCAGTTGCACGCATTGCAGGCGCGAGATAGAACATTTTAGATTGATAATCGAGTTTACGTTTGAGTACTGTGAATGCACCTTTTCTATGTCAAAAGGCCAACGTCTTGAGAAATCCCATTGTTAGTTGTCTATTCTGTTAATATTGTCAGTCTTGATCAATGATCAATGATGTTTAGAATTACATTCAATTTTTTGCTCACACAATACATATGCACGGGACACGATGTATGTTTGATTAAGTAGAAAAAGCTACTGAAACTTCAGTTCAATTTTAAATATATTCAGTTTATTAACGATAGAGAGCTTTTGCATTTTTATATACTTTTAATTTGAAATTATTCAATTATTTCTATCCTTTTTGATAGCATGCATTTGTAAACGCTTTAGTTTGAAATTGTTGCATTTTTCACATCATTGACTCTTTCAAATTTGTGGAAGATTCACATTTTGAAAATATGTGCACGGAACACGATGTATGTATAATTAGGTAGAGAAAGTTACTGAAATTTCAGTTCAATTTCAAATATGTTCAGTTTATTACGATAGAGAGCTTTCAAGTTTTTATATATTTTTAACTTGAAATTATTCAGTTATTTCTATCCTGTTTGATAGCATGCACGTGTAAACGTTTTAGTTTAAAATTGTTAAATTTTTCGCATTATTGACTCTCAAATTTCTGAGAGGGTCACATTTATAACTCTTTATATTTAAAAAGTTTAAATACACATAAAAAGTAGAAAATATTCACAATTGTCAATACTTTGAAATAAAAATCAGTCGAAGTAGGCGGCAGGCATATATTTTTTTATTAATAGAGTCGTTCAAATCTCCTCCCTCCCCTCTCTCTCCTATAAAATAGCAAATTTAATTATTTCTCTCAATTCTAAATGCCAAGAGTTTTAATTCGAGCTATCTCCGAAGAAAATCGAACTAAAAGAAAAGCCTCCATCCTACATGCCAAGAGTTTCAATTTAACGTCCACTAACATCCCTTGAAAATGATCAATAACAGCCCTTAGCAACGGTCAATAACAACCTTTAGGGACGGTATATAACATCCCCTTTCAGTGGACAATAACAGCCCTTAGCAATGATCAATACAACTCCCTAGCTATCAACAATAACAACCTTTAGCAACTGTCAACATCAACCCTCAGCAACACTCAATGACATATCTTAGCAACGCCTAATAACATCCTCTAACAAAAGACAATAACAATCCTCAGTAAAGATCAGTAAAGCTCCGTAGAAATAGACTGTAAGAACCCAAAGCAACGGTCAATAGCAATCCTTAGCAATGATCAATTACAACCCTTAGCAACGGTTGAAAATTCTTAGCAAAGACTAATAACATCCCCTAGCAAAGTTCAATATAAGTCCCTATCAATGGACTAAAACAACCCATAGCCACGGTCTATGACAACCCATAGCAAAGGTCAATAACAACCCTCAGCAACGGATAATGTCTCCCAGCAACGGACAATAATATCCCCTTGCAACGGTTATTAACGACCTTTAGGAACGGTCTATCACATCCCCTAGAAGTGGACATAAACAGCCTACAGCAATTATCAATAAAACTCCGTTGTAGCGGACAATAACAACCTTTGGCAACGGTCAACATCTACCCTTAGCAACACTCAATAACTCACCTCAACAACGGTTAATAACAACCCTTAGCAACGATCAAAGCAACTTCGTAGCAACGGTCCGTAACATCCTCTTGCACGGGTAATAACATCCCTTAGTAATGGTTAATGAACAAAATTCCCTAGCAACGGGGAATAACAACTCCTAGCAAAGATCAATATAATCCCCTGGAAACGCATTATAACCACCCGTAGCAACGGACTATGACAACCCATAGCGAATGTCAATAACACCTCTTAAAAATGGTCAATAACGTCCCCTAGCAACGGTTAATAACAATCCTTAGCGAAGGTCAATATCTGCTTTCAGCAACGGCTAATAATATCCCCTAGCAACGGGCAATAACAACCCTTAGCAACGGACAATAACAACGCTCAGTAAAGATCAGTACAGCTCCGTAGAAATAGACTATAACAACCCTTAGCAGCATATAATAACAACCCTTAGCAACGGTTAATAAAAATCCTTAGCAACGGTCAATTACAACCCTTAGCAATGATCAATAAAAACCCTCAGAAACAGTTAATATTAATCCTTAGCAGTGATTAACAACAACCCTCAGCAACGATTGAAAACAGCCCTTAGCAACGGATAATAACATCCCCTAGCAACGAGAAATAACAATCCCTAGTAAAGATCAATACAACTTCCTAGAAACGGTTAATAACAACCCTCAGCAACGATCAATACAACTTCCTAGCGATGGTCAGTAATATCCTTTCGCAACGGTTAATAACAACCCTTAGAAATGGTTAATAACATCCCCGAGCAACGGGCAATAACAGTCTCTTGCAATGGTTATTAACAATCCCTAGCAAAGACTAATAACATCCTCTAGTAAAGATCAATACAATTCCCTAGCGACGAAGTATAACAACCCATAGCAAAGGTCATTAAAAACCCTTGGCAACGGAAAATAACATCGCTTAGCAACGGACAATAATATCCCCTTGCAGTGGTTAATAACAACCTTTGGGAACGGTCTATTACATCCCCTAGCAGTGGATTTAAACAGCAATTAACAATAAACAGCAATAAACAGCAATGATCAATAAAACCTTCGTGCAACGGACAATGACAATCTTTGGCAACGGTCAACATCAACCCTTAGCAACACTCAATAACTTATCTTAAAAATGTTTAATAACAACTCTTAGCATCGGATAATAACATGCCCTAGCAAAGGGCAATAAGAACTATTAGCAACAGACAATGAGAACCCTCAGTAAAGATCAGTATAGCTTCGCAGATATGCTTTATAACAACCCTTAGTAGCATTTAATAACAACCATTAGCAACAGGTAATGAAAATCCTTAGCAGCGGTCAATTACAACCCTCAGCGACGATTAATAAAAACCCTTAGCAACGGTCAATAACAACCGTTAGCAATCAATACAACTTCCTAGTAATGGTCAATAACATCCTTTTGCAACAGTTAATAACAACTCTTATAAATGGTTAATAATATCCCCAGCAACGGGTATTGACAACCTCTTGCCATGGTTACTAACAATTCCTAGCAGAGACTAATAACATCCTCTAGCAAAAATCCATACAGTTCCCTAGCAACGGATAATAACATCGCCTAGCAACGGACAATAATATCTCCTTGCAATGGTTAACAACAAGTTTTAGCAACGGGTAATAACATTCCCTAGCAACGAACAATAACATTCTCTTCCAACGGTTGATAACAATCCTAAGTAACGGTCAATAATATCCTCAATCGACGGTTAATAATTGCCCTTAGTAACGGACAATAACATCCCCTAGCAACGGGCAATAAAATCCACTTGCGACAGTTAATAACAACCCTTAACAAAGGCTAATAACAACACCTAGAAACAGAAAATAAAATACCTATCAAAGATCAATAGAACTCCCTAGCAACGGATTATAACAACCTGTAGCAACGGATTATAACAAACAATATCAAAGGTCAATAACAACCCTTAGTAACGGATAATAACATTCCTTAGCAACGGACAATAACATCCCCTTGCAGTGCCTAATAAGAACCCTTAGCAAAGACTTATAACATCCCCTAGCAACGAAAAATAAAACACCTATCAAAGATCAATAGAAGTCCCTAGCAACTTACTATAACAACTTGTAGCAACGGACTATAACAAACAATATCAAAGGTCAATAACAACCATTAGCAGAGGCTAATAACATTCCCTAGCAATGGAAAATAAAATACCTATCAAAGGTTAATAGAACTTCCTAGCAACGGACTGTAACAACCTGCAGTAACGGACTATAACAAACAATATCAAAGGACAATAATAACCCTTAGCAACAGATAATAACATCCCTTAGCAGTGGACAATAACGTTCCCTTGCAACGCTTAATAAAAACCCTTAGCAAAGGCTGATATCATCCCCTAGCAACGAAAAATAACTCCTAGGAAAGATAAATACAACTCCCTAGAAACGGACTATGACGATCCGTAGCAACGAACTATAGCAAACCATAGCGAAGGTCAATAACAATTCTCAGCAACGGTCAATAACATCCCCTAGCAACGGCTATCAACAATCCTTAGCAACAGTCAATATCAACATTTAGTAAAGGCTAATAACATTCCCTAGCAACGGATAATAACAACCCTTAGCAACGGACAATGACAACCTTTAGCAACGGTTGCTAAGGTACAACGGACGGACACCTGACCGAAACTATAATAAGGGTTTCAGCTCAAGACTACGAAACCCTACAAACGGTAGAAAAGTCAAATTAACTGCTTTCACAAATTATTATGACCTCAATTATTTAAAGATGATGAAATTTTTAGCACTTGAAGTTTAAAATTATTCAATTCTAAAGGTTCAAACGATAAAATTATTGCATTGTAAATAAATTTAATTCTAAATTGCTTCATTGTGAGCCTTTTAATTACAATTTGCAATCGTACACAATTTTTAAAATTATTTAATTGACTCTCTTTTGAATTAGTTCATATAATTTTACTGAAGAGTCAATGAAATTCCAGTCGTTATCCACTGATTTCACAGTAGAAAAAAGTTCCTGAAATTTCCGTGATGGTTATCGAAAATTCCAGTCCTCTTTTTACAAGGAAACGACTAAGTTTTCACTGATTCACAGTGGCTAACTGAAAACACTCTAACTGAAATCTTGAAAAAAGAGTGAATATTTATTAGCAAAATTCCACTCAATGGTCCATGATTTTATAAAAACATGATTCTATTAATAATTTTATCGCCTGAAATGAATTCATGATAGTTGAAAATTTCTTTAGATTATTCCCTGCGCTATACACTTGAATAGAACATCACCTGGAACATCAACTGGAAATCAAAAATTCAACCACTAAATCGTTTCAAATTTGACTAATTGAGTTGATAAAAAATCCTGTTTTCTATAAATTTCGACTGAATTTCATTTATTCATCTAATTGTTAGTCAATCTTAAACGATTTAGATTTATAAAGAAATAAAACACTGCATTCGAATTCAGCTTCAACATAAAAGTATATTTATTGCATATATCAAAATTCGTACCAGATAAATATTTAATCCGGACTTAAATTATAGGAATCGAATAGGAATCGTGAAATCGACCTTCCACTTTTCCATTCAAGAAATAAATAGTAAGTAGAAGAGTGCGCTTTCCTCGATTGTGAATTCTGAAAGCTTTGGGAACTCCTGGATGCCTCGAACGTTTCAAATATTTGACACTTTCTGGCTGCAGATTCGCCTTTAAAAGTGTAAGTACAAATACATGCAATATAGGATATATGCGTATTTGTAGAATTGTAAATATGTTATACGTTGTATCGAAAGGCTTTCACCGCACTTCCATTTGTACGTCCCACCCTCCCAATTCGCCCCGTTATTCCCAGCATCCAACGTTTCTGACTTTTCTTCCGCTTCATCTGCTTCTGCGTGTGCTTGTGCCAAATATTTGGGGTTCATCTGCAAAATAATAAAGTAGGAACTAACATATTATTTCAATTACACTCAACTCTTGGGTTAGTGCGGGTCTCGGGCATTATTTACTTTGACCGTGAGACTCTTCCGAGAATTTCTACGATGAAAACAGTCAGGGCCGTTTGAACCATTTCCAATAGGAATGCATAATATTAATTAACTGTATTTTGTACAAATGTCGATTCTTGTTATCATAAAGGATGGACCTTTTTTAATAATGTACGCGAGTGTGCCAGCTGCCCGCTTTGTCGCTACGGTACTGCGTGATTGCCTCAACGACGCCGCGCGTCTTCCCCTGTCCCACGGATTTCTTCGTCGTAGAGTGCGAGCTGGCAGAATTCTAGGGACGCAATAAGCCGAGGCGCAGTATATCAATAGTTGAGTGTATATTTCTTCTAAGAAGATTAATTTCGAAATTGTTTTATATACTGTTGTTCATATTAAAAATTTTAATATACAGGGCCATTCAAGAACTACGTCACGCTATTTTGAAGTCTTTTTCCACCTCTCCCTTTTTCAGTCACAGATCA
>JAUMHM010000016.1:18814449-18834959 GCA_032362435.1 Melikaiella ostensackeni
AATGGTAATTTAAAAAAACTATAATAATTATTATATGGAAAAATGAACATTTATAATTTTTGTTGATTTTTCGCAGCTTCATTTTTAATATTCTAACCTGATCTGCATAGTAGATTTTTTCCCTGGCATATAGAGAGTAACCCAGAATTTTGACGAGACATATAGAAAATGTTTAGGAGTAAATGTGCTCCTATATCTGAACCTTCCTGCAAAATTGTGATTTTTATGACCTGTACAAACACGAAATGTATTTCTTTTCTACCAAAAATATCATTTTTTCGCTATAGATTTGCTAACAATATTATGCAGAAAAGACATTTATAGCCTTAATATATCTTTGACTGAAAAATGAAAAACTCATGACCACCCTGAGGGAGGTCATAATTTTCCTAAAAGGCTTTATATGTTCTGATAATTTTATTAACTTATGATAAGTGATACTATGTTTTAATATATTAAAAGATATTTCTATAGAAGTCAATTTCCAAAAACACGTATTTCCCTGACTCATTATATAATATAAACTTGCGAATGGATCTTCATTTTTTTATTCAGTTTATAACACACGTGGATTAGCTTTCATCGAATCAACTTTCACGGTATTTTTTTCTGCAACGAAGCATGAGAAAAAATGTTAACGAATGGAACAGATGGGGTTCCTACGATGTTATTCTATTTCCCCAGGCAGAGTCATTAGACTCAACTATCAAGGATATACCTGCGGCATTGGGACATCGATTTAACCGTTGTTCATCGACACCATTCGATCAGTTCAATGACAATCGATTTATAATTTAGTTTAGTACAAAGCATGTGTTCACGACTAAATATAATTTATTTGTATAATAATAATGATAATAGATAAGTAATATACCCAGTGGTGTTTCGTTGTTGATTTACTGATCTTTTCGAATTTATTTAAACGAGCCTTCGCTTCATAATGTGAAGCCTCTTCAGGTTCTACGGTTTGTCTAAAAATCATAAACCTGAAAATCCTATGAGACCAGTCACTTCGCTTTCTGGTTCTACGTTACTCTCATTATCTAAATATGTTAGTTTACCTATTCAACAAATTATCTGAAAAAGTAATAATTTTGTTAGAAATAGATGGGATATTATTGATAAGATTAAATCTTTCAATATACCTAATAACTACAGATTGGTTTCTCTTGATATAAAGTCACTTTTTACTAACATTTCTAGGGACTTGGTTATTAAAAATAATAAAATTAATTGGCATAAGATAAGAAAACTCACAAAATTACCGGTAAAACAATATCTAGAATTGGTAGATTTCTGTATGGACAATGCCCATTGTAGTTTTCAAAATGATTTTTTAAAGCAAATCTATGGTACATCCATGGGCTCTCCGTTGTCTGGTGCAATTGCAGACCTTGCTATGAAAAACCTTCAACAAGATGTATTAAAAAGGATTCCTTTTGATGGCCTTTTGATGCGTACCATCCCAGAATCCAGTTCACCATTAAAATTGAAAACAATTCAAAACTAAACTTCTTGGACGTTATTATCATTCGAGAAAACAATGAATCATCACGAATTGGTTTGGTAAGAAGACTAGTTCAGGCAAATACATAAATTTTAATTATGCTGTTTCTTTAAAAGATAAAATCTCAGTTATTTACAGTCTCACTGATAGAGCTATCAAACTATCTGATCCAAAATTAAGAGATAATATTTTTAAATTTTTTGAAATTCTAAAATAGAATGATTATCAATCGAATTTATAAACAAATTCATAAAGAAAAGGGTTGAAAAGGTCAATTATCTTAATGCACAAATTCAGATTAATAACTCACAAGCCTTTGATTATTACAATGTCGTTAGTTTGCCATTTCCTAATGAATTTTCTAGATCTTTCATTAATATTTTTAAAGAATTCAACATTAAAATAGTTTTTACATATCAAAAAGACATTTTCAGATGCTTTTCTGATAACAAAGATATCTCCTTTCCAGTGGCGTAACTACTTTCTAGCGAAACCCCGCATTGCGAGGGGGGGGGGGCTCCACCTGCGAGAAGCCTCTTAGGCTGAGCCGCAAAAATCTATGTTAGGAGTCATCTTAAGGGGTTACTAAAGAAAAAAAATATAAATCCAAAAATATTACAACTCAGAAAAAAGTCCAGCAGAAATTCGATCTATCAGGCCAAAAGTGAATTTTCTCTTGAAGAAAATGCGTAATTTATTGTACTATGAATAAGTTTTTTAATGATGTTAAAAAATTAAACTTGAAACGCTCTAGAAATCTGAAATTTCACGTAAAATTATTGTACTTTCAATAAAATAGATGAATTACTGTCCAAATAGATGAATTCACAGAAAAAAACCATGAATTTTCAACAAAATAGTTGACTCAATCAAAAAAGATCAACTTTCAACCGAACATGTGCATCTTTAACGAAAAATATAAAATTTAGACCAAAAGATATGAATTTTAAAACTAAAAAGACGAATACAATAATTACGAACACAATACAAGAATTTTCAACCTAATAGTTGAATTTTCACCTAAAAGAGAATAATTTTCAACTAAAAATGTAATAATTAAATTTTCAACAAAAGAGTTGAATTTTCAACGAAGAAAGGTTTTTCAGTAAATAAAGAAAAAAATATCATGAAAAATATTGAATTTTCAGGCCAAAAAACGAATTTTCTACCAAACAGTTCAATTAATTTTCCATTTTCAACAAAAAGAGATGAATCTTCAACAAAACACATACATTTTTTACTAAATAGGTGAATTCCCAACTAAAAAAAAATAATTTTCAATCAAAAATGGAATAGTTATATTTTCAGTACAAAAATTAATTTTCAGATCAAAGGTTAATTTTCAACCAAAAAAAAAGAACTAATTTTCTCCAAAATAGTTTAATTTTCACCCAAAAAGATGAATTTTCAACTTAAATGATAAATCTTCAATCAAAAAAATGATTTTTCAACAAAGTAGTTCCACTTTCAGCCATGTAGTTGAATTTGGAACAAAAATAGATGAATTCTCAATTAAAAATGTTATAGTTGATATATTAACCAAACAGATTTTAATTTCAATCTAAAAGAATTAAATACAACCGAAAAGATGAATTTTCAACAAAATAGTTAAATTTTAAACTGAAGTAGATTAATTTTCAAACCAAAAGGATGACTTTAACAAAATAATGAAATTTTAAACCAAATAATACAATTTTCAACCGTAAAGGATGAACTTTTAGCCACAACGATTAATTTTCTACAAAGTGAGATGAATTTTCAATGAAATATATGAATATCAACCAAATGGCTGAGTTTTTTACTAAGAAGGTTAATTTTCTAACGAAAAGACGAATTTTCAACGAAATACATGAATTTCAAACAAAATAGTTGAATTTTCGTTTAAGAAAAGTTAAATTTTCAACTAAAGAAATGAACTGTCAACTAAAATGATGAATCTCCGACTAAAAAAAATAAGTTTTTAACAAAGTAGTTCAACTTTCAAGCAAAAAGGTGAATTCTCAACAAAAAACTTAATAGTCAACTGACAGATTAATTAACAACCAAACAGATGCATTTTTAAATAAAAAGATTAATTTTCTACCCAAAATTTGAATTTTCAACAAAATACATATATTTTCAACCAAGTGGTTTCAAAAAAATATACATGAATTGTCATTAAAATAGTTAAATTTTCTACCAAAGAACTGATGAAAGGATGAAATTTGTGCCAAGAGAAATGAATTTTCAAACTAGAGTATATAATTGTATATTATTATATTGTAATTATCAAAAATATAATAGTAGAGTTTTCAGCCAAAAAGAATGAACTTTTAAACAAAAATAGTTAGAGTTTCTTATTGAGTTACATTAATTCAGTTCGCATTCAAGTTGAAAACGAGAAAGAAGACAGAAAAGGGAATAGGAGAAAGACTGTGAAGCCTGCGACAATGAAATAGGAATTTTAATAATTTATCCATAAATTATTAAAACATTATTATTATTATGCTATTAAACTATTAGTCTTTGGCTTACAGACTCAAGAATAATAGTTCAAATAAACTTTGAAGTTCATTTTTAATACTTTAGAAATGTAATTTTAGAAAACTGCAAATTTTTTCTTCTAAAACTAACTTCATTAAGGTTATACGTTTATTTAGCTAACAGAGTTTTTATGTACGTTCTCTAACTAAATTTATAAAATCTTAGTGAAATTGCGGGGGAGGGGGGTCGGAGAAAAAAAATTATTTTTTATTTTTTATTTTTTAAATTATAATAATGTTGGAGGGGGGGGGGGTTAAAATTTCAGGAACACACCTCACATAATTTGTGGATGACCCCTAAGCTTTTATTTTTTTATTGGAAAATTTTCTATATTAATGAGCAATTTACAATTCGGAATTTCTCTTAAAATAGAACACTACTTTGTACTATGTGAACTGCTATTATTTTTTTAAGAGGCCTCCTAACAAATTTTGCAGGGGGGGCCTCCACGTTTCTAGTTACGCCTCTGCTCCTTTCCATTTAAAAACACACGTGATATACTGTATTCCCTGTGAATGTGGTTTGGTTTATATCGGACAGACAAAAAGGTACATTGAAACTAGAATCAGAGAATAAAAAAACGACTGCAAAAAAGATGCAAGAGGCACTGCATTGGTTATGTACTCGCATGCTAATGATCATAAGTTTTCATTTTCAAAAACAAAAATTTTAAGTCATGAAAACAACTATAAAAGAAGAAATTTTGAAGAGATGTTTATTATCGTCAAGAATACGAATTCCGTAAATAAGAGATCTGATGTTGAATTTCTTTGCAATGTCTATCATAGTCTCATTTTATCGACTAACAATTTTTAAAATATTATACTAATCGTCTTAGTGTTTCTTTAAATTCGCGCCAAGCGTCCATCTTGTCTTAGAGGCTTAGATATAGTCTCACGTGACTTCACATTCTTTCTCCAGTATCAGCGTCTACCAGAGTGTGTTGGCCCACAATAAATGTTCATATAGATTTTACTATGTCAACGAGAAACCTGGAGAAGAATATCTTCTCAAAAAATAAGCTTTTAAGCTTTAAACTACTTATCGTTCATAAGAAATGTGAATTTTTATGTTACCCTATGATGTAAGCGTCTAATCGGTAAGTTTACAGGTTATGTTTTATATTTTCCAATATCTTATATTTCCTGTAAAGAACTTTTAGTATTTGAGAAACGTCATTGTATTTTCTTCAGCTAAGAAAGGAAATGTTAACTTTCTAACCTGAAGAGGCTCTACGTCGTGGAGCGAAAATTCGTTTAAATAAATTTGAAAGGATCAGTAGATCAACAACGAAACTTCACTTGCTATTTTACTTCACTGATCAACAATCTAACACCAAATAATACAGATAAGTACACTGGAACCTCCGTTTAACGGCGGTCTGGGATATGGCCTGCTATGACCATGAGGCTCTTCCAAGAATTCTACGATGTAAACAGTCAGGGCCGTATGAGCCATTTCCAGTAGGAATACATAATATTAATAAACTGTATTCTGTACAAAGGTAGATTTTTCTTATCATAAAGGATGGACCTTTTGTAATACTGAGGACTAGTTAATGGAAAGAGAATTTTCCGCGTGTAATTAAAAATAAATGCAAAATATGCACGCGAGTGTTCGAACTGCCCACTTTGTGGCTACGGAACTGAACTCCGCTGAGCTCACGCATCTCTCTCTCGGCTCCTTGGACTCCCTCGTTAACGAATGCAAGCTGGCGGAAAATCTCAGAAGACGGTAAATGGAGGGCCCTTAAATGGAGGTTCCAGTGTAATATTATTGAATCAAGAAAATAATATAGGCAATAAAAATATTTTGTGTAAATTTAGGGAAACGATTCATTGGAGTTTTGAAATTTAATTGAAATGCGTTCTCACTTTATCCTCGAGTATAAATATACGTCCTCCTTCTGCGTATAAATCAGACCTTTTGGTTATATTATGTGATATGTGAAGTAGAATCCCTTGTGAGTTGAGACGCTCAGTCGCTTGCAGCCATTCTCGCTGATTCGAGCGAACGAGCGCGACACTATTGCGAAAGACTTGTGCCTAGGGATTTCAAATGTATAACTAGATCGTCCTTGTAATCCGGACTGAAATCGTGAAAGTAATTATGGCGCGAGGTGTGCAAACGGAGTTATTGATGATAGTGGAATTAACCCACACCTGCTCAATTATAATTTAGATATCTGTATATTTATTTAAGAGGAATGCCATTTTACATTTATATTTATTATACCCGTGCAAAAATTGCCCAATTCGTTTCCGATTTCCGATGTGGCCCCGATCGTAAATTGTAAGTTGCAGCGCCATCTACTCGGAGTCTCCGACCGTCTGACGTCCGATAATTTTATTTGATTCCATATAATTACAAATAATTAGCAAGTGATGATATGGTTCGTGCGACGTTCTCAAGAATAATTATAATATTAATTTGCGATATTATATTTTAAACCATAATGTTGAAAGCAAAAAGTACGCTACAGGTTCTGAAGCATAGGTCCATTGCTACTATTTCTTATTTGCGCAATGAAGACGAAAGTAAAAAGACTAATTATAATTAAGAACGAACCTAACCTCAAAATTGGGATGAAAACAGAAAGTTTCGAATTACCCACCAGTAACGCATACAGAATTACTTGTTCCAATTAATCACATAGCATATATTCTGAGATTGTTAATTGCAGTTTAAATTTCTGAATTTGCTGTTTATTTTTTACTAAAAAACTTTTTACATAACAATATGGTTAGGAATGAAAAATTGAAAGGGGCCTGCTCAGGGTCACATCATTCCGTCATTCTGCATGTCCTAGTCTGGCCCTATCAGGTTAGGCGTTTCATTTCGAATCTGGCGTTAGCAGGATTGCCCGACTGTACAAAGTTCAGTTTGAAATATTCTCATAATAATCTATAACAGGGGTTACATTACTTTTTTCGTTCCAACAAACAAAAAACTAAAAACCGTATGGTATAGGTACCAGTTTAATCAAATATGTTGACAGGATGCATTGTTAAATGAAAATATCGACCACTACATTCAATTTGGCGACGTGGAACAGTAGTATGTGCAAAAGTGATATGGAACAGTATTGAATGGAGGCATCGGTCTTACGCCTTAGATTCCTCAAATTGTCTCTCTTTTCTTGTTTTTTTTTTGCCCTTTGAAAGGGATATATGGCCTAGCACTTCAAAATATTATTAACAGGTTTTACAAAACCAAAATCAAAATAAGAGGACATAATCTAATGCCAAGATTCATGCAAAGAGAGCGACATTTCCTAAAAAGGAAAATCACAGGAGATTTTTCGATTATATCATTGGTGTCGGAAATCAATTCACAATGAGCTTGAGAAACATATTCTAGCAGGGAAATTCATTGAATTTATTTCAAGGGTTGTTTCAACATCCCTTAACGATTCAAGCAAAGAAATCGATATTCTCTAAGAAGCAAAATTACGGGAGATTTTTTGATTACGCTATTAGTTTCGGAAATTAATTCACATTAAAACAAGAGAGATCCTTGCAGGAAAAATTCGTTGAATTTATTTTAAGGATTGCTTTAACATCCCTTAGAGATTCAAGCAAGAAAATCGACATTCCCTTACTTGATTAAGTGTAAATTGATTAAGGGAAGTGTCGATTTTCCTTTCCCTTGCCATAAGAGATGTTAACACTACCCTTAAAATAAATTAAACGAATCTTCCTGCTAGGATATGTTTTGTTGTTTATTATGAATTAATAATCGACCTTAATGATATAATAAAATAATCTCCCGAGATTTTCGTTGTTAGGAAATGTTGATTTCCTTGCTTGAATTTGTAAGACATGTTAAAACAACCCTCAAAATAAATTCAACAAATTTCCCTGCTTGAAGATATTTCTCGCACTTATTGTAAAGTGATTTCCGACCTCACTAGTATAATCAAAAAATCTCCCGTAATCTTGGTTGTTAAAAAATGTCGATATCCTCGTTTGAATGTATAGGGGATGTTCAAACAATCCATAAAAGAGATTCTTTGATTCAATGAAAAGAAATATGTTCAAGAAATGATTTCTCTAATTCAAGACAAATATTTTTCTGAGTGTGAATAACAAATTTTGATGCAATGAAAGTAAAATAATTTTGATTGGATTCTACTGTTTTGAGAAAGAATCAGGTAGGTACAAGTCGAGTCAAAAGTCTGATGTACTGCAGGAAATTCACGTTAATTCCCATCAGAGCCGAAAATCGATCACTTTCGTCTCGATTTTATGCGATTAGCCACGGCTGCCGAGGGACAACACGACTGAACTTGAGATTCATGGGACTTTTTTCAGTTTGGCCTCTCTCTCTGTAGGTACTTTAAGTTTGGAATAGAAGAGGGTTGAAAGCACAACTTCGAGGGATAAAGTGAAAAGGGGACATTTTTTTTATTTGTACATCCCAAGCAAGGAAGATGAAGATTGAAAAGGTGCTACAATTAGCCAACCAGCGGCGTTTTCAGTTTGTTCAAAAAGGCTTTTCTCAATCCCTCGAGTGTTCTTAAAAGAGAGTTTCTATGAAGGCTTGCAAATATAGATGAAATGTGAGTGAACTTATTCAATCAGACATTGATGAGTGTTCCTATATTATTTCAAAAATGTTAATTAGTAGGTCTGATAATAAGATATAAGATATAAGGATTCAAGTTTATTTTAAGTTTTTCTAGTGTTCATTAGTATAATTTTAATATATTTTATAACCTATTGTATAATATTGTATAGTGTATTTTTATTGTATAATGGATTATACTTGGTCTTGAAGGAAACGTTTATTCGTTTTGATGTAATACTGCGACTGACTGAATGAACTCCAATCTCGAAGGGATTCAGGCGATGCACGCAGGAGATATTGTACTCCTTGCTGCTTTCTGAATAGGACCAAGTGTTTAGAAACTTTGGTTTGAAATCAATTGAATGGGCCGAAGGTCGGCAGATCGACTGCTTTTCTATCCTTCCTCCTTTTATCCCTATAGTATAAGGTATAAGCTACGTTGAAAATTGAAATGCAGGCTACTGTATAAGTATATACCTGATTTTTTATTTCATTATTTTATCCAACACAATTTGCTTGTACACTTTCGAAAGTTTTTCAAATTTTTTAACTCTTCAATGGATAAAACGAATATTTGCTAAGCACTTTCAGTCAAAGAAACGTTGCCAACAATGTTACTGTAACAAGACAGCCAACATTATATGTCATAGATTGTTCGTCAATCAAAACAATTCCATTGGAACAATGATATTTATGTAAAATATTATCTTATGGATGTAGATATTTTAAGAAAACACTATGTTGAAGACACTAATTTGAACACACTGTTCGTGGAAAATGATGACCGATGAGTTGCGTTCTGAAGTGTTCTACCAGGTGCTTTCTCTTGACTGAGTTCTAATTTCAAAGAGAGATTGAAGAAATAATTTAAATATTCCGGTGAAAAGTTTCTTTCAGTCAACAAAAATCATCTATTTTTTTGCCACATATTGTGTCTAAATTGAAAGATTTTCATTTGATTATGAATATTTCCGGAGGATAAGATGTCACCTACGTTGCTATCATATAAGAAAGTTTTCATTTGGTGAAGTTTCAAGTATAAGAGATTTAAAGAAAATTGGAAATATCATGTTCATATCAAAAAATCTATGCTGAATATCTTTCTGTGAAAGTAGCCAACAAAGGTTATGCAACAAAAATTCTTTGTCAATCAAAACCTATTTTTTTAAACAAAGATCTCTCAGGCAAATATTATGCCATGAATGTAGCATCTTAAGGAAACACCAAACGCTGATAACGACAGATAAGTCTCATCTGTAACTTTGTAAGAGTTCTTTCAGGTATTTCCTCTTGGTAAAGTCTCTGAAGAGAAGCTTCTTTCACAACAATCACTTATCCATATGCATCATACATTGTTTCTGAATTAGAAGTCGTCTGATTAAGAACATCCTGAAGAAAGAATGTATAAGAAAACTGAAAAAGAATCTCATTTGGTGTTCCTTCAGATGTTTTCTATCAGTCTAACTTAATTGTAGCAAAGATTAAAAGAAGGTGTGAAATCCTCGTTTACCGAGGCGGATTTGATAATATGTGAATGAAAAGTTGGCCTTATTTCTGACATGATCTGAGCTGGCTGGTTGCTTTGAGTTTCTTGATTCTTCGCCTTGGCTTGGCAGGGTTCTCTCCTTTCTCCTCTTTCCACCTCCTGGTCCTCCTCCTCCACCTCCTCGCACCCTCCATCTTTTTCTTCCCGGGGCTGCTTTATAAGACGACAAAAGAACATCGCGGCGGAGTCAAGATGGCGGATCCGAGGCAGCGACTGACTGTGCCTATTGTTGCCACGAGCAGAGAGACAAAATGAACCCGATTGTTAGTCCTGGAGGCATCATAATGAACGCCCATTCACCGGGAGACACCAAATGAGCTCCCGCGTCTTGTCCCGCGGCTTTGTCTACGATACTTTTAATTTTCTTGTTTTGTCTCCCTGCTTGCGCCCACTCCCCCGCTCACCCTTTTGTCGGCGCCCCGTAGAATGTTCCTTTTGCCACTGCGCAGAATGAAAATATTATTGCTTGATCCACGTCATGCATAAATGCATCGATGGCCTCCTTTGTCGACGTCGCCTCCTGCTAGCGGCTGAACAAACAACGATATTCATATTATAAAGTCACTGCCTTATTATATAGCACATAATTTATGTGCTCAGTGCTCACCTCCGTTTCTTATGTATTACGTCCGGAAGGCCTGCTGCAAGTCCAAGAAGGCAAGTCAGCTCATCTTGGGGTAATTAAGAGGCGCCTCTTGAGTCTTAGGTGTTAATGACTCTGGCATGAATGATAATCTTCTTATATGGCTTTCAGGTATGTGTGATGAAGACAATTTCATCTCTGGAGTGCAGAATCCTCAAGCCATCGAATTTACTGGTTTCTTTAAAAATTTGTTACCGTGTTAGTTATAGGATTCAATGTTTCTATTAACCTAAATTGCGAAGATGGGTTTGTATTCTTACAGAATTGATTGTTGATGATTAGTCATCTGCGGTTGATTTTTTTGGTACATATTGTGCAAAAAATGTATATAAAAGAATTTGGTCTCTACATTCGAGTATTCCGCTAACCAATTTGTATAAGAAGTTTTTCATATTGACTTGAAACTAAAAAATAAGCCATGATTTGTTTCTAATGCACATATCCTTCACCATATTTTGAGAAAAAAATGTATTCAATGTACAGCTACTGAATTTTTCTAAACAATTGACAACTAATTCTCAACTGTTTTTAAAAATTGCATTTCCATTGCCATGACCACAGAGACACTCCATCCATATAAACAATCATAATTTTTTATGAATCTAATCATCTTATCACAAGTAACCAAACTCCATACAGGAAGAAGAAGTCACTATACTTTTTTGAGAGCATTATACATTTAGTATTTACACTAACATTACTGTGTGCTTTTCTAGAATAAATATTCCTAATACGAGTAATGCACACAACTGTGGCATAATAGGATGTTGATCGACTGTCACCTACAACAAAGATCATTTCTTCCATACTTTAATTTACCAATATTTACTGTAGGTGCAACGCGAAACATCTGCATAAGAACACCTTGGCACAAGGATATCACTTGATATGCAGACAAACGTGTGATAGAGAGCAGTGGCAAGCTTTTTTGATATGAATTCAACCGACTCGTATAGACTTAATTTGGGCTCCTATTGTAATGTCGCCTATTGTTGGGAAACTCGCACCCAGAACGGAAACAAAATACATTCGCTTGTTAAAACTTTTGTACGTTTAACTGAAACAGTACACAGAATGTCCGTATAATGTACAATGCAAGCAGTTGAATGGGGACACGCTCATGAAAAGAATTCAACGTCCCGCTATCGTTGCAAATCATCAATTGTAAAACAAATCCATAACATTTTTCAGTAAATTCGTTATAAAATTGATTGACGCTATTACAATACTTTATCCCATGATTGATGCTAAATACACTACGTCAATTGCAATTGTCGCAACAATATTCACTCAATAACAAAAACATTGAATAAATAATGTAATGTGGAATATTAGGTATGATATATTGGTATATTGATATATTGATAGGGGTGAATAACTCCCTTAACGATTGTTTAACAAATAGCTTTCATTATAAAGGAAATTACGTTCGCTTTGGGTATAATGTGTCTTCACAGATAGTCTACATTAATCAACAATGTTAATGACGTTTTGTTTGTGGGTCGGAATTCTCCGCAAGTCCACCCTTCATTGTCATGATCTAACCGATTCGTGTATGTAGCACGTATTATGCACTTCGCCCCACATTGCAGGTACGTTACTATCCACAGAGTTGAATTACCGTGCACCACCCTTAGACAACCCAAATCTCGATTAGAGTCGAGTTTGCATAGACTGCGAGAACAGAAGGGTTGGAACACAAAGTACTCTTGATTCACCAGAATCCTTCGTAGTGACCTCTTCAATTAAGAAATTATCCACTTATGCTCCAGAGTTTTGAATCTTGTCTAGAATTGGACACGTTCTTAATTTACTTTTTTTTAATAACATCTTTCAGGTAGGTCCAAGATCAATAATTGATAGGCCAACAATGTTTCCCAGATAATAAAATCAACTTACTACGGGGAGCATTCTCCCCAGAATTTTGCTCCTCCTGTTGCTTCCTTCTTCTTTTCGTCAAAAAAGCTAATCGCACTGAAATGTATTACATTCAAAATAACTCACTCATTTTTTTCACTGGTACAACGCAAGCGCGCTTCACTCAGGTGCGCATACTTAAACTGCGCATCAACGTTTCATGTTTGACTTGAAGTTTTACTACAGCAATGTATGGGATGCTCGAAGTGTATGGAACATTTTTTTCTTCGTAATATATTCATTCAGTTAATATTTGTTATCATTTAGGTTATTGAGGTTATTAAGCATCAATGCAATGTATCTTTTTCAAGCGGAAATATTCTATGTCAGAAAAGCATTCGACTTTTACCGTACTTTTCTCCACTAAATACTATCTTGTTTTTCTAATATCAAAGGATATAAGAGTAAGTTGGGGTAACTTGTCCTGTTATAGCCTTTCTTAGGTCGTTATGGACGGACTGTTTGACCAAGCCGTGACCAACGTGGCGTAACGGCGTGTACCAAGACCACATGAGGCAAAAGCGTAATACCCTCCTTCATCCTTTTATGGCTATAGGCGTTACCATCACGTATACCATTATCAGAAGGAACACTCGAGAGACCCTTGCAGGATACTCGCTTTCGTGGTTTGAGCTCGCTGGGCGGTCTGTACGTGGCAATTTTTTCTTATTTGTTTCAGCGCTTTCGACCAACCAATCATTGATCAGAATGGAGTTCGTCCGGGTGAATAGAGTTGTGTCAGGAAGTATTCACACAAAAACTATCTTCACGGAATCGTCCACGTGGAACAGAATAGAGGACCGTACAGGCATTCGATGTGGGAAACTTGGGAATAATTTGAAAACTTTTGCTGCTTCCAATACAACCTTTATCGGCGATTCTCTCTCTGGACTCTACTCGTCTCATCCTCGAATCTTCTCTCAAACCTGCCACTGAAAGTCAGAGGTTTACAAGTGGAAATCGAGGAAATATGTATGGTAAGTCTGGAGCACTCGCTTTTATTGAAAAGTAAAATGCATCACTTCAATGTTTCTAATTTTGTTGATAGGCTTGTTTTATAGGGCCTGAAATTATTATAAAACTTTGTCATTGTCTTTTTTTACACAATATCCTCATGTTAGGTTTTTCAGGCCTTTAGAATTAAAATAGGATTCGTTTCGTGAATCCCCTATTGGTATACTAAATAAAAATATAAACATCGGAGTTCACAAAAGAGAATAATTAAATGTCGAATGAGAGGCAATGTCAGCGTTTCTTTTCAGAAAATAAGCAAAGGCAAGCAAATGGATGAGGAGGACTTTGGCGTCTGGCATCGAAATAGTGGAGCGTATAAGAAAGTAAAACAGAGTCTTGACTATAATGGAGTATATGTGACGCTATTGACTGGAGAAAATTTATACTGACTTCGACATCTGGTCCGAGCATTGGTTTCCTATTTTTCTCGAGGGATCGCTCACTGACAAAGCTTTCAGTCATCGGTGGTCAATTTGTTCAATGGACAATAATAGCTAGGCTACACAATGGCTACGTTGGCTGTCAGAAGCATAAATCAATTTCAGCAAGATATCCGAAAGGTGGTAGTCGCATGTTGCATCAAACGCGTCAGGCAGTCTCGCCTTTGGCTTTTGGCATTGGGCTTTAGGCCCTTTAGGCCAGGTCACTAAAATCCGTACGTGACATTCCGCCTTGTCTTCGGATTTTCGGAACTTATGGGTTGTTGGAAGTAAATTCTAAGTTATATAATATACTGGTAGCTGGTAACTATTTTTTATTTTGTCTAAGCCGATTTGAATGATGTTTTGCTTTAACTTTCTTTCCTTTGGTTTTGTTGATTTTTTCGTATGATTTTATATATAACCAGTGAGCGAAGAAACCAACATTCATTGAGAAAAATGTTTGGTTCGGACATCAAAATAATTTTGTTGCTCTTCGCGCAACGACATTTGTTGGTTCAACCAAATTTTTGTTAGCATAGTAAAACGTTTTATTGCTTTAACAAAACGTTTTTTTGAGTCAACACAAATATTCTTGAACCAACAAAACAACATTTTGTCGCACAACGCAAATATTGTTAGGCTACCAAAACAACATTATGTTGCAGTAATATTTTTTTCAGTTTTGTTGCATGGGTGTTTTACAAATGTCAGTTAAAACAACCTGTATAAACAAAAAATATTTAGTTTTGATTCCCACTACAACACTAATTTATTTTCTCGAGAAATTTTTACATATAATTCCTATTAATAAAATTTGGTTGCAGAGCTCAAAGGATATTTTGTTTTTTTCCGATAGGTATTCACGGGTCGTTTAAAATTGATATCCTCAATTAACTTCTTCAATTTGTCGCTACAATGCATAAGGAAGTGACCATGGTTTTTCAGAGTTAACAAGATAAAAATAATTACAATTACAATTCGTTTAAATTTATTGTCTCAATAAAATTTATTGTTTCGCTGATGGGTAGTGAATTTTGATTTATATAACGACCAATTAAGTGTTCAACAATACACGGAAAAGATATCGATTTCACTCCCTCGTGGTAAACGCCCTTATCATTTTATTATTATTATTCGTTAGGTAAATAATAATTCAATATTCCTAATTATCTGAATTACCATCAGGTCAATAGACATTCAATTCAATATTAATTCAATATTTATAATTAGGAAAAATATAGACTTAACTTTTATACAAGAAAATTGTAGGAAAATATTTGCAAAAATAGTTATTGTTAATTTTTTACCCTCTTTTTCGTAATTTGTGTAAAGTAAAAGTATTTTGAAGAAAACGAACAATTAATTATTATTTTAAATGTTTATTATTTTATAAATATACTTATTACTATTTTTTCTGGTACCTATTAAACTTTTATCTTCAGAAAATGCACAGTGTGGCCCTCTTGTGACTCATTGACGAAACTCTCTCAACTTTTTTTAAACTGAAATTTATTAACAAAGGCTAAAGAATTTATAATATCTTTATAGAATATAAAACCAGTGTTAAATTTAGTAATAAAATATAAACCTTAAGAGATCAATAACCGAATGTTTCTTTCAAATATGTGCATTGAATTAAGCACTTTTGAAAACGTATAGGCAATTATAACAAAAAATCATTTTTTATTTCAGAACAGGATTGCTAATTGTCATGTGAGTTCACGTTTGAAACTTTTTAAAGTTGCATTAACAAAACTGCTTTATCTCGAAGACATTACAGTCGGTATGGAAGAATCCTTCACTGGATAAATTTTCCTCCCGACAAGCGTAATGGTCGATACGTTCAGTTTTGACAGTACCACAGACAATCACGACTATTCCAAAAAGATTAAAAAATAAAACTCATATTGTTTTAAATTAAATAAATGTTCGTTACTTTAAAATTTGGTCCCATCTTGCGAGAATGAAAAGTTGTGAACTTCTATCCTTATTATTATATATACATTACATTATATTATACATATCCATATATTATATATATCCTTATTATTATATTAAATCAGTTAATATTATTTAATATTTAAGAAATTTTAAAATTTTATGTTTAGCTTTTCTTCAAAAGAGATGCTTTCAAATTGAAATAATTAATGATAAAAGCTTCAGCTTCAATTTGTGCAATCAACAATATGTACTTACGTTTTGTTTAATTGAAGTATGGAAAGCTAAAACCGCCTAACTCCACTTTTTATCGAAATTAAGTTTCGTGCGTGGAAAACACTTTTTATGCTTATACACACGTATTTAATTAGAAAACTGAAGGTTTAATAATTTTTCACCCATAATTTAATTAATGAAAAGTTGTGAAATATTTCAAGAATTTGAGCATTTAAATTTAGAGCATCAGGGATGTAAAGTATTAAATTATTTTTCCAAATCCAACCTTATTATAGCTTTTCAAAAAATGTATATCTCTGGTAGTGAATATATACTTAGAGTAAAGTTTAAGTATTATGTATATCTGTAAAAATGTTCCGTTTTTTCTGTCAATTAATTTTTATTTAATTGTAAAAAATATGCAAATATTTATGTCACATCATTTCCTTAGCGATTTGTTGTATTTTTTCCATAATAATATTATGGAATGCTAAGTCGTCCCATGACTCCACCGAAATTTCCATTAAATTATAAAAATGCGTACGTAGTGCCATCTATTTTTTGACATCGTATTTCTTAAACTAACCCTCCAAATTACAGAAAATACATAATTATCTCAATATGATGCAAATTATTCCTCTGTAAAGGGGATTCTCCAGTAAAATTAGGTTAATTGGATTTAGCGGTTTCAGTTTTCCGTCGCTCAATTGTAAATGCTTTCAATTTTTAATGCTTGGGAACTTTATAATAAATTATTACTTTTTAACGCTTTTAACTGAAAAATGTATATTTTTTGCTTGACACTTTGTTGCGTTCTGTAAATCTCAATCATAAATATGTAGTTTCATTTAGAAAATTAAAAATTGTTCTATATCGAAGCGTTCAATTTTATACGTTTTAAATTTAAATTGAGTCACGCCGGTTTCTAGTGCTTCATTTTGGTGATTTAATTTTTTTAAATTGTGAAGAGCAATCTGAAATTAGATCATTTCAAATGATTCAGTCTGAAACCATACAATTTGAAAAATTCGACTTTCCATTTAAAATTTGACACGGCTTCAACTAATGTTTTAAACTTAAACGATTTTCGGTTTGAATTTTTAGCGTTTCTATACGAAACTTTTGTAATTTTTATAATATTAAAAATCTTTCAATTAAAGCTTCATTAATTTTTAACGGTTTTCAATTTCATATTGTTGAATTTTCAATTTTTAAAGCTATAATTTAGAGTGCTCTATAGGCTTTTATTGTTATTTATACAAAGAGTATAAAAGTAGACATTTCTCAATTTCTAACAATTTGAATTGAAAATCGTTCATTTTTATAGTTTTTTAGAGTTTTAGTTTTTTAAAAATTTTTATTTATCCAATTTAAAATTATACAACTCATCATCGCGATGACAATCAGCTCGGGATACCTGATGCACAAATGAGCGAGGAAAGCGAAAAATTTATAAATAAAATATAAATCCAATTAAGTAAAGAGAGAAATTAATAACGTTCAAAAATTGTTTAATATTAACATATAATTTATATTCGTATTCAATAAATATATGATTACCGCCACAAGGCGTGACATCGGTGACATCTCCAAATCTCCACCGTAGTTCACTCTAAATATAAAATAGTTAAATGTGAGTAATTATTGATTAATATTTGATAGTTAACTAATAATTAGCCAAATTTAACTAATATTGTCAGTAAAAAAATGTACAGAAACATAAGTAAAAAATTAACTAATTGTTTAGTTAGTCGCTTAGTCATTTTTAAGTAATTCAGATTTAGAAAGGAAAAATAAGTATGAAAGAGCGATGATCGAACACGGTGAGCCTTAACCAACTTCAACTAAAAAAGATATTATTAGAACTTTTTTTGTGGAATAATATTCTGACATAATATGAGCTTATTTTGCGCAAAAAAATAATCGTGCGAGTTAGGAAACTCCTAGTGGCAGAATAAAATTTTTTTTAGAATATATAGGTTCGGCAGAAGTTTTTTTAAAATTTTATCGGAGTCATATAATATTAGTTGGATTCTAAATGACTTCTAACGTCAATATTTACAAAATCATTTGCGAATTTGACATTAAAAAAAACTTTCTCGGTCAGGTGTTGCAAGAAATATTGTGTAACACACGTGCGTACAAGGTAATTACTACTCGTGTAATTGCAGTATTTGCCTGTGCATTTGTATCGAAAATAACTATTATTTTACTCGCCAATTCATCACGAGTTGTAATTAAATAATGCTCAGATAATATAACAAATTTCGAAGAATAAAAATTTGAAAATTTGAAAAAAATTTGTGTATTAGGAATTTTTGTATGAAAAATACTTGTGTGGCATCATAAAGCAATATCCGATAAATATCATCTAACTTCAAGGTTGAGGCTCACCGAGCGAACATTGGGTAGGAGGTGTCAGGTCTCACGAGGGTAATTTCAATTTTCAGTATAATTTGCAAATGGCTTTTACTTTTTCCTTTCTTTCCCCCCACCAGGTTCTCAATGTTAATTTCAAACAGCAATAACAGTATAGTTAGAACATGCATGAAGGTAAGTTTTAGTGCCGGAAAACATTTGCACGTATGTACAAATAGAAAGAGGGAGATAGAGGGAGCTTCGGAAGTTTTGAAAGGATGAAAAGCTGGATAGGCTGCGGACAATGAACGCAAAACAGGATTTAGGATTCTGATACCACTACGTTGCCCTGGACCAAGTAGAAAGATCTGAATTGGATCGTATTAACCACAAAGGCACAAAGAGAAGCTTTAAGCTTTTCCTGTCCGTGCGGTCATTGAGTGGCTTTGGACGCTTGTGCTTCCCAATGGGATTTGTTTCTTTTTTTCACCAAGCTCGAATTGTGTTGTATCGTTCGCGACGTACTGCTATGAGGTTTCAATTTTTGTTTAGAAATGAAGTGCTCCAAACTGTTCATTTCTCAGGATATATAAAGGATAATCAATTTCTGAAAAATACTCCTTTTACGCGTGCCACAATAGAAAAGAACTGATTAAGTCGAATGGAAAATGTTAGGTATAAAGGTCATTATCAATCTTCAAGAGTGCATCTGAAGTGTGCGGTTCTGCGACTGTAGGAAGAAAGACTGGAGATGCTTGGTGGAATGATGAAATCCGTGTGGCTCTTAGCGAGAAAAAGCAAGCGTACTCAAGAAAGCTGTATATTAAAGGTATTAGCAATGAGAAGAGAACTGGACTAGAAGATGATTATAGGGATAAAAACAGAAAAGCAAAGATGATGGTCAAAGAAACCAGTGATAAAATTGAAGCGAAAGAAGATAATAAAACGCAAAATTATTTTGAAGGAAATAAGCAATTATTTTGAAAATGGGCTAAAGAGATAAGGAAAAGAAGTACTAGCACTGAGTCAGTCAGAATTAAGACTGCTGATGGTAAAATGGTATGGGATACGGACAAAGTGAAAGACTATACTTATGAGTGATTATTTCAAGATTCAAGAAATTGTATAGAGGTCAAGCTATGGAGCATGAAAACTGTGACAAAGAAGAGGATACGTTAGACAATCCTGTCGTAGGTGGCGAATGAAGAATCGATATCCGCGACATTATATCTGTAATAAGGAAGCTAAAGAACGGTAAGGCTGCTGGTGTAGATGTTGTCACTGCTGAAATGCTTAAGAGCGGTGGCGGATATCTGTAAATGTGGCTGAGCGAATTTATGAATATGCGTGCTATGAACGGCGAAGTTCCAAACGATTTGGGAAAGGCGATTATTGTTTCACTTTACAAGGGAAAGGGTGATAAAGGTGACTCTACTGATCATAGAGCATTTAGCCTACTAAGAACAGTGGGCAAAATATTTACCAAAATTCTTATTGGTAAGGTCATAGAAATGACTGAAGAAAGGATCTGGGAAGTCCAATGTGGATTTATGCCAGGAAGATCATGAGCAGATCAGATATTCAGCTTGAGACTTTGGGAAGTACTGAAAGTGTATGGAGTTAACAGTTTTCTTCTAAGAGCAATAAAAGCAATATATAGTGGTAGCAAAGTGAGTGTAAGAGTAAATGTACATTTGATGGGCGATTGGTGTGATATTGAGCAGGGCGTTAGACAATGCAGTGTTATGTCCTCCTAGATTTTTAATATATTACTGGACAAATGTCTACTATCGGCGAGAAAATTCGAGTCCTCTGGCTTTGATATTAAAAAAGTAAGTGAAGAAAAAATGGTAGCTC
>JAUMHM010000016.1:18863304-18879624 GCA_032362435.1 Melikaiella ostensackeni
GAAGTTTCAAGCCAAAAAGGCGAATTTTCAACAAAAAAGTTGATTTTCAACCAAATAATAAAATTTCTATCCAAAAATGTTTAATTCTCAATGAAAAATATAATATTTTAAATTTCAACCGAGAAAGAGGAATTTTCAACAAAATAGTTAAATTTGAAACCAAAGAGATAAATTTTTAACATGAACATAATTTTTTATCAAAAAAGACAATTTTAAACAAAATACATGAATTTTTAACTCGAGAAGATCAATTTTCAACCAAAAATGGGATAGTTAAGTTTTCAATTGAAAAAATTAATTCATAACGAAAAAAGATAAATCCTCAAAAAAAATGTAATAGTTGATATTTCAACCAAAAAACAAGTTAATTTTAAATCAAAAGCAGCTATATTCAACCAAAAAATAATGTTCATCAAAATAGTTGAACTCGCTGAAAAAGTCGAATTAGTAAAAATTGAACAAATATCAGGAAAATCTACTAAAATTACAGTCCAATTTCACTAAATCACAATAGAAACGCTCACTAACACTTTAGTGAAAACTATTACATTGATTTTTCAGTCAAATAACATAACCTGAGATTTTTTGAATACTTCAATTAGTGAAATTAGACTAAAAATTTGACTAAAAATTAGTTAAATTATAACTAAATGCATCAGTAACAGGGCCGGTTTAAGGAAAATGGTGCCCTTGGGCATTGCGTTTTTAGGTGCCCTCCTCCCCTTTCTTTAAACATTTTTATTAAATATTTTTCTATTTGTTTTCTATTAAATGTCCTCAAATTATGTTACCAAATATGTTTAGTAATACAAATTTGTTATTCGATATTACTTATTTATTTTATAAGTAGATATTACTTTCTAAATTTGAATCACTGAGATTTCACTGATTTTCAGTGAAAATCCTTAATGATTGAAGGGAATTTATCACACACACGCGATTTTATAGGATCTCCAAGGACTTTAAATATTTAGAAATTTTCAACGGGTTTCAAAGGATTTGAAAGATTTTAGGGCATTTTACAAGATTCTAAAAAATTTCAAAAGATTCGAAAAATTTTGTAGGGATTTTGAAAAAGTATCAAAGTTTTTAAAAAATTTAGAAGATTTCTAGGGATTTTATGGTGTCTCAGAGGATTTCAAAGATCTAAACATTTGTAAAAGAATTTTAAAACATATTAAAGAATTCAAGATACGGGATTGAAAAGGATTTAAGGGATTTTAAAAATTTGAAAGGTTTTTAAAGAGTTTAGGGTATTCAAAAAGATCCCGAGGAATTTCATGAGATTTCAAAGAATTTCATAGGATTTTAGAAAGTTTCACGAGATATAAATATTTCTAAGAAATTCCAAATGATTTCGTAAGATTTAAAAAGATGTAAAAGATTTCAATAAATTTTTACGGTATTTATCAAATTTCAAGGGATTTCAAGGAATTTTGCAATATTTGACGGATTCATAGGATTTCAAAAGAAATTGAAAGGTTCCATAAGATTATAGGATATTTCAATAGATTTCAAGGGGTTGAAAATATGGAAGTTTCCCAGCGATTTCACATGATTCAAACAGAATTAGAGGATTTTTAATATTTCAGTAAATTTTAACATATTTTAAAGATTTCAAGAGATTTTAAAGCTTTTACGGTATTTTGAAAAAGATTTTACGGGATTTCAAGGAGCTTTAGCAGATTTTATGGGATTTCACGGAATCTCAGAGGATTTCAAAGATTTCATCATTTTTAAAGGGTCTTTTAAGGGTATTACAGATTTCAAGATGTTTTACGGGATATTTAAAAGATTTAAATTGATTCCAATGGATTTCTAGAGAACATTAAGGAATAAAATAAAATGAAAGGGACTTAAAGGAATTTTTATAAACTTGTAGGGGTTTCAGGGATTTCTTAGATTTCAAGGGATTTTGAAGATTCCAAGGGATTTAAAAAGATTGACGAGTTTTTGAGGAATTTCTAGAGGATCAGAGATTTCAGAGGTTCTTAAAGGATTTCAACGGATTTCAAAGCTTTTCGGGATTTTAAAATATTCGAAAGGATTTCACGTGGTTTCGTAGAAGATGCATATTGTATAGCAAATTTTAAAAATAGTGAATCCCTCGATTTATTATTTTAAAAAGTTCATGACACTATTTGGCTGATATTTTTCAAAATTTATGCTACTATTAATTAATTAAATTAATTTATGCTACTATCAATTAATGTCTAATGACAAATTTTTATTACTAAACATCTCTCGCGACATAACTTGGGGAAAATTAATAGAAATAACTATTTCTATCTGCCTTCAAATATCCACATTAGGCACCTATTTATATAATTTGTTTATAAAATAAAAATAAAATATCGAACGACAAATTTTCATCAAAAGATACAACTGGTAACATAATTTGAAGAGAGTTCAGAGAAAAAAATTCCTTTCTCTCTATAAATGTCTATAGTATGAGTTTTTTTAATTAAATTTGTTTACAAAATTAACAAGGAACATCGGATGACAAATTTGTATGATCAAGTATCACCTGGTCGATAAAAACAAGTAATTTTAACGCAAAAATATGTTTTGCAAACAAAAATCCATAATTTCATCCTAAAAATCCTTAAGGTTCATTATTTTCAAATTGAATTTGTCTATAAGAATTAAATTCACAATTGACAAATTTTGTAATTCAAAATATTCTTGCACATTGAATCCAAGCGATACTAAGCTTAGTGAATATATAGAAAAAATTGTTACAAGAAGATACAAAAAAAAATTTTTAAATCGACATTTTCTCGCCATTTGCAATAACATGAAAATTGAAACATTCAAAAATTTAAAACTTTGCCGACACAGGCCTCTTTAAAATTAAATAAAGAATTTTTCTAAAATCGGTTAAGAATTGGCTTCTGCAAGTTATATTCAAACTTTTTTTTTTATTTCGCCCCATTGTGGGGCGCCCCTCAGCATTTGCCTATCTTTGCCTAATGGTTAAACCGGCACTGATGAGTAATTAAATTTTATTTTAAAAATAATCATTTTTAACTATGCCGTATTTGGTATATTATCTGAAAAAATATATTTATGGTCACAGCAGATCGTGTGATAATTCTTTAATACGTTATTCGATTATTTTATACTAAACGAACAGAGAAACGGTAGCAACATAGCGATCGGATCTAATCCGAACAAAGTTACAGTTTTCAATTGTTCGTAAAAAATTAATAACGCTGCGAATTAAAAGAATGATTTATAATGTACTGTGATCCCATATTTTCTTAATGAAACATTATTTTGTTACAGAGACATTAAGGAAGTATCCAATCCTTCCTATTCTAAACCGAATCTGCCTGAAGGATTACAAGATTCCAAATTCGAATTTTTGCATACCTAAGGGCATGAATATAATAATTCCGGTTTTGGGTTTGCAGAAAGATCCAAAAATATTTCCTTATCCAGAAGATTTCAGGCCTGAAAGGTTTGACTCTGATCAAGTTGCTACGAGACACGCTTTTACCTATCTTCCATTTGGTGAAGGTCCTAGGATATGTATCGGTAGGTTAAAATTTCGAAAAATATTTATTAATTTTTATCAGAGAACAGAAATTCTACAGTTCAATAATTTATACAAAAATATTTCCTTTTCTGTAGGTAAACGATTTGGACTCCTACAAGTAAAAGTTGCCTTAATTAAAATTCTATCGCAGTATAAAGTTAGTGCCTGTGATAAAACCGAAATTCCAATAAAGCCTACAGTACGTAATGTACTTCTTACTCCGGTGGGTGATGTATTTTTAAAAGCCGAAAAGGTGTCATCATAGAAAAATATATTATTGTCTATATTTTATTATTTAAGTTTATTATTATTTGAAATATGAATTTTAGTGAAGTTTTTGTTACGTATTTTCTTAAAATACGATTGTATATTTCAAGTATCAGTTGGATAATTTAAAATAATTAGTGAAGCAAGAAGTCATTAATTTGACAATCCAGGTTTAGAGAGCCCCGCAATTGCAAATTTACTACTGGCACTATTTATGATACTGTCCCAATGTGTACTGGAAACCCCATAATGAAAATTATATTCTTCACTGGTACCAAGCCAGTACCAATGATATTTTAGAATTTTAGAACCGCGTCGTTGTTAGCCAGAGTAGACCAGTACAGAACATCTCTTACATTTAATGTCCACATTGGTAATTTGTTCACATAATTTTAATAAAATCATCAATTAATGTCTAATGATCAATTTTAATTATTAAACATCTCTCGCAACATAACTTGGGGAGAATGACACTCAAGTCTGATTTCAAGTCATCTGGATTTAAGTCGTTCCAAGAATTTCCGCTGGCTCGCATTCGTTGAAGAGGGGGTCCAAGAGGCCGAGAGAGGTCGAGAGAACGCATCGGAGTTGAGCAGTTCCGTAGCCACAAAGCGGCCAGTTTGAACACTCGCATGCATATTTTGCATTCATTTTTAGATACACGCAGAGAATTCTCTTTTCGTTGATTCGACTTCATTATCAGAAAGGCCCCTCCTTTATGATGACAAAAATCTACATTTGTAAAAAACACAGTCAATCAATATTATGTATTCCTACTGGAAATTGTTTATACGGTCTTAAATGTTTACGTCGAAGAAATTCTTGGAAGAGCCTCACGGCCATCGCAAGCCATACTCAAAATCCGACATGAATCCAGTGTTGAGTGTAATAGAAGGAACTATTTCTATCTGCCTTCAAATCTCTACACTAGGCATCTGTTTATATAACTTGTTTTTAAAATGAAAATTATATGTATATATTACTGGCAAAAGCCAGTATACTGGAGTGCTACTAAATTTTTCACCTGGCACTGCGTATATTTTTAGATGAAAAAATCGGTTTCGAGTACATAATTGGACTTGACTTCTGCCGCGAGTGCAGATTTTATAAGTCACATTTTGTCCATTAGTGTTGCAGACATTAGGCGAGAAAAAAAATCTACCATGATTGTAAAAATATTTTAAAGAATTTGAAATACATAGATTTGCAATGAAAACTTCTTATATTCTAGTCATTTTTGAACGATTTCAACGAAACTTTGCACAAATATAGTAATATTTCCGGAGAAAGGGATCTATAAACATATCACAGAGTTAAGTTTATATTTATAAAGAAAAATTAACAATTTTTAAAAAATGCAAACACAAACCTATCATGAACTAAACTATACTGATTTATGCCAGATTCTTTGAGATTGTTGACAATAATTATTACGTAAGATTGAATGATATTAATTAAAAATTGGAGAAATCCGTTGACCCCGAAATTTAAAAAAAAATGCTTATGAAAAATTGAACTGTATATTACAATTTTATACAAATATTGTCAGAAAAACTGATTACTGCATGTGGATTAGTTATCATCAATAAGAAAATGAATGAAAAAAAAATACCCCGTATGAAAAAACTCCGCCAAGTATCTACATGAATTTTAATAGTTTATTTATTCACGTTAAAGGTTATCAAAGCTGTGAAATAACAAAATAAATATAAGTACGAATGATAGAGAATTTAATACTAAAACTACATGTATTCTAATAAGAAAGAATGTTATTTGAATGAGCAAATTAATTATTGCAGTAATTATTGAAACAGTTTAATAAATAATAGTATTTATTTGATAAAAAAATCAACTTATTGCATTAGAGAAATACAAGAAGAGAGAAAAAATTTGGCGGGTCTATCACTGTCTTTAAATAATAAAAATATAAGTGCGCCAACATAAAAATAATAAGAATAATAAATTATTATATTACAAGCCCGTCAAATGTATTTTTTCTTTTTTATTTCTCGAAAGTATCAATTTAATTTTTGTTATAAAAAAACTATTATTATTTTAAACTATTATTGGATTACAAATTTTGGACCAAAAAGTGAAAATTGAAAATGGCGGACCCAATATGATGACCAAAATTTATAAAAAAATCATCCGATTTGAATAAAAGTTATTTTGTAGTGGGTTTCCGAGTCACGGATTCCAAAGTTTGGTTTAAAAAATTAGAATTCGAAATTGCCGATTTCATATGTCGGCCAAAATTTATGAAAAATTATCCGATTTGTATAAAACTCATTTTGTAGGGGGTTTTCGAGTCACAGATCACAAAGTTTGGGTCAAAAAATAAAAATTCTAAATGGCGGATCCAATATGGTGACCAAAATTTATGAAAAATCATCCGATTTGTATAAAGCTCATTTTCTAATGTTTTGTACAGTTACAGATTCCAAATATTTTATCAAAAATTCAAAATTCAAAATAGAGGGTACAGAATGGCGACAGGGATTTTTTTAAAATTATTTGATATTCACAAAATTCACTTTGCATCGGTTTTTCAATCAAATAATCCAAATATTATAGACAAAATTTAAAATTGACTTTCAATAGGTTTTGTAAGGTATAGAGGAAATGTTTCTTGAAACAAAAGTTTCGCGATGTATTATATAAGTGAATAGCGCAATATATAAGTGAAGTTCCTCACGAGGGAACTATTTGGAAACAAATAAAAATGCTGTTAATTATTAAATCAAGAGGAGATATCAGTTTTAATGAAAATATTTTTCGTGTCGAATAAGTCTCATACAAATCGGATAATTTTTTATAAATTTCGTTCGCAATATTGGATTAAACATTTTGAATTTTAAGTTTTTGACCCAAAATTTGCAATCTGTGATTCAAAAATCTACTACAAAATGAGTTTTATACAAATCGGATGATTTTTTGTAAAATTTAGTCGCCATATTGGTTTGACCATTTTGAATTTTAACATTTTGACCCAAAATTTGTAATCTGTGATACAAAAACCCCCCTACAAAATGAGCTGTATACAATTTGGATGATTTTGCATAAATTTTGGTCGACATATTGTGTCGACTATTTTGAATTCTCACTTTTTGACCCAAAATTCGGAATCTACGACTCGAAAAACCCTTGGATAATGAGTTTTATACAAATCGGATGACATTTTTGAAATTTTGGTGGCCATATTGAGTCGGCCATTTTGAATGCTACCTTTTTGACTTTTTTATTTTTAAAATATTCTCAGCTTATGATAAAAAGTTTTAAGTCTTAAGAAACATATGAATATGAGTACATTCCTAGCTTTTCTACTTAAAATAATCATATCGAAAACAACAAAAAAGAATAGAATGAAATCGAAAAATCAAGTTTAAAAAAAAATGAAGTGAGATTAAAAAATGTTAAGAAAGTTTTTTTTGTTGAAATTCCCCCAAGGCACAATTTTGCATCCTTAACTTTTTTCCATATCTCGCTTCGTTTTCGAGAAAAACTGGAAATTTTGATTTTTTGAAATTAAACATAGATTTTTTCAAAAACGGCTCCAGCAAAGATTTTGTTTTTATCAGGAAATAGTTAGATAAGTAAGTAGTTAAATTAGTAAGACATTTCAGATACAAAATCAAAAATAATATTCTTGATGTTCCCACCTTTGGGTTGAAGACATTTCAACGGAACCGTGCGGTTCATCTAATGCGAGTCAGGATCCTTGCACCGTGCATGTGCGCGCTAAACTTCTCTTGCTAATATCTTCGTCAAATGTCAAAGGTGGCAGAAAGTGGCAAATAATCTGACTCTTAACATCATATTGACCCTTCTAGAACCATAAAAGTTTAGATACGAGTTGAAATTTCGGAGAACTTTTGATTAAAAAAACGTCTATATTGTACATTTTTAAAATGCATCAGTATAAAATGAGGTAATTCGAAACCAAGCTAATAATCGTATGTCACAGAAATAATTTTAATCACACCCCTACCCCTTACTAATATTTCATGGAAGGAAGGAACTCCCGTGACTAGTCACAGAAATAGTTTAGATCACACCACTGCCCATTGTGCAGTTTTGCTGTGATTTTTAATATTTATCGTACATTTCCTCGAAAACTGTCAGTCATAGAGCAAAAATGTATGTAACGTGAAATGTGTGTTTATAAAAGATCTGCGACTTTCATTCAGAGCTTTTTTACAAATTTGGAGTATTTACTGCACTAAATGGAAAGAACCTGAAATTTGTATAGTTTTATCAAGGTTTGACTGTGAAAACGACATTTTCGAGTAATTTCGTGGTCATTTTCGCAATCAGCACGTCAAAATACACAAGTATAGGGAGTTTGATATTAATAGGAGGAAAGAGCTTTTCCAAAGTTTATCCTGGTTTTTCTGCAAAGAATCAAAGGCTGAAAGCAAGTTAGTCACTTGTCATGTTCTAAAATCTAAACCGATGGTCCAAAGTACAGGAATGTTCTAACACAAAAACAGGTCTGTGTGAAACCTTTGACTTATCTATAAGTTCGAAACACGTTGCATCAGAGAAATGAATTATTTATTGCAGAAAACTTAAAAAATCTTTCAGAATTATGTCATTGCTTGAAAGCTTTTAAAGACATTTATAACTGATTACTAAGTAAATCATGTCATTCTACAACATTTATCATTCTATACGATTTTTGAAGCAAATGTCAATGATTACTTCTTAGAAAAACACAAACATTAAGTCAAATTGTTTTAATAATTAAATGACATTTAACCATCTTATTAGATATTTCTCCGTTTGATAATTTTATTCCTATACATTTTTCATCCCTCTCTAAACCATATGTTCCACTGAGTCCCGTGTTACGGTACCAGAATATTACTTCACTCATTGATAAAAACAAAACTAAAATAAAAAATTGTAGACTCATATTGTGCAAGCTCAATCACACGTATAACATGAATATTCCGTTTCCTTATATCTACAAAAATTTTGTTTATACAAATTGAGAAACAGTTGGTGCCCAACGACAGTCAGCCACGAAAAATAAATGTTCAAACTACCTTAATATTGCAACTATTCAGAATGTTCACGCAAAGAAAAGGTTTTTATAGAGATCGTCAAGGGATCGTTGTTACAGTTTTGCCTTCCACTACGATTAGCCGAACCGAAATCGGAAATATTTGCCGAAGCGCCAAAATTTGATTTGTTTTATGTTTTGCTTCTTTTGTTTTACGAAAGTTTTGAAACGTATACGTTCAAAAGTGAATTTTATTTCCTTTCCAACAACTCACAAAGATTGAACACGGAAAAAATTTGATGTTTTCCTGAATCATTCCAAGAGTTGCGTATAATTATGAATGAAGAAAATAATGCAGAACAACTCAGGAATATCTTTGAAAAATTAAGATTTTATAGATGACATTTTGTTGACGAGTGTTGCAGACATTAGAATTCTTTTATCAATCAATGTGAAAAATGATAGCAATGTTGATGGAATACACACGAGGAAGTTGTTTACATTCAGTATGATCTGCTAATGTCTTAGGCGTACTTTTTAACTATATGAATTAGGAATGTGCACGTCTATCATATGAAAATCTATTATTATATATTACTAGTACTTGTAGATCAGAAATATCAGTCTACGCTATTTATTATTGCAATTTGTGTTTGTTTTTTGTGAATGCCAGATTAACGATTGCTTGTTTATTATAGTTCATTTATTGAGTAAGTGACCAACGACAGATAACCGTGACATTATAGTGATTCATTTTGCGCAAAGTTTCGTAATGTAAATGCACCAATCCCGTAATCTGTGACATAAGACGAGAAAATGACTTTGCAACAAAAAATCGGAACTTGATTATATTTATAATTCGCGCATTGTATCTGAAATGTTACCCTGAAAATGAGATAACTTCCTCAAACATAATCGAAATCTAAAGATTTTTGTAGAGAGAAGCAGCTTTTCACACACGAGAAAGAAGATCCTGCGCAAAATTGAAAGTTTCCAACAAATTCAAAATGGCAGCTATCAAAATTTTTGAAAATGAAGTATTTTTAAGGAATTTAGACGGCCGCCCTTTTGAATTTTGTTTAAATGATCAATTTTGCGCATGATTACTTTCAGTTGCTTCTCTCTACAAAAACCGTTAGATTTTGATCATATTTGAGAAAGTTATCTCATTTTGAAGGTCTTATTCAGTTTTCCCGATTTGAATACAATAGGAAATTACAAATACGTTGTGCAAGCTCTAAATATTGACCAGCTACGATATTTCTTTTTTTTTTTTTTGCAAAATCATTTTTTCCTCAAAGTCACCGATTACCGGGTCAGCGCATTTATATTTCGAAACTTCGTGCAAAATGAATCACCTTACCGTGACATATTCAATTAACTAACTGCATTTACATTTATGTTCTTTTATTTATATCTGTACATTTTTAAAAATGCATACAGATTTGTAATATGAAAAATACTCACAATGCGTTAATAATTACGATGTACTATTTTTACTGAAGCCTGAGTGCATTGATGACTTGCTTATTGTCATATCTACAGGCCTATATAAAGACATTTGTTTCGTTATTCCAATTGATATTTTTCCGCGATCTATAGCAGTTGAATGGTATAGTGTAGTGATACTACATTTGGCATTGAGCTAACTAACTTCATTTGCAGTTTGCGCTTTTACTTCATTCATTACATGCATAAAATTATAAAAACGTAAATAGAATCATAATCTCAAAACTCTAGACTTCAATCGTAAGTACACGTTAAAATTCTTACGGAAGGTGTTAAAAGAAAAAATTGATTGCTTATTTTATCATTATAGGCAGGTTTATTACTTATACGCTTATTTTTATGAGGAACCACAGCTTTTATTAGTGCCGTTTAATTAAATTTAATGGTTAACAGAAATAGAATGCTACATCGTGTTGTCTACAATTGCTAATATAAATATTTGCTTTGTGAAAAATGTCAAAAATAGACACATTTCTGCACGATGTACATATAGTTCCAAAGGGATTTTCTCACAAACTTAATCAAATATCAGTAATGAACATTGATATTATAATTTGCAAGAATAGTACTTCATTATTTTTTAATAAATTAAAAAAATATTATAAAAATTGAAATATTATAATTTTTGTGATGAAAGAGCTTAAAAATGATGAACTTTGAGAAATTCAGAAATTAATTACGTATGGATGTGAAAATCATTGGGAAGTTTTGTCATGTAACGATTTTAGTCACAAGTAATGCTATAAAATACTAAATTAAATTTATTTTATGTTCAAGTTAGAATTACATGGAAAAGAGCAGAAAACGTTGTTTCTAGATTATATTAATTTACCATTTTTTCAATAAGGGTGACAAATATTTTTTCAGTAAATTCTGTATCAATTTAAAATTCCAATCTCCAATCTAAATTTAGAAGAAAAAAAGAATTTAATTTTCGACGTTGAGAATAATCTAAAAGAGAAAAATCTGCTAATTTTACCGAATTTTCTGTTAATTGAAAGGAATTAGGACCGCGTATGCTTTTCTGTTGACTTTAATAGAATTTTTTGAAATCTTTTCTAGGAATTTCTGTACATCATACAAAAATTCCTTAAACCTTATTGTATTTTCCATGAAATATACATAAAAATGTATGCTGTCACAATTCTGTAAAATTAACGAAGTAATTCTTCTTTATGTACGTTTGTTTCTCAAAATAGAATTTTAACTTCTACAATATTTTCCATATTCTTTGAATTCCTATTAAATCCTACTCAATCCTATCAGTACTATATGTATAACAAGGCTAGAACCAAACGAGATTACGCGGTTACCCCACAAGGGGTAACGTTGCATCATTATTTCAATGATGAGGCATTGCAATCTTTATATTGCTTAATTATTATACTGTGGAATAATATTATCAAACTGTCTACCGTTATAGAATTTTCCGTAAGACTAACCCTAGCGCTATACAATTACAATAACAGTATAAAAATAAATTAAAGAAAAGATGTTCTAATATATAAATAAGAAAAATATTACTTTCAGATCATCATGTTGGAGTTAGTAGAGTCCATGCTTCAATTAAAATTATTTTGGATCACGGCATTTTTCTTTGGGATTTACTTATATCTCAAATTTGTAATTTTCAATTATTGGAAAAAGCAGGGTGTACCTCATGAAGCACCTACAGTACCCATGGGGAACATTTTGCCTGTAGCTCTCGAAAAACAATGCATTGGTATAGTGAAAGTCACGATTTCATAAAAATTACCATTTTCCAGACAGCTTTATAATAAATAATATTAATTAAAAATTCTGAGTTACCATACTTAAAAAATAATTTCCTTTTATTTGAAGGAAGACTCATCCAACAGAGCTATGAACGCTTCAAATCAAATCATTTTCATGGCTTGTACATGTTCCACATACCACATCTGGTAATTAACGATCCTGATTTAATTCGTCTTATCCTGATTAAGGATTTCTCTCATTTTCACGATCGCGGTCTATATTTTAACAAAGAAGTCGATCCCATAGCGGCACATTTGTTCCTCATGTCTGGTGAAGAATGGAGATTTTTTAGATCAAAGCTTTCGCCAACATTCACATCTGGGAAAATGAAACAAATGTTTCCCTTGGTCGAAAAAGTAGCTGAAGATCTTAAAAAAGCTTTGGGTGCTTCCGTTGAAAAGTCTAGCACAGTTGAGGTCAAGGATTTATTGAGCAGGTAAGATTATAAGTCCATCGATAATTATTAATTCACTACGCCATATAGTAAACTGTGATGTGGATGTATTATTGGGGTCCAAAAATAACAAAGTCGAACACTTTTTGGGGATATGGTTCATTTTGTGAGGCACCCCCTCCCCAAAAAATACGTATTTTTTTCGATCTGACAATATTAAAGTGGGCTGCCCATCCCCTCTACTTTTCCATAAGAATAACTGGGGAAACCCCCAATTTCTATACAAATATGAGACTAAGAGGTGTAATTTTCAATGAAATGATTGCAAATTACTGGGACCTCTTTAAATCACTTCATCGAAAGTGACGTATATATTTTTTATTTTAACCCCCTACCCCTTTCTAGCATGCCCCAAAACCCGCCCAAAATTTGCAAAAAAAAGTACAATTTTCTGCATTATTCCTGTCAAAAGTTGCTCTTCAAGTATGAAAAATGATTTACACAATTAACAATAAAGTGAATCAATGTTTGCCGATCTTCTGACGTTTTTTGATCTACTAGTCGTTTATATGTATGGAAAGTTTATTGAACAAGCTTTTGTCCAGCGACGTCGAACCTCATCAGGATACACATATAGTTTTAGAAAAAAACATTGAAGCCTATCGAACAAACATTCTTTGATAGAAAAAGGTTACTAAATATGTACATGTGTATATGTAAATAAAAAATGTATATGTATATAATAATCCATTTCTGGACATGCAGTACATTTTTAGTGTTAAAAATCAATTATAATATGAGCAGCCCTCCTCTTCACCATGACTGCATGTCCAGGAGTGAAGCTAGGTACAACATGCGTTCATAAATCTTGCTCAAGTCTAAGTCGTGTCAAGTGTTCTAAATGTTATATAAAAAGCGGGCACCGTTAAGAACATTAACGATCAACGATTAAAGATCAACGTTAAGAAGTTATTACTTATTGGTAGCTATAATAAGACTACAGTATACATTGCTAAGAAAATCAGTATCAGTGCGTTTGCTAATAGAGTTACTATGTTTAACAATTTGGAACATCTCTTTAAAAGTACGTTTTTTATAATTATTCTCAGTTCCTAATATTTTAGTATTAGAATAATTGAAGCTGTGGCTGAGAGTTAGAGAATGAAAAACAAGAGCTGTACCTCTCGAATCTCTCTTTCAATCATTTTTATGTTCTCTTAGTCTATCTTTAAAATACCGAACTGTTTGTCCGATGTATACACAACCACATTTGCAAAGAATTATATAAATGATGTGAGTTCTAAATTCAATGATTGTTTGAAACTGTTGATCTTTTGATAATATATTTTATAATGAAATCCAGTGGGTAACCATTAGTTTTAAGAAGATTCACAACAATTTGTAGATTCTGTGTTTGAAATTTATCATTAACTCACTTTCAAGTCCCTCCATCACAGGGTAGAATATTATACCTGATAGCGGAGAACCCACTGGGGTACCAAAACTTGTTGGAAGAACACATTTTGAAAAATACAATAAGCGTTGTTCAGGCAAAATTCAAACGATTCGAGAAATTGCACGACCGGTATGTTAGTAAATTCCGTAATTTAAAACCATTTTAACTTGATGTTTCTTAATACTAAATCTTTTGGAATATTAGTAAAAAGAGATTTGGCATCAAGTGAAACAATTTTATAGTTACGAGTATCTGGGATGTAAATATTTTTAATTTTAGAGATGAGATCCCAGCTATTTTTGATGCTTGATTCTGATTTTTCTGTAATTTGTTGGATTGGTTTTCCAATAAATCTCGAGAGGTTGTAAATCGGTGGCCCAATGAAGCAGGTGACATGAAATGTGGACACATCGTAGAAGATTACTGACTAGTTTTGTCAACTCACCTTGTATTCTAAAAGTTGGATCTTTATTCAATTTTTTATAATACGAGTACTGTGATCTAACAAGAGAATTCTACATTTTTCTATGTAATCTGATCGTTTTAAAATTACAAATGTGTTCCCCTTATCGGCCTTACTGACAAAAATGTCAGGATTTTGTACTTAAAATTGTTTAGTTTTAAGTCCAAAAATTTCATTTTTTAAATTTATGTTAATGTTATAATTGTTATTTACAAATTTGAGAAGGTTACCAATTACTTTTCAACTGGTATTAAACAAATTTTGTCTCCAATACAAGCCAATGTTTCTTCTACAATCGAACCTTTGTTCTTAGAATTAATACGAAAATTTTCACCCAAACTCAAGAAGTAACCCGCCTCCTCAGGAATTACTTTATCAGTGAAGTTAAATAGCCATTTTTTATTAAGCTTCTTTTTGGAACGAATGTTATAAAATTCATGTAGGAGCCATTCAAATCTTTTAACTAAATTATTGATTAGATCTTTTTCAAATTTATCAATCAAGCTACTTTGACATTCAAAGAATTGTTCGAATAGGTGCTCACTGACAAATCCAAGGAGTTCATATTTTAATTTATCAATACATCTTCTAACCCTTCTGAAGCTAAAATTTACATTGATAATTTCCAGTTTTAGAGTTTCAATTTTAAAATCCAAAATTATTTCATCAAATTGACCTTCACAAAATGGACGTGAGAAGAGAATCTTTGGATATGAACTAATAATATGTGTTGGTAAATAAACTTGAGGGTGACAACGCAACAAGAAACGATTTTGATTACTTAGCTGTGCTTAAGTTTTTTTCTTCGTAGTCAAAGTGTGTGAATCTTCGATGGTCTCATGTCTATATTTAGATCTTAATAAATAAAAAAATCTTGATCCTTCATCAGTTGCTATTTTTTCCATATTCAGATCTTATTTTGCAAATGTTATTTTGATGTTCAGGTTGTTGACTAGTGTGTGTAAATTAATGTCTGTCGATCATTCCGATCGCTTCGATTTTTCTAATGCTAAAATATTAGGAACTCAAAATAATCATAAAAAATGTACTTTTAAAAAGGTGTTGCAAATCCTCAAACATAGAAAATCTATCAACAAACGCACTGATACTAATTATTTTGGCGAAGTATACTGTAGTCTTATTGTAGCTACCAATAAGTAATAACTTCTTAACGTCATACATATTCGAACGGTTCCCGCTTTTTATAATATCTAGAACACTTGATATGACTCAGACTTGAGCAGGTTTATGAACGCACTTTGTACCTAACCTCACTCCTGGACATGCAACCATGGTGAAGAGGAGTGCTGCCCACATAATAATTAATTTTTAACACTGAAAATATACTGCATGTCCAAGAGTGGATTATCTAACTGACATATAATGACTACAATGTCTTTCGTTTTCAACTTTCAATAATTTTTATCATTCTTAACTCAAAGTCATTTTTAAGTCTCTGTTTTTTTGCAACTGTATCTCATTATCTATTAACATCTGTATTGATTATAGTATTTAGTAACCATTTTTGATAAAAAAAATGTTTATTTAATAGGCTTCAAAGTTTGTTTCTAAAACGATATACGTATCCTGATGAGATCTAGCGTCACTGGACGAAAGCTTGTTTAATAAACTTTCTATACATACTCGAACATACCGTGCGCTACGCGCGCAGAAGTTCTAGTCCAGTTCACCTTAGAACACTTCAATCCAATGATTCTATAATATATTTACAGCAAATTAATATTTCATGGCGCAACTTTTGAAAAAATGAATAAATGAATATTTCGAAACAATAATTATTCGAAACAATAATTATCGAAACAATAATTATCGAATGATATATAATACGTGATTTCAAATGCAACAATTAATTTACTATCCCTCTTCGCCTCGAGGGAAAAACAAAACA
>JAUMHM010000016.1:18889712-18901281 GCA_032362435.1 Melikaiella ostensackeni
GTGAAACGAGACCAGAACCGAACGAGTTACGCTTACCCCGAAAGGGATTTGGCTTAATGGTATAATAATAAAATAATAATTACAATCATTAGTCTATTGGTCGACTCACTGCTGCAGATCTAACAGACACCTTAGAAACGTACGATTTCAATGAATATAGAAACTGTCTCGATCGCTATTAATACTCGTATTTTTACATTCTCATCTCAATAAGGAGGTAATGGGTGTGTATGAAAATTGACTTTCGCGGATTTCATCAAATCTCGACGTTTTCCGACTCGCTGACTGAGAAAAAATGGATTTTATTTCAGTGTCCATCTGTGAGCACGATAATTTTCGAAGAATTATCTGATTGGATTGTGCTTTGGCACACTTTTTTAAGGCCTAAAAAAAAGGACGAGTTCATTAACCAACAATTTTTGATCAACAGTTCTGGTTTTATCCATCGAAAATGCTTTTTAAAACATAAAAAATTCCATTTTCCAGCAAAACTAAATGAAATATGAAAAAAAATGTTGAGCAAAATTGTTTATCTCAACAAGATCTACAAATTTACTTCAGACCATTTTTTGATAAAATGCATAGTTTTTGCTTTAATTGTAAAAAATGTTATTAAAAATTAAAAATTCCATTTTCCACCAAAACTGCGAGATACGAAAAAATGTTAAGTAACGAAATTGTTCATCTCAAAAATATCTACAAATTTGCTTCAGACTATTTTTTAATAAAACGCATAGTTTTTGTTTTAATCGTGACAAATTTGACTAAAAATCATGAATTCCACTTTCCGGTCCAACTATGCAAGATAAGAAAAAAAATGAACAGACAAAAATTGTTCAGCCAAAAATGATATAAAAACTTGTTATTGATCATTTTTTGATAAGACACGTAGTTTTCGTTTTGATCGTGAATATCCAAAGTAATAAAGTTTGATATATTCGTTAAAGCCGAAGGAGCTTTAACAAAAGAGAATTCACAATCAACAAATTAAAGTTGTCAATGGTTTGACCATCAATTTGAAAAGGTATGTGCAAAAATGTGAGAGAAGTACAAAGACCAAGCGCATAGACCGAATCCAACTAATGAAATCCCAAACATACAAAAACAATAATTATCTCAATTTTGTCAAAAAATGGATTTATCACGTTTTGTTCGCTTGCTGCGCTTACTCCTCAACTCACCTATAGCGAAATCCAGTATCGGAGTTTCTACGTTTATAATTTCAGCAACTGATAAAAGTTTGTAGAAAGTTTTTATTACTCAAGTAATTGGCCTAACTGCTCGGGCGACGGTCAATTCCGCACCAAATACCTGGGTGCAGTTCCCCCACTACGCGGCAAATACGCGGCTTCCCCTTTCCAGCTAGAGAGAACAGAAAGGGAAAGCCGCGGAGTGGGGGAACGGTATACCTGATCTGGTGCGGAATTGTCCCGTGCCCTTGCTCCACTGGAATCCATTCCGTTCGGTTCCTTTGGAATCGAATTGGAGGGCCTATAGTATGACAAAGCCACCGCACGCTTCCTTAGGTTGCGGATAGAGGATCCCTGTGCCGAGGTTTTCAGCTGAATACGGCAACGAAAGTTAATAAGCAGTCGCGGACAATTGTCCAGGGATGGTCCCGCAGAAAAAAACCCCAAGCTAAGGCGTGAATAACCGTACCGAAAGCTGAATGGCACGGGTGATGTGTCTTTTACGGTGCCTCTGGGATACCGGGCGACCTCCTAGAATATCAGCCTATCGTTGCATGCGAGACTCTGCTAGGTTGGACGAATCCTTTTCCTAGCTTCCCATGGGAACAACTATGGAAGCACCAAACCCAGTTTTGAATGCTGTTCAAAATGATCGAACGCGCAGGGCACCCGATAATGGATCGGCAAACAGTACCGATCGCCCTAGAATTGGGGGTGCTGCAAGTAATTTGGATGAAAATACAATGACAATGACAATAGAAATACAATCCATCTTGCAAGTGCTTTGGCATTTTTCTGGCACGCTTCGAGGATACGAACCAGTGATGGTTTCGCACCTCTGCGAGCACCGATAACAAGGACAATAATTTTAGACGAATATTCTTTGTACACTCCCGCACTTTTCGTATGAGGTCTCGATACCTCTCCCCGTTTTCCTTCTCCTTGACTGTAATATTGGCGTCAGCCAGAGCCGAGAATTCCACCACGAACAAGGAGTACGGCAAAGAGTACGATGTCAAGCCTCGAGTGTAAAACTTTCAGCCTGAAGTCGAAGTTCCAGTAAATTTTGCACAAGTTCTCGACAATTGACTCTACCTCTCTGGGAGCGTTGTGCAAGGCAGCGACGCGGTTAACACCATGAGAGCGACAAAGATGGTGATAAAGCACTCTTAGGGCCGCATTGTGCCTGTGGAGATACGTCGTTCCCGCGTGAGTGGGACACAAGGATGGTATGTGCCGTAGGTGCTCAGAATGTGCATGACACGCTGTGCACCTGTCACTGGAAACTTCTTCACGCAAGATGCGGCTACGCTATACCAAGATGGAGATGACTCCATCCTGACACGCGAAAACAAAACCCTCTTTGTCTAAATTGAATCGGAATGATTTAAGGAAAGCAAACGTTAACTCCATCGACAAGGACTGATCTTTTACATGTCTGTGAAAGTTTCCGTGCATTTTCTTGTGGTGGAGCTGTTCGAGGAAGTTTTTCACATGTGCTTTCTTTACTCGGGCTTGTAGAAGTGCGACATCTAGATGGAGTAATGCACTTCCCTCACTTCTGATGTTAAGATCCAGGCCAAGGGTCTCGGCCGCCTTCTCCGCGGCTTTTTAGAGGAATGCTCCTTTGCCAATCATCTCGTGGTTCCTGACTATTGTCAGGAGAGGATATCCTCCATTTGCCACGATGTGAGCTGTACCCAAGATGATTCGGCCATGAAGAAACTAGATATTTAGAAGTCCACCCCAAATGAATAGAGTAGAACCGGGACGGCAAGCATTTTTGTCGTAGATATCTTGATCAACGCCGACAGATTAAAAGATCAAATCTGTCGAAGAAGACGCTTGTATCTGCTTCGGAGAGACTCCTTCACTGATGCTATATCCTGAACACGGCTCTCTGGCACGCCTAGGTGAGTCTCTGCAGAGCAAAGGTGTCTAATAGCGCTCCTGTCCCCGAGTTCAGGGTCATCGCTGACGCTAGCAAGCCGTCCTCGCTTTAAATGAATCTTGGCACACTTGTCCAATCCAAAGTTCATACCCATTTCTCGTGTGTACCCTTCGATGATCTTTAGTGCATCCTCGAGATGCTGCGTCATAGAAGCATAGATCTTTAAATCATTCATATAAAATATATAAGTGACGTTATGCTCGGAATCATTAGATCCGACGGAGAGGTACCCATCGGAATTGCGTAGTGCGAGAGATAGTGGCAAAAGAGTGATGCAAAAGGGAAGAGGGCTCATCTGTCGATGTTGTGTCTACAGCTTGTTCTTGCAGTGGTTGGGGAAGCGTTCCGCGTATACCTATATCCTGTTTGCAAGTGGTTATCGGCGGAGTTTCGCAACCTGTGTTGCGAAACGTGCGAAAGCTCTGGGTGTTTCTGGCATCATAGAGTGTGCAGGCGCGCCATGTTATCCCTGCGAGCACAATGCTCAAGACGGCAATCGTCTCGCCGATCCTTCATCGTGTTTCCATCCAAATTATTTGCAGCACCCCGAACTCTAAGGCGACCGGCGCTGTTTGTCGACCCATTGTTGGGTGCTCTGCGCGTTTGATAATTTTGAACCGCATTCACAACTGGGTTTGGTGCTCTCATAGTTGTTCCCACGAGAAGCTAGGTAAAGGGTACGTCCACCCTTGTAGAGCCCCGCATGCAAGGGTAAGGCTGATGCTCTAGGAGGTCGCCCGGTATCCCAGAGACACCGTGAAAGACACCTCACTCGTGCCATTCAGCTTTCGGCACGATTGTTCACGCCTTAACTTGGGGGTTTTTCCTTTGAGACCATCCCTGGAAAATTGTCCGAGACTGTTTATTAACTTTTGTAAACGTATTCAGCAGAAACCCCCAGCACAGGGACCCTTTATCCGTAACCTGAGGACGCGTCCGGTGACTTTGGTCATAGGCCCTTCGATTCGAATCCAAATATACATATATAATGCATCTTAGGATAAACCGGGGTAGAGTTGTGAGCTTCACGTTTATTGCCCCATGCAAAATTCAGAATAGCGGATATCGAACTGATTTTTTTTAAAGGGCTTCTATCAAAATTACAGGTCACATATTCATATGAAAAGGTCGATAAGACAATATGCTCCATTTTTAATTTGTTTCACATACAAAACTTTCTCCCAGAATTTTAAACCTCGAGGCAAACTTGCGACTTTTATTGTATAATATAATAATAAAATTCAAGTACTTACAATATATTTGTGTATAATGGGTATATAATATGATTTCTAGTACTGGAACCTTCATTATTTGTATAAATGATTATTTACAACCATGCCCCAGCCTGCTTTTCATGTTTGCGGCTCAAAACAATTATTTTTCAATATTTGTGTAGCCTCAATTTATCAAAATTTAGGAATTGGTTGCATCCCTCGTATAAAATTCAGTAATTTAAAGCAAGAAAATGCTACAATAATACAATTTAAAAAATGAAACAAGGATTATATGTCTCCATATTTATATTAACCATCCATATAGTATTCATATTTACATTAACAGCTTTGCCCCGGTCTACTCTATTTAACTTTACATTTTTGCCAGAAGAGTTCTTTCTTTGAATTCATTTGTCCCAAAAGTTATCTTATTTTTTCACGTTTAAATTCATTCATTCATACATACATGGAGACAAGGTTGGGAATATAAACTAGACTTTTATTTGTGAAAATTACGTTTCGCCTGGATTTTTTTCGAAATTCTGGCATAGTTTATGTTATCTATATCTAAATCATACAAAACGTGTTTAATGTTTTTACATGAATGCCTGATTAGTCTGAATAGTGCTACCACTTATATATGACTACACATACAGCAGAGTTATTTGATGTGTGAGCTGGTATAATCTCTTGAATGCAAATGTCGCGTTAACTACACTCTGTATTTTTCAATTTTATTGTTTCTTACATGTTTATTTGTGTAATAATCATCGTTAAAATTAACAGTTTAGGATACCGACTACTTGTAAAGAATGAAATACTACAAGCATCAATGCTATGAAGTTAGGGGGGAACAAGAATTCCGAAATTAATATGAAATGACCCACATACTATATATAACGTATAATTTTCAATTTTGTTCTAAATTATACGTACATAGTTTTGGAATGTTATGTTTTTATATATTTGATACGTGCATTTCCGTACTATTGATACATGTAATTTTTATATGTAAATAATGTAAATACACATTATTTCCAGTTGAAAATATGGAAACTCTGAGTATGCTAGAAGCCTGCGCACAAGCCTTTGTTTTCTTCATAGCTGGATTCGAAACTTCTTCTTCAACCTCTACTTATTGTCTGCACGAATTGGCATTAAACCCTGACATTCAAGACAAACTACGTCAAGAAATCAATGAAAAATTAGGTGGTCGACATGATTTGTCATATGAGGACGTTCATGCAATGCCTTATCTTGATAAAGTTGTATCAGGTACATTTTATGTAAGAATATATTTATTATCGTAGTATTAGATCGTGCGATGTTTCTTTAGTGCGCTTTCAGATTATTTTATGGTACACTGTAAAATGCCGATCTTCAAAAGTACGATAAATTCGATGTAGTTTTGAGTTGCAACATTTTTGAGACACGAAAACAAATGAAGGCACAATGAAAGTTTTCACTGTTCAAAATAAGATGCAACAAATTTCACACCAATAGTTTTCTATGTATAGAAAAAACAGTGAAACAATGAAAACAGACCAAATCTAGTACGGCTGTTACAAACAAAACCTAAAAGTCTTTTACTGACTAAAAACTGATGGTGGGTGAGCGGATTTAATCTGAACAGATAGATGTAGCTATATATTTATATGAATACATTTTTCATTAGAATTTAATACCGTTTCAGATTAAAAATACAGACTATGATTGAACGAAATGCCAAATTTCTTTAATGAATTCATATTTTGTTACAGAGACATTGAGGAAGTATCCAATAGTTCCTATTCTGAACCGTGTCTGTCTGAAGGATTACAAGATTCCAAATTCCAATTTTTGCATACCTAAGGGCATGAATATAATAATTCCTGTTTGGGGTTTGCAGAAAGATCCAAAAATATTTCCTGATCCAGAAGATTTCAGGCCTGAACGGTTTGACTCTGATGAAGTTGCTAAGAGACATGCTTTTACCTATCTTCCATTTGGTGAAGGTCCTAGGATATGTATCGGCAAGTTAAAATTCCAAAATATATTTGTTAATCTTGACCCAAAAATACAAATTTCGTAGTATAATAATTTATGCTTAAATATTTCCTCTTTCTTAGGTAAACGATTCGGACTTCTACAAGTAAAAGTGGCCTTAATTAAGATTCTATCCCAATATAAAGTCAGTGTCTGTGACAAAACGAAAATTCTAGTGAAGCCTACAACACATAGTTTGTTGATTATGCCAGAGTGTGATGTATTTTTTAAAATCGAGGTGGTGTAAAAATTGTTTGTATATTAAAATTGATGTAATTTCACATGTGATACGAATTTCGAAATATTATTTTTATATCTATCAAAAATATGTTTCTTGATCTACACTTTACTATTTCGACGTCGCAATTCAATATGAGTCTATTTGCTGACAGCCCCGTTGTATGAGACTATCCGCTATGCTTATACACAGCCGATAGTCTCATACACGACGCTATCAGCAAATAGACACATTGAATGAAAGCGTTGATTTTCGTACTATTTTAGATTAAACTTAACAAGAAAAAATTTTATTATTCGTTGTGGAAAGAGTGTGTCGTTGGAATGAGCAACACGCAACTTTTTGTTTCATCTAAAACCTTTCCCTTCTCCTACACATCCTTTACTTACCCTTGTCATATAAATTCCTTGGTCTCCGGCAGTATCACGAGGCTAGAACCAACTGAGTTACGCTTAACCCAAAAAAGAATTGGCTTAATTGTACAATAAATAATAATAAAGCAATAGAACAACAGTTTGCCCAAGTTGGTAGACTCTCAAAGTACACTTTAGAATAATGTCCGAATAGAAATAACTAAAATTCAAAGTGGAAAATCACAATGATTATGAAAAGATAATCTAACTTATTCTAACAGAAGGACAAAACTAATCATTTTTAATTGTTTGAAACAGATTTGTTATGATATACACATAATAATTATTTACTTTAAAAAAAGTGACTCAAGATTTTTTTAAAGAGCATCTGTACGTCAAATGAAAATTCAAAGTAAAAGACGAAGAAAGTACACATCCTGAAACGAAGGATCGGCCGCTTCATCGAAAAGCCGGATTGTCTCATTGATGAGCAAGCATTCAGGGATGGTGGGTGCGACGGCGTTTATGTCTCGCACCCTCTTTCGACGCGATGAATGGTATAATCAGCGGTCGCGTGGCACCCCATCTCCATCACCCATCCACGCCTCTCCTATCATCTGATTCGAGAGAGAACCACGATTATAGAAAAGTCACTTACCTTGCCTCTTCTCTATACAAAAGGTTGACTGTGTAAGTCACTACCAACTCAACGCATTCAAACATAAAACCGATTTTCAGGATATTATCAGCTCCAAGTCCCGAATCAATTGTCTGCTGAATCATTTTACCTGACCCCGTTTTACTCATACTTTTTAACATATATATACATACAGACTCATATTAACGTTCTATAATTCACTCACTGAAAAAGTTACATTTAAATTATAAATGTAGGCCAACTGGTGTAATTGTGAGACAGAATGCACGTTTTGTTTTTCACAATTGTGTTTCGCACTTAACCACAAAACAAAAATTGATGCGGAATTCATTGATATCAGTGAAATATCTTTCAGAACATCTTGATATTTCTCTGATTTATTCTTTCTTTCCATATATACGTTCATAGATTTTTTTGAATATTTAAATCCCCCTCTTCCACAGCAGATCCACAGACATTAACCCTTCGAATAAATCTCATTTTCCCCAATTACCCCGAATACCCCAAACTCAAGTAACCTTCAGGTAATACCTGACATAATCCTGTGGATCATTCAAACTCGAAAATCCTCTATTGTCTGCAGCCAGATTTTCATTAGAAGCGCTCGAATTCGCCAGAACATTTGGTCGTGGAAGTGGAAAACTGCAGAAAACCAAAACTCCCGAGTGCAGCTGATTATCGACAGACGAGTTTGGATGTAGACATTCGATTGTAGAATATATTTGTAAGATGATAAGTTTTTTCGGTTCAGGTGAATGTGAAGAGGTTACATAATCGCCTTCAAGAGGCATGACAAACAAAATTTGACTCATATATAATTATCCCAAAATTGAGAGTTAAGAAAATGTTGAACCTTATTGCACTGTGGGAAAGTTTTCCTGTCGCTTTCAAAGCGACTTTTTACACATATTCTAATTATATTTTATAGAAAACAAGTTGTTTCATTGATTATAAAGCAGTCATAGCACAATTTATGCCTTCCGGCGAAGTGCAGTGCAAAAGCATGTTCATTTTGTACCAGCATAATTACCACGGTGACGGTAGAAGGTTTGAACAGGAATATTCAATGAAAAGGAAGATTAATTATTTTGTCTCAATGAACGATGATGCAATTAGTAATCAATAGTGCCGTAGATATTTACAGTAAAGGTAAAGTGATAATTTTATTATGAAAATGGAATGAAATGAAAATATGTAGTCAAAGCTTTTATTCTCCTTTTGAAGATGTTTAAATTTTTATTGGGTGAATTTTAGTGCTTTTACTTTGTGAGAGGAGTAAGAGCTACTTGTACGTGCTCCGACTTCTTTCCATTCTTTCTCTTTCTCTTCTTGTTCTTTTTACCACCCCTAGCTTCTTGAATGTCTCTCTCACGATCCCCTCTCTTCTTGACGATTTCCGCCTCTCCCATCTCTTATCACACCGTCTCCAGCTTCAGCGTCCAACCCACCCCTTCTTCTATCATTTTCATCCACCTCACCGATAACATTTACGCAACAAGAGGTCGATACAGCTCCTCACGATAAAAGGGAAGAACTTCGTCAATCGGGAAATTAATTCGCTATTAGAATAGTGATTACTTATCGAAGACATTCGTTTTGATAAATATTTGGATAAATAATATAAAAATGTCTCTTGTCTAATAACTAATGCCAACAAGGATTCCTGTTTTTCTCAGATTAACAGTAGAGCTGAATGAATAAATAAATAAAATAACAATGTTTTTGGCGAGTGCCTTATGATATAATATGAAATACACTCAACTCTGGACTTATGACGGGTTTCGGGTATGGCTTGCGATGTCCGTGAGGCTCTTCCAAGAATTTCTTCGACGTTAACAATCAGGACCATATGAACCATTTCCAGTAGGAATACATAATATCAATTAACTGTCATTAGTACAAATGTAGATTCTTGTTGTCATAAAGGATGGACCTTTTTTAATGATTAAGAATAAGAAGCCTCATTTTACTTTTTTTCGGAGTGACAAATTAGCTAATTTGTGTACTTTTAGTGCGAAATGAAATTTTTTAAAGCTCGGGTTAACATCCGAAAATTTCATTTTGCACAAAAAATATTGAATTTAGCTAATTTTTCATTTTGAATATAGACTTAATTCAAAGCAAGAGCAGGCTAGTATTTATGTATATTCTAGTATTTGTGGAGTAAAATGAGTCAATTCAATTTCGAGGTTAGGGCCTGGTTCCATCGTCATCAAGATGTTCAACTACGCAATATTTTTTTCTGTTTTAAAGCAACTGTGAAACATCCCGGAAAGAAATACAATGAGGACATTTTATTTTCCAGCCCCTTTGAACCTAAAATCAATTGCAAAATTGGATTTTCTAAATTTAAGTGAAGAAAAATTTCTATTCTAAAGCATGGAATACATTTTTCCTATTGTTGCTGAACTAGAAAAAAATATTTTCTTTTAATAATTTGTAGAATATCGATTCAAAAATCCTATTCTATTCGAATTTAATCAATTTTATTGGAAAGTTTCAAAAATGACACTAGATAGAATATTAGAAAAGAGGATAAATTTGAAAAATTCGAAGAGGGAAGTTAGTATTAGTCAAAATTCATTGACACTATACTGTCGTACTTTTGAAGAAAGGCTCTATCTACATTTTTTATGAAAAATGATTATTTATATTGTCGGATTCGTAATGAGAAAAAAACGAATTCATCTGTACAAAAGGTAATGCAATTATTTTAATGACAAAAATTGTAACATTAAATTATACTAATATACAATGGAAGATACTTAATAAGTTATTAAATTATAAAAAATATGTACCAATCGCGTTAGATAATAGTTGTACTGTGAAATGTAGATAGAGCGTTTCATCAATCTGAAAACAGCCTTCCTAATGCCAAAAAAACGCTTCGAAACCTATCTACGTAGATACGTTTCTTCTTCAGTTTTCTCGCATACTTTTCGCATGAATATCAAGCCCATCTACAGATTTGCATATAAACATTTAAAACTATTTTCTTTGCACTAAATAATAGAATAGGTCCGAATTACCCAAGAACGATAGTTTTTTTTCCAAAAACAATAGTTTTTTCCAAAAACAATCATATATTCAAAGATGTAGATCAGTAAAGATGCAAACACGTTTTGTTCCATATTTCCGTTCGACTCCAAATGTAGATAGAGCCTTTCTTCAAAAACACGGTAGTATACAAAGAGGAAAATGTGTCTGCTAATCTTACAGAAGGTGACAGCATACACTTTTATGTTCTGATTACAGAAAATCCTGAAAGATTTGGAAAATTTTCTGTATGATTGACTGATAATTTTTGTAATATTAACAGAAAATATCCGTAAATAATCTGTAAGCTACCTAGAAATTCTGTAAGCTCTACAGAAAAGCTATGCTGTCACTATTTCAACGTAGGACCTCTGTAACATTAACAGATTTTTTTCTGCGTGTAGTAACCCACCAAATTTCAAATTCGTGGAAAATAATTCTTAAAGTATTAATGTCGGTATTACATACATTGGATTGACCAAAAGGCTTCAAAAAAGTTGCATTAGTCGCATTTTTTCAAAATAATGCAAGTAACATATTGAGTTGGATAGACCGGAGCAAAGTTAATTATCGGGATAAAGCTGTTAATGTAAATATTTCCTCTGATCTAGTTATATAATATTATGTACAAGATACACGCTTCAAATATCTCAGTTTTATATATACAACGCGGTTTTCAGACTTTTCCTGTAATTTTAGCCATTGTGTAACAATATGTTACACCTTCAGAAAAATTATATATAAACACACATATGGGTCATTCTTTTACAAATCGTACAGTAAACAAAATTCAACATTTTTAAATTGGCTTAAAATTTTTTTCCTGTATATTTGAGCAAAATAAATCGACGCCTATTTGAAGATTTCGCTCAAAAAATTTTATTTCCGAAAATATAAATTTTTC
>JAUMHM010000016.1:18907749-18927246 GCA_032362435.1 Melikaiella ostensackeni
AAACTATAAATTCTTCTAGTTTCAGAAACATGAATGTGATTAAGGGTCATTCTTTAATTTTGCTTGATTATTTCTCAAAATTTGATGAACACAATTTAAAAATAAATGACACAATTAGCGATTTAAAAACGTTTTGCAATATAAGAATATTATGTCAGAATTGCTTGAAATTTCAGTTCTATTGCGAAAATAACGAAATTATTAAGGTTATAGAGTATAAATAATGAGATTGCTTTTATTATTTTCTCAAAAAAACTGAAACTTAAATAAAATGTATAGCAATAATATAACACAATTGCAAAATCTAATTTTTTGCGGATCCTTGATTAATTTTCACGAAACTCATATTTTAAGTATTTCAAATTTTATCTCTCTAGAAATGAGAAGTGTGAATACTGTTTAGTTTGTTTATAATTGTTGGAAAGGTTTCAAAATAATTATGCTTTAAATCACTTTAATTTGAAAGGTTTATTAATTTTATAAACATATATATTTATTTCAATAGAAAATCGCTCTCTCCTTTAGAATTGGCAATAACTCTGAAATTATTGAGCCTATTCTAATGTTCATTTTAGATAATTATTAAAAACTAAAGACACTGTCTAGTATTATGGACTTTTTCCGTACGACTATATCTTTTGTTCGTGCTTATGATTCGAAAATTCAAAAAAAATTCCTATTGGGTCAACAATCATAGAAAATTTTATGTATGTATAGTTTTTGCTAGTGAGCAGCAATATAAAACTAGAAATTAAAGGAACAAAATTTTCTTCGATTTAGAATTTTTTGAAAATATGCAAAAACATATTTTTTTGGATTGAGTGCAATGTATACTTTTTTGGAAAAAGTTGATTATGTCGAACATTAATTTTCTTCAGCCTGAATCAAAGAAACATGCTATTATTTTGCTTTCCTGGGAAAAAATTGTCCGTAGTATTTAAAGTGTTCCAAAATCACGAAAAAAAATCTGATCCAAAAATTCTAGTCACAAAATTTTTTTTTTCCTTGAAAGCAAAATAATAGCATGTTTCTCTACCAACACCCTTATCAAGACATAACAAACAGTTAATGTTATAATTGTTTTTATAATACATGCATGATTTCAGCCGTTTCTAACGCCTATGAAGCAGGGCTAAAATTATACTTTTTACTCGCTAGAGAGTAAAAAGTGGCGTCGAAGTTGAATAATGAAAATTATGCATGTATTGGCCCACATTTTAAGCTTAAAAAAGGGATTGTCAAGCTTGTCTGGAATCATGTATTTGTTATGAAAAAATAACATATGTACCAAGGGCGAGGGGTCTTCATTTATTTTTATCTTTTTTAATCAATAGCCAAAAAATTGTTACAATAATTTACCAATGCAATGTTTCAATGTTTTTTCAACATCCTTATCAAGACAATACAAATAGTTAATTTTATAATTGTTTTTATAACGCATGCATGACTTCAGCGCTTCTTCATGCCTATGAAGCAGGGCTAAGGTTATACTTTCTACTCCCTAGGGAGTAAAAAGTGGCGTCAGAGGTGAATAACGAAAATTATGCGTATATTAGCTCATATTTTGGGCTCACAAAAAGTGATTGTCAAGCGATCAATTGATCGCCTTGACAGAATGGACCAACTCAAAGCGATAAGTTACCATATATTACCGATAAATTACCATAAATTTTCGGTAATTTTGAATATCTAAAAATTCCCGAAATTCCTCCATTGAAAATTTAATATATGCAGGATCCGAGCGTGTGATCCAAGCTTGTCTGAAATCATCTGAAATTTTAGAATTGTATATTGTTATTATCTAAAAAAATTGAAATTGATTGGACAAATTTTTCTGAGATTAAAAAATAATATCACCGTCAAATTCACCGTTCAAAATGATTTTTAAAAAATTATAAACCTTTAAAATTAAATTATTCTAAAAAACCTTCAAAACGAAGTTAGTTTGAAAGGAAAACATTACAAATGAAAAAATTTCTAATACGGAACGTTAAAAATTGGAAGAATCCGAACTTCATTTATAAAGTGAAAAAATGGTTAATTACCAATAATTATGATATTAAAACTTTTTTTACTCACACCCTTAAAAATTTTAATTATTTTAAGTGAATTTGAATCGTTCAAAAATTAACGATTTTCAAATTGTTAATTGTAGTTTTTAAAATTCAACCATTTCAATTTCAATTGCAAAATTAAAACTTATAAAGAAAACAATTGAAACTTCAGCGTTCAACATGAAAATTCAGAGTCCTGAAATTGTAAACATTTAGAATTAAAGTAACTATTCCATCACTGAGGTAATTATTTCAGATAGTTCAATTTTCACCTAATTCAAATTTAAACACAATTCTTAACTTTTTAATTTTAAATCGTTTAATTTTGAACACTTCATTTAGAATTGTTATTCATTCTTGAAGTCTTCCATTCAAATATTCTTCAATTTTAAATGATTCATTTTTTTAAATCTTCAACTAAGCATCGGACAATTTCGAAATATCACATTAAAAATATTTCACATTAAATATTTGTTAATAGAAGCCAATAATAAAATCCAACTATTTTTGGTTGAACGTTAATTCCTTCTTGTTGAAGAGTCTACTATAATATTTTTGGTTGAGAATTAATCCTTTTTGGTTAAGAGCTTTATTATTGGCTTCAAAATTAAATTATTTTGATGGAAAATTTAACTATCTGGTTGAAAATTAACTTTTTTGTTGAAAATTCATATTTTCAAGTTAAAAATTCATTTGGCTTGTAGAAAATTTGCTTTTTAGCTTGAAAATTCAACAGTTTGGTAGACATTCTTTTTCTTTCTTAACAAAAAAATCTTTCTTGGTTGAAAATTCAGCTCATTTTGAATCGTCGTGTTTTTGATTTGAAAATTCATCTTTTATGGTAGAAATCTCATCTCTTTTGGTTGAAAATGCAACTTTTTGGTTCAAAGTTGATATATTTTAGCTGAAAATTTAAGTACTTTGTTGAAAATTCGTCTTTTTGGTTGAAAAATTCATTTCTTTTGGTAGAAATTGAATTTTTTTGGTCAAAAATGCAACTACTTGATTGATTGCTGAACTACTTAGTTAAAAATTCATTTTTTGGGTTAAAGAATCATCATTTTAGTTGATAATTCATCTCTTTTGTCGAGAAACTAAGTATTTTGTTGCTAATTCGTTTTTCTGGTAGTTAAAAATCAATCTTTTCAACTAACAATTTAACTATTCCATTTTTGGCTGAAAAAAATATTTTTTTTAGCTGAAAATTCTTTTAAGACTAAAAAAATGTTTTTTGTTGAAAATTCGTTTTTTTTTTATTTGAAAATTCGTCTCTTTTGGTAGAAATTTCATTTTTTTGGCTAAGAATGCAAATGTTCGGTAGAAAATTAATCTATTTGAGTTAAGGATTCAAGTATTTTGTTGACAATTAACTTTTTTGTTCAAAATTCATATTTGCGGGTTGAAAATTCGTCTTTTTGGCTTGAAAATTCAAGAATTTGGTTGACTTTTTTTTCTTCCTCGACTGAAAAATCTGTTTTGGTTGAAAATTCGACTATATTGATGAAAATTCGTGTTTTGGGTTTTGAACATTTTTCTCTTTTGGTAGAAATTTAATCTTTTTTGGCTAAAAACTCAATTGTCTGGTTGGAAGTTAAACTGGTTTGGTTGAGGATTTAACTATTTTGTTGAACATTCGTCTTTTATAGATGAATTCAATTCTTTTTGATTGAAATTAAAATCTTTTTTAGTTGCCTATGAAGCAGGGCTGAAGTTATTCTTTTTACTCCCTAGGGAGTAAAAAGTGGCATCAGAGGTGAATAATGAAGCTTATGCATGTATAAGCCCTCATTTTGGGTTCACAAAAAGTGATTGTCAAGCGATCAGTTGATCGCCTTGACAGAATGGACCATCTCAAAGCGATAAGTTACCATATATTACGGATAAATTACCATAAATTTTCGGTAATTTTGAGTATCTGAAAATTTCCAAAATTCCTCTTTTGAAAATTTAATACATGCATGAACCCAGCCTATGTTCCCAGCTTGTCTGAAATCATGCATTCGTTATAAAAAATATCATATACACCAAGGGGGAGGGGACTTCTTACGACTCGTTTATCCCATTTTTCCATTTTTTTGCATAATACCATATAATACTATTATGTCATGATTGTTTTCTCTATTTCAATTTGCAAAAATCTGTATTCTTGATTGAATCATAATGATTACCAAGAGTACTTGTGAAAATTATATACATTCATTATAAAAGATTGATTAATTTCACCAAGAAAATACGACGATCTAAATTTAATTTATCTACATTTCATTCAAGAATCGAGTAAAAGATAAAAGTACTTAATTAGAAAAAAGGGATCTTTTCACATAGAAGACCGACATGTGCGTAAACAAATACATCCTTCCACGCTCGGTTATACCGATATCCCCGGAAGAGCCTTCGTTGGCCGGAAATTGAAAAGACGTGCATTGCTACTATCTCTGGAGCCTGTAACAAAATATAAAAAGAAAAGGGGTGAAAAGGGCAAGAAGGTAAAATAGCAAAAAAAGGGAATAAGAAGAATAGAAGCGCGAAATGGGAAGTGATAGAAGAAGACAAGGCGAGTGAAGAAAAAATTCGATGCCGGTATTTTGAAATCCATTTTTACGGCTATGGGGGGTCGTAAAATAAAAAGCGGGATGATAAAGTCGTTCCGCTGGAGCCGGCCGCGGTGCCGACGTCGTTCCGTTGAAGCCGCGCTGTCACTAGCCCGACGTAATCTGTCCGTTCGTTCACGGCGACTCACAATGTGGCCCTCGAGATAACAAATAAAGCCCCATTGTCGCAATTGTGTGGATTTAAAAGGATTTGCGCCTCTCTACCTCCAGTCTTCTCACCCGCCACGCCGCTCCGTTGCCCGTCCGACGAGTTTCACCCTCACCCTCCCTTTCTCCTAGACGAACACCCCTAACCATTTTACGTCCTATCCCGGCACTGAGATGCAACATTATCCTGGACCTGGAGCAACGTCTAAGATCATCCGCAGCGGTGGACTTGGCGCATGGGGTGTGGGTGGTAATAGGGTCTTAATACACGAAAACTTATTAAGGGTGTAGTCTAGTTCGTAGGCCAAAAAGTAGGCTATTTTCGGGAATCTTTTGTGAGCATGCTATGGAAGATATGGATATAAAAATTATTAGGTATGATAAATAAAGTCCTAAAATACAAAAAAAAAATTTCTATTAATTTTTTTAAATTTTTGTATAGGAAATCAGTACTTGAACATAACGCCATAATTTGGAGGCAGGTCGGCTCCCACAAGATATCTCAGCAACGGCTTACCTGAAACAAAAAAACCGAAGTGATTTAGATTCGGTATGACAGTGGCTACAAAATCAACTATGGATATTAATTTCTAACTAAATTTGTTAATTTTAATTAACAAAATTAGTTAAAAATTATTTTTAAATAACAAAATTAATTAATTAATTTAATTAATTTAATTAATTAATTAATTTTAATTAACAAAATTAGTTAAAAATTATTATCCATAGTTGATTTTGTAGCCACTGTTATACCGAATCTAAATCACTTCGGTTTTTTTGTTTCAGATAAGCCGTTGCCGAGATATCGTGTGGCAGCCGACCTGCCTCCAAATTATAGCGTTACATTCAACTACTGATTTCCTACGCAAAAATTTGAAAAAATAAATAAAAATTTTTTTTGTATTTTAGGACTTTATTTATCATACCTAACAATTTTTTATATCCATATCTTCCATAGCATGCTCACGAAAAATTCCCGAAAATAGCCTATTTTTTTTGGCCTACGAACTAGACTACACCCTTAACAAAAGATACACTCACCTCGCGTTACAGTACCGTCCGTTCTTGTGCCGGCTTCACGGTTGTTCAAGTTTGACTGCTTCTGTCTTCCCCCTGAGGGACCCTTGACGCCCTATACTGAAGGTATTCGCTCGGACAGTCAGTGCCGTATTAGGAGTTGTTTACATCGCGACTCTAGGCATATACTTTTGTACGTGGTGCCGGATTCAGAGACTATATATGCGGTCTGAGTGTTGATGTCAAAGTGCTCACTCGTCGCTTTCAATCCGGTTGAAACTATAGATTTAAGTAGCGCCCGATACTGTGCCGACCAGACCCGAGGCCGACACAGTAACGCGAGATGAGTGAAATAAAAAAGCATTTTCTCTATTTTTCTGTTATTTATCAATGACATTTCACGTTTAGTTAATTTTCAACTAAATTTCGAAGCAAATTTTTTGAACTAAGTACCCTAAGGGGCGCCGCACCAAAGGGGGCGCGGGTGAAATCCCACCCTGAAGTCCAGGCCAGTTCGCCACTGATCATCCGAAAACAGCGCAACGACGCACAGTGTGTCAATGCGTCACAGAAAAAAAACAAAAGATAAAGATTACATCGAATCCATGTGAAAGATTCGCTGCAACAAAAATTGTTGAAAATTTGATTTTTAACTAACAGAAAAACGAATTAGCAACAAAATAGTTAAATTTTCGACAAAAGAGACGAATTATTACCAACTAAAATGATTAATCTTAAACCAAAAAAAAATAATTTTTAACTAAATAGTTCAACTTTCAACCAAGTAGTTGCATTCTTAAACAGAAAAATTCAATTTCTACCAAAAGAGATGAATTTTTAAACCGAGACGAATTTTTAACAAAGTAGTAAAATTTTTAACCAAAACAGATTAATTTTCAACCAACAAGTTGCATTTTCAACCCAGAAAGATGAAATTTTTACCATAAAAGATGAATTTTCAAATCGAAGACACGAATTTTGAAAATGAGCTGAATTTTCATCCAAGAAAGATTTTTTAGTTGAGAAAAATAAAATGTTTACCATATTCTTGAATTTTCAAGCTAAAAAGCGAATTTTTCACAAGCCAAATGAATTTTTAGCTTGAGAATATGAATTTTCAACAAGAAAGTTAATATTCAACCAAACAGTTGAATTTTCTATCAAAATAATTAAATTTTGAACCACATAATAAAACTTTGAACCAAAAAGTATTAATTCTCAACCAAAAATATTATAGTAGACTTTTCAACGAAAAGGAATTAACTTTCAACCAAAAATAGTTGGATTTTGTTATAGGGTTCTATCAACAAATATTTAATGCAAAATATTTTTAATGTAATATTTCAAAATAGTCCGATTTTTAGTTGAAGATTTAAAAAAATGAATGAAACGGTAATTGAATAATTACTTTAATTCTGAATGTTTACAATTTTAGAATTCTGAATTTTCATGTTAAACGCTGAATTTTCAATTTTTTCCTTTCATCAGTTCTAATTTTGCAATTGAAATTGAAATGGTTGCATTTCAAGATCTATAATTAGCAATTTGAAAATCGTTAATTTTTGACCGATTCAAATTTACTGAAAGTAATTAAAATTTTTAAGGGTGTGAATATGAAAAATTTTTAATATCATAATTATTCGTAATTAACCATTTCTGCAGTTCATAAATGAAGATCGGATTCTTTTAATTTTCAACGTCCCAATTAGAAATTTTTCATTTGTAATGTTTTCCTTCTAAAATAACTTCCTTTTGAAGCTTTTTAGAATAATTCGATTTTAAAGGTTTATGACACAAAAAATTTCCATTTTGAACGCTGAATTTGACGGTAATTTTATTTTTTGATCACAGGAAAATTTGCCGAATTAATTTTAATTTGTTAAGGTAATAACAATATACAACTCTAGAATTTCAGAAGCTTTGAATTTGAAACATGAAATTTAGTGTTCAATTTCAAATTGTCAAATTTTAATCGCTCCGAAATGAAAATTTTCTGAATTTAAGGGTTTTTAATTCTTAATTATTCAATTTCGAACGCTTTTAATTTAGAAATAATAAAATTATTTCAATCCCATCAAATTTTAAATGATCCAATTTCCAAAATTCTGATCTGAAATTATTAAGTTTAGAGCGCTTTGAATTCAAAATGATATAATTTTAACTCCTTTTCATTCCATTCGAAATATTGTCCTTTTTTCAAAATTTTACCTGACCTGAAATTGTCTTATTTATAACGTTTTAAATTCAAAATCGTTCAATACACACACACACACACACATATATAAATTTGAAATGCTTTGAATTCGAAATTATTAATTATTATTCAATGTTTCAAAAATTTGTGAAATTGTTAATATTTAAAAAATTGTTTAATAATAAATTCTCGAACTGTTTATGTTTTTAATATAAACAAATAAAAATCCAGGAATGTGTAGTAATATAGTTAATACTAGTATACATTCAAAAGAAAAAATCTTCCTCTTTCTCGGTCCTTTGGACCTCCTCATCAACGAATGCGAGGCCAACGGCAATCCTCTCTCTCTCTCTCTCTCTCTTTCGGTTCCTTGGACCCCTCATCGACGAATGCGAGCTGGCTGACATTCTCGGAAGGCGTGAATGGAGGGCACCTAAATAGAGGTTCCAGTGTATTTCAAGTTGTGACGTCAGCTGGCAAGATGTCTACACGCTGAGGGCCAAGCAATAAATATCAATTGCTTGGGACGAAACTTAATTTTTTTAATGAATTGGATAAAAATCATTTTTCACCATAAGTGTATTTAGCTGATCAGCGCTAAAAATAGACGACACCAGACTGTCAAGGATATAAGAAAAAAGTCTTGTTTTGATAGTATGGATTTCTTATTTTCTATCATTTGATACACCCTGCTACTTTTTCGAAATATGTCAAGGAAAAATTTGCTGATCGAACTTAGAACTTTTTTTGTTCCGGGATAGCGGATCAGCGCCAGTCCTGGGCCAGACCAGTCCTTCCAGACTAGACAGTCCAGATAAAGTCAAACCTGGCCCAGGTCTGGTGCTAACCTGTGCCAGATCAGACCTTCCAGACTAGACAGTCTAGAAAAGGCCAGACCTGGGCCAGAACTGGCACTAGACAGACATGAAATTGTTCCATACGGAAAAAAGCACTTCTTTAAAAATATCGTTCGACAGTTCAATTTTCAACGGATTAGAAAAATTTAGTCTTTTTATAATGACTGTAAGGCTTTTTCTACGTGTAACTACTAATTTTTTACTTTTCTCAAAGCGATTTTTGTAAACAAATACACAGTTTGACAGTTTCTGAATAAGTAGGCTCAATTTTTTCCGCAGAATAAACCGAAAATGTCTTTTCGATGACTCCTTGTTATTATAATTTGTAATTTGCCAAATGTTTGATTTACTTAAACAATTCTTATAAATGATTATTGTGTTGCTTGATCATTTTCTCTTTTCGAATGTTTAATATTCTTCCATGAATAGACTTAATTTTTTACGAAATCGACTAGAAATGTCTTGCCAGTGACTTCTTGCTGCCATATTTTCCCAATTAACAATAACTGTCAATTATTTGAAAAATTTCTGCAAACAAATGCACATTTCGATCTTTTTTTCATGAATGGTCCCATTTTTTTAAGGTAGCAATTACAATTATCTTACAAATGAATTCTTGTTGTCATATTTTTGCAGTTGACAGCAAATGTTAATTATTCACCGAATCCATTTCAAATCATGCAGGCCGGCAGATGAAATGTTCAGGATTGGCTTGTCAATTAAATATGTTTTTGTAGGTGAAAAATAAGGAGATACGTATTAACATGGCGACATTTTTACATTTTTTACGAATATTTCAAAAAGGTAAAGTTTTTTTTGCAAATTTTACTTCAAAACTCGTGCCATTTTTGAAATTTTTGAGATATTAAGGTTTTTCTTGGATTAGTTTATCCAGTTTTTCAAACTGTTTCGAAACCGATGAAAGACTAAAGAAGGAATACAAAATAGTAAAGCTATTTCGATTGTTTGAAAATTTAAAGCACGACATTTTTTAAAAACAGCTACCTTTTTTTCGCTGAAATTTTCAGCAGAAACAGTTCGAAAAACTGAATAAACTGAAACAAAAAAAAAACCTAATATATTTAAAATTGCAACAACTGAACGGTTTTTCAAGTAGAATTTGCAAAAAACTCATTTTACCCTTAAATTTTTTAAATATCCTTAAGAAATGTAAAAAGGTCGCTATTTTAATATAAAAAAAACGTATCTCCTTATTTCCCACGTACAAAAACATATGTGATTGGCAAACCAATCCTGAAAATGTTACCCGACGGCCTACATGATCTAAAATAAATTCAGCCTATTTAAACAATTCTTATAAAGAAATACCTATTTTTACCTTTTTCCATGAATAGGATCAATTTTTTTTCGGAAACGATTAAAAATGTCTTGTCGATGACTTCTTGTTGTCATACTTTTCTGATTAACAATAACTGTTAATTATTTAATCAATGTTTATAAACGTATGCACATTTCGATCTTTTATCCATGAATGGTCTCATCTTATTTTATTTCAATTTAATTTTAATTTTTTTTATTTTAAAGGAATCAACTAAAAATTTCTGGTTAATTAAAAGAGACATTTTTAGTTCATAGCACATATTGCTCAATTATTTGTAAATAATACAAGTAATTATTGAAAAATTACGACAACAAGAAGTCATTTGCAAGAAATTTTTAGTTGGATCCTCAAAAAAATTAAACCATTCATGGAAAAAAGATCGAAATGCGCATTTCTATACAGAAATTGTTTCAATAATTGATAATTATTGTTAATTGAAAAAATATGACAGGAAGAAGTCGCTGGCAAGACATTTATAGTTGACTGCGTGAAAAGAATTGGGTCTATTGATGGAAGAATGTTAAAAATGGGCACTTGTTTATAAGAATTTTTTAAATAAGTAAAATATTTTGTCAAATCACAAAATATGACAAAAAAAAGTGATTGAAAAGACATTTTTCGTCCAATCTGCGAAAAAATGCAGCCTACTCATTCAGACATTGACAAACTGTGTATTTGTTTAAAAAATTGTTTAAAGAATAACAAAAGAGCAACTATTTTTAACTAATCGTAATCGTACAATAATTTCTCTCATATTTCATGCAAAAACAATAACTTTCAATAACTAATCTTTGCAAATTACGGAAAAATAACACTTGTTCATTAATTTGTTTATAACATTATAAACAATTTTTTTCCTTCCTCAAACACACGATAAATTATTTCTGTAAAGTTCTTATACTGATTTAAAGCATTTTCTATTGAATTTGAAAATTTTTAGAGCAGTGTAACACTTTAAAAGTTATTAAGAAAAATTCATTTGTCATCAAATAAGAAAATGTTGCTTTGAGAAAAATAAAAAATTAGCAGTTATACACTATACCTTGAAGTCTTATGGTTATTAACAAAGATACATCCAAATCCGTTGAAAAATGAACTGTCGAGCGATTTTTGTAAAAAAAAGTGCTTTTTGGCACACTGTGCGACGTGACGCCTGATTTTACATATACACTCATCTCGTCATTCGTGGCCATCCCATCTCTGGCCAGCCTCACGGTTCACTCTTGAATTCTTCTGTCTCCTCCCCTGAGTGTCCCTTGACGGCCTATACTCAAGGTCTTCGCTCGGTCAGTCAGCGCCGTATCAGAAGTTATTTATATCGCGACTCCCTGCGCATATACTTTTGTACATGCTGGGTTCAGAGATCATAAATGTGGCCCTGAGTGTTTACTCACTCCTCGTGTTATATCCGATTGAAACTAAATTTTTAATAGCCTTCGATTAGTGGCCAACCAGATCCGAGGGTGGCCACGAATGGAAAGATGAGTGTAAATCGTAGATTCAGGGCCAACGGCGATATTAAAGAGATTATGTAATATACTTTTATAATATGCGGAGGCTTACCTCTCTTCGACTAAAGTCGAAACAATCGGTAATAAAAATCAGGGGAAAAAGTGCGATCATTCTTTTCAGGTTATTTATTACTTTGGATCGATGTAAATTAATAATAGGAGATGATATCGTAGTAGGAGGAAGCGACCGTAAATAAATAAGTCCATTTTTTGTTTTTTCTGGGATAACCACAGATAGGCTGCACATTGGAGACACACAATAAAAACAAACAATAAATGTAGACCATGTACACTGATAATAAGTAAACATTTCTTTAAATTATTTCCATATTGCAGTAATGATGAAAATTAAAACGAATCCTCATTCGGTTTTGATAAAGGAATCTCTTTATAACCTTCTTTCTAGAAGTTAAAATAAACTGAATCACAACGATTTTTGTCAATATAAGTTTTATATATCTCATGCAAACAGCTCAAACATTTCTTTCTCTTGAGATAATTTATTATTACTGATCTGCTTGCAAATATTTTTACCTTCTCTACAAAAACATTAATTTAGAATTTCATAAGACTTATTAATCTTATTATTATCTTATTAAATTATCATCAGTATAACATAAAATTGAATCGTTCAAAATAAATCATTTCTTACTAATACAATATACTTGAAAAAAGATCATTGGTGTATAGAACTACACTAAAACCTCGATTTAGTTTGAGTCTCGGGTGTTATCTGCTATGACCGTGAGGCACTTCCAAAAATGTCTACGATGTAAATAGTCAGCGGGAACTGCGTAATACCGCTGAGGTCACGTGCCTCTCTTTTGGTCCCTTGGTCCTCCTCATCAACGAATTCGAGGCCGGCAACAATCCTCTCTCTCGGCGTCTTCGACCCCTCATCACCGAATGCGAGCCGACAAACATTCTCGGAAGACAATAAGTCCAGGGCAAATGAATCGAGGTTCCAGTGTACTCACAGACGAATATATGGAATATATGATTTCCATAATTCAGTTTGCTAATAGTTTACAATATAATTCAACAAGTACACTTCCCCAGCGGGGCCAATCCGTCTTAAATCACGCCAAGCAAAGAGGTTTAGTATGCCCCTCCCCTTTTCGAAAAAAAATTCAAACGAGCGAAAAAAGGTATTGTTACGAATTTTTGTATGTTCTACTTTTATCTTACATTCTTCCGTTACCACACTACCTATTCCACTGGGTTTGGCGCTCACCTGCTTTCATCGCAGCTTCAAAATTTGCAGCCTTGTATGAACTATAGGGAATTTGTTTGAAAATTTTGAAGTTCGGGATCAGGTGAAAATTTGAAATTTTCCCGTGTTTGCCTCAAGTTTACTACCGCACCTTCAAAATTGACACTCTTACTTCATTGTAAATTTTTTTAGCTTTTACATAGTTGCTTTCATAGAAAATTAAAAATTTTCAACCTACTAAGAACAACAGGGAATTCCTAAGAAAATTTTAAAGTTAGGGGTAAGATGAAAATTTGAATTTATCCCATCTTTGCCTCAAATTCACTACCGCACTTTCAAAATTGACTTTATTATTTCATTGCAAATTTTTCTGGCTTCTGCATTGTTCCTTTCATGCAGAATCAAAAATTTGCAGCCTCTTAGGAACGACTGGGAATTTTTTAGAAAATTTTAAGGATAGGTGCCAGGTGAAAATAAAAAATTTTATCCTATGTTTGCCTCAAATTCACTACCGCAACTCCAAAATTGTCTTTGTTACTTCATTGTAAAATTTTTTAGATTTTGCATAGTTACTTACATAGAAAAAGTAACATTTGCAGCCTCCTAGGAAAAACAAGGATTTTCTTAGAAAATTTTTAAGTTAGGGGTTAGGTAAAAATTTGAAATTATCCTATGTTTGCCTCAAATTCACTACCGCACCTTCAAAATTGACTTTATTACTTCACTGTAAATTTTTCTAGCTTCTGCATAGTTGCTTTCGTGGAAAATTAAAAATTTTCCAGCTACTTAAGAACATCAGGGAATTTTTTATAAAATTATAAAGTTAGGGGCCAGGTGAAAACTTGAAATTATATCCTATGTTTACTTCGAATTCATTACCGCACCTTCAAAATTATCTTTGTTACTTCATTTCAAATTTGCTTAGCTTTTGCATAATTACTTTCATAAAAAATATACAATTTGCAGCCACCTAAGAACAACAGGGAATTTCTTAGACAATTTTTAAGTTAGAGTTAGGATGAAAATCAAAATTTTTTCAATGTTTGCCTCAAATTCACTGCCGTACCTTCAAAATTTACTTTATTCTTTCACTGCGAATTTTTTCAGCTTCTGTGTAGTTACACTAGAACCTCAATTTAGCTCGGGTCTCGGGTATTGCCCGATGGCCGTGACGCCGTTCCAAGAATTTCTACTGTGTAAGCAAGTCAGGGCCGTATAAAGCAGTGCTTCCAACGTAGTCTCCACGCGGTACTGCACATGCGTCGCGAATGACGTCTGATTGGATACTTTTCGCGCGCTGTTTAAAAACCTAAAAAATATTTTTGTTTTTCTTATTATAAATAATGGTTTCTTGACTTACAGATTTATTCATTAGATTAAAATTAATTAATTCTGAGCAAAATTGAAAACATGATAATATATATCATTATAATATATTATAAATATATTATCATAATTTATCAATCATAAATATGAAAAGTAAGTAAAGTAAATTTTTTATTTACAGTATATTGATTTGATTATTTTCAATTTTGATCTAGTGGATAATTCTATGAGTCGAAAAGACATTATTTATTATAAACAAAAAAAAAATATTTTTGAGCGTTTTAAACAGCGTATGAGTCTTAATAAACGTTATATTTGAAAAATGTTTAAAAGCCCAAAAACAACCTAAAAAACCTGTACTAATTGATGAAAGATATGCATTTAATTTTTTTGAGGCAAGGGTAAACTAAATATTTAGCTGAAATGAGGAACAAATTTTGCTGTTACATGATGAAATATTTGTTTTGTCTGCTTACATACTTTTAAACTTTTGATAACCGTTCAGTGCTCTTTTAAAATGAGAGCTTTCCCTTTAATGACCGGCCCGGATATTGGATCACCTCTGTCTCTCACTTGTTCAAACCATTCTAACGCAGCAACCTTCAAAACCATATTATCACTTTTTGTCGACGATTTCTTCTTCAAATATTCATGATTTTTAACCTTATTCCTTAACTCAGATTCGCGAGCAATCACATCCTTGTATGAAAAGGGCCCTTATAGTCGGTTTTCAAAAAAGTATTTTTCCGTTTACCTGTGTGAGGCTGACACAAACAAAAAATCTAATCGCCGCGCGGACACATTCTCATTACGTGTCTCGCGCTTCGTACTCGAATAAAGTATGTCTAAAACGCGAATTCTCCTATATTATGTTGAACTCTTTTATATTAAATTTATGTTATATTAATTTCTGTACCTTAATCTGTTTAGTGAATTATGTTTTTCACCTAATAAATTAGACTAATGTTATTATAATTATTAATTTCTACAGGGACCCGACCGAAACTTTCGTTCCATTACGTTACTGTTAGGAAAAAAATTATTTTTCACTAAACGTTGATCTTCTATCTCTGGATTTGAAAGAAATTAGATAATATTTAAAATTTCAATAATGATTGGATCAAATTTTTTTATTTAACTGGCAGTGACGAAAAGGAACGAATGTTTCGGCCGGATCCCTGATTCTTTTTGAACTTTAAATTCGATTAAAGTAAAGTTTAATTGCCTAATGGGTTTTCGGTTTTAGGTGAAAAATTTTGCCGTCAGACATTTGATTGTGCTTTGCGTCGTTTATCCCATAAATTACAATTTTTTATTTTTTATCAAATTTTTTCACGACTAAAACAAAAATTGCCTGTCTTATGAAAAAGTGATTTATCACAAGTTTCTAGACCTTTTTCCGGTGAATAATTTTGCCATTAAACATTTTGATGTATCTTGTGTCGTTTTTCCAAAAATTTAAATTTTTAATGTTATTTTTGACGATTAGAACAAAAACTATACGTTTTATTAAGGAATGGTCCCAAGCAGATTTGTAAATCTTTTTAAGATGAATAACTTTGTTACTCAACATTTTTTCCTATCTTGTATAGTTTTGCTAGAAAATATAATTTTTTATTTTTAATAATATTTTTCACGATTAAAACAAAAACTACGGGTCCAAGCGAAAAATAGTCAATAAAAAATGTGTAAATCTTTCCATGGCAAATAAGAACAACAGACAGACAAGACACCATCATAAAACCTGTTTTTTCGGATTCAGGAGGTCTCGAAACGTGGAAATTTAATGAAATCCGCCAAAGTCAATTTTCCCATAAAACCAATACCTTCACATTGAGATGAGAATGTAAAAACGTAAAAATGCGAGAAATGAAAACCGACCATAAGGGCACTTCTCCTCGTCCTTTTCATATGGACGTTAGACGTCCACATATGTGCATGAAATATTACAATTCAAAGCATGGATATATAAATATCCGACATAATCAACAGTACCTATCAAAATACAAAATATTATTTTCTTTAAACGACAGTCATTAGAAGTAGTTAGCCCTTTTTATTTACACCTTCCACTATTAGAAGCTTATGGTGTGGCGACGAAATATCACTGTTTATCGCGAATGTGAATTGTAAAGATTACGCTCGATGTTTATGCATTTATGCTGAATTATTGTCGGGGCTTTACCAATGTTTATGCTGATTTACGCTTTGTGCTATCTACCGGGACACATTGTCCCAGAATTATTATTCCGTTTCTCTCCTACGTTATTCTCACACCGCCGTAGCTTTTCATGGCTTCTGTTTCGTTCACTCGTCTCTTAACGAGAAATTTACCGGCCGTACACAATTTTATTATTGCCAAAAGACTCTCTAGTCTCAAATAAACGCCCGCCAAACTCGCACAAACAAACGTTTCATTATATACCATTCACCTATTCTTGCAATGATTAAAACTGAGTTATTGACAATCATTTTTCTATACTTTACAAAATTAGAATCTTCATTACATCTTCAATTTTTGTAAATAAAATCAAATTTTATTTGTCATATGAATAATTTCAAGTACAACAATAGCTGAAAGTTTAAATGTTTAGAATTTTTTTTATATAAGATTTTCCGGGACAAAATAAAATAAAACACCGCTGCTAAGTACTACATGGAGAAAAATGAAAATTTTAGTTGCGAAAAGTTTTCTAAGCAACAACAAATAGTACTATTCAAGTAGGAACGAATGCTCGACTATGGATTACGTTCTTAGATATTTTAGTAGCTATAAGAAATTAAAATCAGTCTTGAATATATTAATAAGATTTGATACGCTCATGGAATTAAATACCATGAGCTGTCACTTATATAAACTATTTGAAGAATTAACAGTAATTTTTAAATTTTTTTAATACAAAACTTTTGCCAAAGTTTATTGCGAATATATCTTATTTGATAGAAGAAGAAGCCTCAAAATACTTGGCCAATATTTTGTCAAGAAGGTGCAAGGGGTTGGATAGCCCAGTTGGTTAGTGCGTGCGGCATGAAGTTTACTAAAATGGTAAGGTATGTAGGGTTAGAATCTCAGCGCGTGTGATTTTACAACGCGTTTAAGCGTGCGATTATGTGTTTAAGTGACTGTGTATTAATGAAATTAAACAAATGAATATATAATCATAATTAAAAAAAAAATTTTCGTTGCAAAATCTCGTTTTGTTTTGAGTGACCTTCACCCTGAGTTCCGAACTTTATATTGATAGCCAGCATCTTTTCTTTGGGCGAAGATACTTTGTTTGCCTTCGTCCGTGCGCACGTTACACTTGGTATGAAAACGACTCCTGTGCTGTACTGGAGTGCTCGCCTCAAGGCACTTAGTACCACTTTGGGAATGAGTTCTGAATTCTAGACACTGAAGACCGAGATTTCCAATCGTATTTTTCTCCACGTATTGGTGTATTTACTTTGGATGTATTTATTTGTGCTTACTTTATGAGCATTTTGCTTCCTCACATGTATCAAATAAGTTTGCTTCCTCATAGAGGAAGGTTTAATTTCACTACCAAAAAAAAACTGACACTCATTTTATAAAACTGATATTTCTATCTTATACGGAAAAATATTATTTCCGGAAAATCGGAGAAACCATCAAAATAAGGTCAATTAATCTGACTTGTTGCATTGAACAACTTTTTAAGTTACAATAATGTTATACATACTTCAAATAATAAATAAGTTCTGCTTATATAAACAAATTAAACAATTTTTTGAATTTTATAAACCGCTATTGATAGATCATGAACGGTCATCAAAGGTTCTTCAATAGAACTTTCGAAGCAACTCGAAAATTCGAACAATTACATCAAATACAGTACTGTTATATTCCCAATATCAGAAAATTTTCTCCTGGTATAAGCCAGGTAAATCATTTTGTTTGAAAATTAAAAACGATATTGGTAGATTATGGAAGATCATGAAAGGTTTTTCAATAGGTCAATCAATGTGTCTCCAGGACGCGAACAAACACATATCTTGTACCCTAATATTAAACAAGTTTTCCTCATACAAACAAGATGAACAATATGTTTTTCAAATTTATGAATCAGTATTTCTATATCATAAGAGGTCATGGGAGATTTATCAATAGGTCATTCGACGCGTCAATTCAAAATCCATTCTTTCACTTGGGATGGAAATACGTAAAGCTTATCAGATGCTTTCGAGGTCAGGAATATCAGAACTGTGACCTGTAGCAGTATTATTTTATTTATTATACCATGAGGCAAAATCGCTTTCCGGGTAAGCGTAACTCTTTCGCTTTTAGCCTTCTTATACTCCCGGGGGCCAAGGTCTTCAAATGGTATGGGTAAGTAAGGGATGTGTAGGAGAAGGGATAGGTTTTAGATTAATCTAGAAGTCGCGAGTTGTTCATTCAAACGACACACTCGTCCTACAACACCGCTCCGACATGAGCCAATGATCATTCTCTCTAGCACAGAATTATAATTTATCGCAATTTTAGCTTTATTCGTTACATTTTTACTTCTATTACTAGCTTGTATACTGCCGATAATCTTTCTACCCTCGTTTATACATCTGGATATCTCTGCATCTATCTTTCCGTTAGCAGTAAATAAACTTCCAAGATATACAAACTCGTCAGCTTGTTCCATCCTCTCTTTGTTTAAGGCAATGTTGCATACTGTTTTCTCACCCCTTCCTCCAAACACGATTAATTTTGTTTTATTTGCGTTAATGTCAAGATCCATACTCTTCATGCTGGTATCCAGTCTGCTCATCATTCTCTGCAAATCGTCGACTGATTCTACCATAAAAATCTTATCATCTGCAAACGCCAGTCCACATACTTTCGCTGTCCCGAGATCAACACCTTCTTCGTCTAAGAGAGCCATCCTTAGACATTTGTCCATGTATATATTGAACATCCAGAAGGACATAACGCAGCCTTGTCTAACACCCTGCTTAATATCAAACCAATTGCTCAGTTGGCCATTTACTCTTACACTCGCTTTACTTCCATTACACATTGCTTTTATTGCTTTTAGAAGCCAACCATTTACTCCATACTCTTTCAGGACTTCCCAAAGTTTAGATCTTTTCACTTCATCGAAAGCTTTTTCCAGATCAACAAATGCATAGGAAACTCTTTTGTTTACTCTCAAAGATTTTTCTATGATCTGTCTCAAGCTAAATATCTGATCCACACATGATCTTCCTGGCA
>JAUMHM010000016.1:18927346-18957648 GCA_032362435.1 Melikaiella ostensackeni
TTTCCTAATATTACGCAATCTCCGAACGTGAGTTCGAACCTGAGTACACGCTCACTGCGCCTTTATCTATACGCTGCTGGCATTTCACGCTTGGTTGAATACCGTCTCTCGCCCCGCGCATCGGAGAAACTGGGTGGACCAGCAGTCGGCCAACAGTTCTAGGGGTCCTTAAATCGGGGGTTTCTAACCCGGGGTTTGAGTGTATATTAAAACACATTTATTTAGAAAAGTGACTCAACGTTTCAGTCATACTGCGGGTCATTGTCAAGAGTCAAATAAAATCTAGAATTAAATAAAAAGTTTAAATAAATGTAAAGGTTTGCAAAAATTTAAGCCACCAAAAAAGATTTTTGTACAACATACGTGACTCAAATTAACATGTTTGGTTTTTTGAAAATTACTTAAAAGAAGTTTAACGCAAAATACCACATAGTAGCCAATAGTTTAGTTTGGACATCAAAAAATTTTAAGACGTTCATAATAAAGCCACAAATTTAATAAACCTCTGATGAAAAAGAGCGCGCCAAAGCTTGAAAAATGAAATAAAATATTGTTAAACTGATTGACGAAAAAAAAAGGTATGTTAATGCATTATACATTGATAAATTTGGTTTATATTCATTATTTCGGATTTTTAATTTATTGAAGTTTTGTTATTTTTAATAATGTAAATTGATTTAATGATTCTCCTTTTAAAGGTCTCATTTTCCCTAGCCAAAATTTTAATATTATGTAAATTGAAAAAATCAGCAAATTTTCATGAGTGTTGTAACAATCCTGTGTTTAAATTGCCAATTCTGCAATCTCTTTTATATTTGTACATTCTACTTTTGGATCTCCTGCCGGTTTTCATCGATGTAGAGTTTTTTACAACCTTTGCATTTAATGGGATAAACAAGAGTAGATAAATTTTCTATCTTGTCAGAATCTTTTTTGTTAATTAACAGATTTTCTAAAGTGTGGTTATTCTTAAAATAAACATTGATTTTAAATTTTTTCAAAGATCTCCTTAGTCTCTCAGAAATACCTTGGACGTGTGGTAAGGTAACTTTTAGATCAGTTTTTTTGTAATTACCAGACAATTTTTTTCCTTTTTGCCTGTAATGGGAGTGTTGTGAATTTCATGAATTCGTTCTTTAATGAGATTTTCTATTAACAGAAGTGGATAATTGTTTAGTTGCAAGGTGGATTTTATTTGGTCCAAATTTTTTTCCCTATATTTCATATCACTTAATTTAATGCATCAATCAACTAAATCTTTAATCAATCCGATCTTTTGACTGAACAAATGATGGGATTCATAATTTAAATAGCAATCGGACCTAGAAGGTTTTTTCATACCAATTTGTAATTACGTTGCCACTCGGAAATTTATGAATCTCTACATCTAAGAAATTTGAGGTGTTTTTTTTCAGTTTCAAGTGTAAATTGGATAGATTTATTAATACTATTGGAGACATTTCAAAGCTCTAAAATTTTATTAGTTGGCACAATTGTGAGTATGTCATCCACATGCCGCTTAAAGAGAATCGGTTTGAAAGATAATTTTGATGAGGCTCTTTTTTCTGCATCTTCCACAACCAAGTTTGAAACAATGGGAGATAAAAGAGATCCCATTGGACAACCTGACAACTGTTTACAAAATTGGTTATTAAATTAAGAAACGGTACTATTAAAAACAGTTCTATCCGCGATTGAAATTTCATTTTTTTAAAATATTTTAGTTAAATTTGTTTGTAAATTTAATTCCTCTTCTATGCACTCCAAAGCTAAATCAAGAGGAATGTTGTCAAACATTGAGACGCCATCTAAAGAGATTAAAGAATCAGTAGGAGGTATTACAAGGTCATTGATTTTTTGTTTTAAATCCAAATCATTAATCTCCAGTTCAAACCTGGTTTGTCTGTCTTAGGTAAAACACTACTATGGGCTTTTAGTCTATAGGCAGTTAACTCATTTATGTATCTCTTTTTTTCCTATCTTGAAACAATATGATTGCGTTTATTTTCAACTGTAGGAACTAAATTAGTTTTTACATTTTTGTATAAATTATTATTTCTTTAAATGTTTTCTATAGTGAGATTATAATCATTCTTATTCGCTGCCACCATAATATTATCGTTAACAGCTTTAACAAATAATAAATCTTTATGTTTAATTTGGAAATTCACCACAGTATCAGTGATTTTATTATTATTCTTAAATTTTTCAATTTTTCTTGTTTCTATTATGATTTGAAATGAATTCAGTTACTATTCTTCTAATATTTAACTTATCCTCAATTTTCCGTTTTTTGATCATGCGCACGTTCTCATGAGTGGGTTCTCAAAGATCGTGGTGAACAAGAAACATTGTTTGGCAAGAGTGAAAAAAATTTGCTGAGATGGTTTGGTCATGTTGAGAGAATGAGTGAAGAACGTTTAACGAATAAAGTCTATTTACGTCAAGTGGTGGCGTACTCAGAAGTAGACCGAAGAAAGAATGGTTAGAATGTGTGAATGAGACTCTCCAGCCAAGGAATATTAGAAGTCGTAGAAACACAAGAGCGTGCATGAAACAATGTATGGATGTAACGGAAGCAAAATGAGTATATAAGGATAGGGATGTATGGAGAACAATTGTTTATGAGAAGAAGAGTGATGATGTCTGAAACAAAAGATTTTGGATACTGATGGGCTCGTGTGAAGAGATTTTCTTAGTGGGGTGGGATAATGGCTTAGCGAAGCTCTTCACCTAGGGTGATTGCTAGAGAGATTGATCGACAACCCGTATCGGAGCGGTGTTGTGGGACGAGTGTGTCGTTTAAATGAACAAGACGTGACTTCCAGATTGATCTAAAACCTTTCCCTTCTCCCACATATCCCTTACTTACCCACACCATATAAAGTCCTCGATCCCCGGTAGTATAACGAGGCTAGAACCGAAAGAGTTACGCTTACCCCGAAAGAGATTTGTCCTAATGGTATAATAATAACAATAATAATAATAATTTGATGCAGTTTCCAATATTTGCAAGGATACTGTTTACAGGAATATTATTAGTATTATAAGGAACACCAAACTTATCACCCAAGGCTAAGGATTCGGCTATTTCATCAGGGATTTGTACATTTGAAACATTCATAATCATTTTTAAAATTGAATTTTGAATTTTGTAACACCCAGTCTTGAGAATCAAAGAAAAAAATGTAAGGAATCTTCAGTTATGTGTCGAAGAAAACGATATTTAAAATAATTGGTAATATGGCCTAATTCATGGATGTTTTCAACTACCCTGACGAAAGTTTCTAATAAGAATTCATTCCGAATCATTCCGAACTAATCCGAATTATTCCGAAATCTGTATGTGAACCGATCCGAAACAATCCAATCCAATCCGAAAAAATTCTCAATTCCGTTCGATCCAATTCGGCTAAAACTTAATCCAATTCAACCCGAACTTCCAATCCGAATCAATCTGAACCAAATTTTCAATCCGAATGAATCCGAACTCGGATTGATCTATACCGATTTTCAATCGGGATGAATCTGATCCGAACTCGGATTCAATCGGATTGAAAATTAAGTCTATATCAATTTGAGTTCGGATTGATAATTTAGTTTGAATTGGAAGTCCGGATTAGATCGGATTGAGTCGGATTAATTTTCAATCGATTTGGATCGAACGAAATTGAAAACTTCTTTCGGATTGGTTCGGATTGATTCGAATTGGTTCGGATACAGATTTCGGAATGAATTCCTATCCGAAACTTTCGCTAGGATAAGTTACTAATTCCGTAATTTAACCATTTTCTTTGAGCATTCAATATTGTGTTTTGTAGTTTGAATGTAACCTTGTAGTGTAAATTATGAATGTCAAATTTATTCGTATGATTTAGAATATGAGCTTGAGATAGGACTTCTTTTTGACATTTAATTAAAAACGTACGTTGATCTTTCAAGAGGACGTGTCGTCGTTGAAATTTAAGGGCATGTGACACAGTCAAATTCCTATATTACCGACCTCTTTTTTTACGTATACCAAATTTTCTTTTGAACCATAGAACTTTTTTTAAAAATAAAGTATCGAACTGAAAGTTTGGAAAATGCATCAGAAGACAATAACCTACGTTTATATACTTCATTTGGGTCGGAATTTTGCAAAAAATTATTTCCGAAGAAATTAAAACTGGGAGCTAATCGAGAAATTTTTTGAACCATAGAACTTTTTTTATAAGCAAAATATTGGCCTAAAAGTTTGAGGAATGCCAGAGACAACAATGAAGTACGTTTATGTATATTAATCAAGTATAATTGATGTAAAAAAAATTTCCTGCTAAATGTTGACCGGCGAACCTGTGCGTCGGAGCTTTGGAAATAATTTTTTGCAAAATTCCCACTCAAATGAAGTACATAAACGTAGGTTATTGTCTTCTGATGCAATTTCCAAACTTTTAGTCTGATACTTTAATCTGAAAAAAAGTTCTATGGTTAAAAAAAAAATTTGGTACACCGAAAAAAAGAGGTCGGTAATATAGGAATTTGTCTGTGTCACATGCCCTTAAACATTTCAGCGGTGATATCATCCACACCAACAGCCTTACCATTCTTTAGTCTCTTAATTACGGATATAATGTAGTGCATATCGATTCTTCTTTCGCCAACTACATCGGAATTGTCTAACGTATCTTCAGTGTCACGGTTGTTATGCTTCATGGCTTGACCTCCATACCTTCATACATACATCAGCATTCTTCATTTCGACTACCTCAGTGCTAAAACTTCCTTTCCTAATCTTTTTAACTCATTTCTAAAATAATTTCTTATTTCATTCAAAGTCATTTTGCATTTTTTTATCTTCTTCCGCTTTAATTTCATCCTTGCTTTCTTTGACTAGTATCTTGGCTTTTCTATTTTTATCCCTGTAATCATTTCCTGATCTAGTCTTCTTCTCATCACCAAGACCTTTACTATTTAATGTTCTCGAGTATGCTTGCTTTTTTTGTTGACAGCCACGCGGATTTTATCATTCCACCAACCATCTCCAGCCTTTCTTCCTACAGCCGCAGTACCGCACACTTCAGACGCACTCTTGAAGATGCTATCCTGCAGTATTATCTATGCACCCTCTACAATTTTATTCCCTAATTCGGTCTTTCAATCATCTTTAAGTTGCGCTAAGCATTCATTCAGCTTTTCACGATATACCAATTGTACTTCTGCCTTCTGCAAATTCTCTGTTCTAACTCACGTCTGTTTCGACTAATTATTAATTCTTTTTCTCCTCCACCCTTGACGTAGATTCCTTTTTGAAACTAAGAGGTAGTGATCCGTTCCGCATTCAGAACCTCTCATACCCTTGTATAATAAAATTTGAAAAATGAAGGACGTATAATCATAATTTCAAAAATAATTTTTTTTTTCGTTGCCAAATCTCGTGTTGCTTTTTAGTGACCTTCACCCTGAGTTTCGATTCTTATATTGGTAGCCACCATCCTTTCTTTGGGTGACGTCACTTTGATCGTCTTCATCCCTGCGTACCTTACATTTGGTATAGGAACGACTCCTGTGCTGTACTGGAGTGCTTGCGGAGCGCCTACCAACTTGCTCAAGGCGCTTGGCACCCACTCATAAGGACACTCGTTCGTTCCTAAATCGCGTATCTACTTGTTCTTACTATTTGACTTCCAGTTGAAATATTTGCGCATTAATGACTTATTGCAATCGCATCCTGGATCTGGAAAGGTAGACTAATTTGGGAAAGATATCTGAATTCTAAGCACTGAAGACCGAGATTTCCAACCGTATTTTTCTCCGTGTATGGGTGTATTCACTATGGACGTATTTATTTGTGCTTGCTTTATGAGCATTTTACTTCCTCACAGGCATCAAATAAGTTTGCTTCTTCGTAGAGGGAGGTTTACTTTCACTAACAAAAGAGAACTGACACTTGTTTCATAAAATTGATGTTTCTATCTTATATGGAAAATATTATTTCCAGAAAATCGGAGACACCATCAATATAAGATCAATTAATATGACTTGTTGCATCGAACATCTTTTTAAGTTACTATAGTGTTATATATCAAATATTAAATAAGTTCTGGTTACATAAACAAAGTTCATTTTCACTATCAAAAGAAAACTGACACTTGTTTCATAAAATTGATGTTTCTATCTTATGCGGAAAATATTGTAGGTTGATTTTGAACCAATCTATTCAGACTATTCCATTTGTCAAAAAAGAAGAAGGTAATAATCCAAACTCACAAACACATTTGTAAGAATAACTAAGTTACTCAATTTTGTGGAACAATGTGTAAATAAACTAAATATCTTCTTGTAAATTGAGTTAATCGTTAATAACCTCAAAAAACGAAACCTTATATATTCATAGGTAACCCTGTAGATCAGAACGAACCTTTGGCTCTCTTTTGGAAATTCTTAAAGATCGAAATAAAATTTAGTTTTTTATGAAAATTTATGAATATTTAAAGAGTTGCTGTCTAGTCGAATATATACTTGTGCCGCGGCCACAGTAGGAAAAAAATGACTTTTTTGGTTCAAAATAACGTGCAGCCCACAAATATTGACCGATTTAGACGTAAAAAATTTGAAAAATAGCTGATGAAATTTTCCAGGCAGATGCCGAACCTGATTTTTTATTTAGTTTTTCAATTTTTCATAAATTCACAAATATGACGAAAAAAATGTCTATTTTTTCTATTTGACGATCCCGGTGCTCGTCAATGATAGGAAAATTATTGCAATCACTTACGTTTAATGGAGTAACATTAATTAAAGGTGTTCCATCATGATATGATAAACAACAACAATTTTTATGAACAAATTATTTGTTTAAAGCTTGTTTTCTATAATTTTTGATAATTTTACGTTTTCTTCAAACTATATTACAAGAAATTTGGATAAAAACAATATTATAATGAAGAAAATTTCTCTAAGATTATTTTTGTTAATATTATAAACAAATGCATTATTCAGACATGTGTCGACACAAAAGTTCATTTTTTTCGATGTCAGTTCTTTTAATCAGAAACTTCATGATAATCTCAGCAAAATTTATAATATACTGATAAATTTTAAGATTTTTTAAAGCAAATTCAATAAAAAATGCATTATTCGGGCATTTGTCCACGAAAAAATTCATTTATTCCGATGTCAGTTTTTTAATTAGGAACTTTATGGTAATTTCAGCAAAATTCATAATGAATTAATAAATTTCATGATTTTTCGAAACAAATTTAATAACCAATTGCATTATTCGGGCATTTGTCGACCGAAAAATTCATTTCTTTCACTGCTAGTTCTTCTAATTAGGAACTTCATGATAATTTCAGCAAAGTTTATAATTGTTTGACATTTTTTTTTAACGATTTCAGTAAACAAATGCATTATTCGGACATCTGTCAACGGAAGAATTCATTTTTTTGTCTGTCAGTCCTTTTAATTAGGAACTTTATGATAATTTCAGCAACATTCATAATAAGTTGATAAATTTCATGAATTTTGAAAACAAATTTTATAAACAAATGCATTATTTGGGCACCTGTCAACGAAAAAATTCGTTTTTTTATGTCAGTCCTTTTAATTGGGAACTTTATGATAATTAAAGCATCATTCATAATAAGTTGATAAATTTTATGATTTTTCAAGACAAATATTTTTAACAAATGCATCATTCGGGCATTTGCCGACAGAAAAACTCGTTTTTTCAATGCCAGTCCTTTCAATTGGAACGTCACGATAATTTAAGCAATATTCCTAATTAATTGCTTAATTTTATTTCTTTTCAAACAAATTTTATTTGAAAATGCATTATTTATTTCCATTATTATAATTCAATAATCAAATGCATTATTCGGGCTTCTGTCGACGAAATTTTTTTTTTTTCGATCTCAATCCTTCTAACTTTAGTCTCACATTACTTTCATTCTCTAAGTAAGGCTGCAGCTTCAGGATCCAGTAGAATTACCTTTTTCTTCCACTTTTGTCTACGTTACACTATTTTTGGATCAGTGGAAATCAACATTTTGCCCTCAAGCTCTGTATTGGTAGCATCTCTGCTACATTTCCGAGTGTTGAATTATCGGATATGTTTGAAGATTTTATAGCTCACTTCTTAGCTTCCTCTGTTAATCCTCCAATAGAAAGAAAAAATGATTCGACAATTTTGGCAACGTGAAGAAGGATTTTGTGAACCATTGACCAAATAATGCATTTGTTTATTAATTTTGTTTTAAAAAATCATACAATTTATCAACTAAGTATGAGTGTTGATGACATTATCATGGACTTTTCAATTAAAAGGACTAACATCGAAAAAGAAACAAATTTTTCCGTCGACAGATGCCTTAAGAATACATTTGTTTATTCTGTTTATTTAAAAAAAAACATAAAATTTATGAAATCATTATGCATTTTGCTGAAATTATCATAAAGTTCCTAATTAAAAGGACTGGCATTGGAAAAAAACGAATTTTTCCGACGACAAATTCCCGAATAATGCATTTGTTTATTAAATTTGTTTATTATATCAACAAAAATAATCTCTAGAGAAATTTTTGCCATTGTGATATTGTTTTTATCCAAATTTCTTGCAATGTAGTTTAAAAAAGCGTAAAATTATTGAAAATGGTAGAAAACAAACTTTAAGCAAATAATTTCTTTATAAAAAATTCTTTTGTTCATTAAGTCTTGATGGAATATCTTTTACTAAGGTTACTCTATGAAACATAGCCGATTGCAACAATTTTCCTATTATTGATGAGCACCGAGATCGTCAAATAGAAAAAATGACCATTTTTTTCGTCATATTTCTTTATTTATGAAACAATTGAAGGAGTCAATCAGAAATCAGGCTTGATAACTCTCTAGAAAATTTTATTAGCTTTTTTTTCAAATTTTGTATGTCCAAACCGGTCAATATTTGTAGGCTGCACGTTATTTTGAACCAAAAAAAGTCATTTTTTTCCCACTGTGCCGCGCTGCGCAGCAAGCTAGGCGAGCAGGCATTGCATAGCAGGGCGGAGTAAAAATGCTTAAATTAGTTGAATCATTTGAGTTAAGGGAACAAAATGTGTCGGTTTACATCCGAAAAAAGTAAAAAAAATGTGAAATCAATTAATGTCTTCTGTTTTCTTTTCTTATTTAAAAATTCAAATTTCTTAGAATTAAAAAAATATCCCTACTGCTTTGGAAATTATAGTCGACTTTTAATATGCACAGTTTTTGCAAGTGAACAATAATTAAAAACTGGAAATTCAAAAAAAAAATTTGGATCATTTCAGAATTTTTTGAAAATGACCAAAAAACATGTTTTCTTTTATTGAGTACTATGCACACGTTTCAAAAATGTTAAATATGTCAAACCTGAAATTTCTTCAGCTTGAATCAAAGAAACATTCTATTATTTTGTTTTAAAAAAAATCGTGGTGTTTTACGCCTTCAAAAATCGTCAATTGTACCTTTTTTGAGCGATTTTGACGATTTTCTAAGACTGCGAGGGTCGTTTGATACGTAGGTACATTTCTTGCTAAATGGCGCCAAAATGAACTTTTATATACATATGTATATGGCAAAGAAATAGCACTCTTCAAACTAACCCTCACCAAGCCTCAGCCAAAACCGACGCTTAGATTGCTTCGGGCAAACGTTTGAAGTGAGCGTGTCATTAGTTTTCGAAAAAATGAAAGAAGAAGAGTTGCGTGCAGTAATAAAACATTTTTATTTAAAAAATTGGACGGCCACGCAGATCACAGTCGACTTAAACGAAGTTCACGAGACGTCTGCTACTTCGTTGAAAACCGTTTATTTTTGGATAAGCGAATTTAAACGTGGCCGTACCACAACTAAAGACACCACATCGATATGGTGGAAAAAATTCATCATATGGTTATCAAAGGTCGTCGAATCTGAGTGCGTTAGATTTCTATAACATCTATAACATCTATGAGTCTATAACATCTTGCACAAAAAACTGGAGGTTAAGAAGGTGTGTGCAAGATGGATGCCGCGATTGCTGACTGCCGATCAAAAGCGCAACCGAAAAGACATTCCAGTGCGGTGTTTGTCAAAGTTTAATCGGAATACGCGGGACCCTGTGCATCGATTCGTGACTGCGGACGAAATCTGGATCTACCACTAAACATCGGAGACAAAGCAGCAGTCAAAGCAGTGAGTAGGTACTGCCTGGTGCAAGTGTACCAAAGAAGGCGAAGACTGTTTTGTCAGCTGGGAAAGTAATGGCCGCAGAATTTTGGGATTCCCAAGGAATCATTCTTATTGATTACTTGGAGAAGGGTGAGACTATAACAGGAACGTACTATACATCATTATTGGACCGTTTGAAAGCCGAGCTACAAAAAAACGGCCACGATTGGCGCATAAAAGAGTGCTGTTTCGCCACAACGCACCGGCTCACACCTCCGCAATCGCAATGGAAAAAATACACGAACTGCGCTTTGAATTGATTCCTCATCCACCCTATTCTCCATACTTGGCTCTGTGCGACTTCTTTCTGTTCCCCAACTTGAAGACCTGACTCGGTGAGAAGATATTCTCGTCCAATGGAGGAGTAATCGATGGCCTAAATGCGTAGCCTTCGAAGGAGACTATGTTGAGAAATAAAGGCAAATTAAAAAAAAAAATATCACTTACTTTTTCACCAGACTTATCAAACGACTCTCGTAAGCTCTCGGAGACAACTCTTTCCCTGAGACGGTGGGGGGCTTAGTATGTATCTCAAATGATTCCTTTGGCTTATTTCTAGGAAAATATCGCTCTTCCGTCAGCACCATCATTTATATGTCTCATAGTTTAGTTTTAGCAAGTCGTCAGAATCGCTACAAAAAAGTTGAAATTGACGATTTTTGAAGGCTTTAAATACCACCACGAAAATTTTTCTTTGCAAAAAACAAAATAATAGCATGTTTCTTTGATTCAAGCTGAAGGAATGTCAGGTTCGACATTCAACTTTTTCCAAAATGTGTGCATAGGACTCAATAAAAAAAAATCCCCCCAGCTAAAAAGATTCGACTAATTTGAGCATTTTCACTCTGCTCTACCGTGCAATCGACTGCGAAGGACTGCTGATCTTTAAATATTTATAACTCGCGAATCATATGAGTGTCCATCAATTTTTTCAAAGAAAAATGAAAGATCAAGGAATGTGATTCTAAAATGAAATCTAAAAAATATGCGTTTTCCATCAGAAATGGAATTAAAACTTTTTTTCACTTTTTTTTTGGTGAAAATTTGAAAAAAAAATTCATTTCATTTTTTATATAAAACAGCATTTTGTTTTACAACGTGACTATAAGTTTCGATAGGTTATGAAAGAAAGTGCCAGAAACACTCAAATTTGAAAACAGTTGACCCCAAAATTTCAAAATGATGTATCTCAAAATTCTCGAAATTTTCAAAAATCCTTTGACCATAATTTATCACCCATACAGCACTACAAGTTCACCAACTTTAATTAAAATCGATGACATAGGCTATAGTTATGATATTCCTGACCTGGAAAGCATCATCAGAGAAATGCAACCTTTTTATATGAAATGGAAGAGAAACTAAGTGAAAATGAACAAAAGTAGAATAAAATTAAAAAATTTTGCGTCATTTTAGCGAAATATAGAAATTGAATTTTTCAAGGAGATGCTGAATTGGAGTGGGACTTTTATTCTGACGCACAGTGGGCTGAGAGAAATGGAAAACTGGCCAAAATTCAGGATTTTGTCGGATTTGTATGAAATTTGGTATAACAGGGTTTTTGAGGTCACTGATTTCGATTTTGATGTCAAAAGTTACAAATTCAAAATGGCGGATCCCGTATGGAGGCCAAAATAAAAATCTTTTCACAGATTTGCCTAAAACTTCGTACAAGGGGTTTTTTGAGGTCGCTAATTTCGACTTTGACGTCAAAAGTTACAAATTCAAAATGACGGATCCAAAATGGTGGCTTAAATCATTATTTTTACGGATTTTCCTAAGACTTGGTACAAGGGTATTTTCAAGGTCGATAATTTCGATTTTGACGTCAAAAGCTACAAATTCAAAATGGTGGTCAAAATGTCCAAATTCTTGCAGATTTGCCTAAAACTTAGTACAAGGGGTTTCTTGAGATCGCTAATATCGACTTTGACGTCAAAAGCTACAAATTCAAAATGGCGAATCCAAAAATGGCGGCCATAATAAATTTTTCTACAGATTTGTCTAAAATTTGGTACAAGAGCATTTTTAAGATCGGTAATTTTGATTTTGACGTCAAAAATTACAAACTCAGAGCTCCTAGTTGAATGTTGAAATAAACTATTTTGTAGTACCTGATTTTGTTTTCACTTCCAGACTTTTACTAAATTATATTACTAGAATCATTGGATTTTTTTTTCTTTCTCGAAAATCTTGTTGAAATATATAAATATTTTTTATTTGATTATGCAAAACATAACACATTTCACAATGAAATAAAAAGCTTTTTATTATAAAACAAATATTCTGAAGAGAATAAATGTAAAAGTATCAAATGTTTTGAATTTTGGAGCTTCAAAATTTGAACAGAAATCACAAATTAATTGACTATTTCCGTGATTACGTTCTGTATTACCCGTGAATGGCTATTATAAGGTTTAAAATGATAACACAAAACTTTAATATAAAAAATTTCCTAAAAAAGAATTTTAAAATGAATAATGATTTTTCAATTTTCGAGAATAAAAACATTTTTCGAAACATACTTTTTAAAAAATTTGTTTTATAACAGATCAATTTAAAATTTGGATATTAAAGGTTTTCAAATCCACATATTCATAAAATGCATACAAAGCGAACAGATTAAAAATATATTTCTCGCATTTTGATCTGGTTTTTCAGCGGAAAAGCTTGTCTGTGATTTTGTCGACAAGAGTTTCGAGCTATTGTAATAGAACGCCTTTGATTTTGAACCGCCCAATATAATCTCCATAAGATGGCACAAAGTGAAAATTAATTCGCTGATTTATCTTACACTGAGTAGTCGATTTCGACCACTGATCATCAGCTTTTTTAATTCGATTTCTCTCCGTGTAATGTGCGGCTTAATTTCAGTTGCTAATATCTTCGTCCAGTGTCAAAAGTGGCAAAAGGTGACAAATAATCTGACGACTAACATCATAATGAACCTTTTAGAAACATAAAACTTTAGATACGAGGTGTAACCTCGGAAAACTATTTTTTCAAAAAATGTCTATACTGTAAATTTGTAAAATGCTTGAGTATTAAGTGAGAGAATTCCTAACCAAGCTTATGTTCGTATTTCTTGTTTGCATCGTATTAATCGATGACCACACAAATGAGAAAACATATTGTAACATCTGAATTCATAATCTTATGAACAAGTTTTTTTAACCGGTTCCTTAAAAAACTGAAATAAAAAAAACGTTTTAATTCTTAGCGCTCTAGAATAAATGGGACTTGTTAAAACATCATGAAATTCGGAAAAAAGTTGCTTCAACTCATCTACATTATGAAAAACAAGTCTTTCACCAAAAACTTTGAAGTTGGTTTTTGGCCACTTTTTGGTGTCTCTCAGCCCACTGTAACGTGTCGATATGAAAGTATTCCAAGCGCGAGAATCCTGTTTCATACGTGACAAAACGGGCGAGACTCTTTTTTCACCATTCACCACCGTTCTTGGCAATACGCGAAAGCTCTAAGAATGTTTCTTTTTCTTTTATCTCCACGAAGCGAAGCATAAATAAGGGCTACGTTTGTGCGGTGCTGGGTACATAATGGAGCATTATGTGACGGAGATATCATCCTCGCGCCCCCTCAGACCTCGGTGTGTGTACAAGATATTTACTACAAACACCCTTGGTAACTCGTATCTTTTAGGAACTTCAGCGATGATAGTACGTCCCTTTGTACAGGTCTCAACGTTAATTCCATCGCAAGATTTTCGAGGACACTCTATTATTTGTCACTCTTGCTGGAAATTCACTCAAGTTTCTATCTCAGGAACATATTTTAAAAATCATAAATGCCTACATGCTTGTATTTTCAATGCCTCTTCAGATTTTTATTCTCCTATACAATCTTTTCTTAAAATTAAATATTCTAAGATCTAGGACCAAATAATGTTTGTTAATTTTCACACTTTAGACTAACATTTATTTATATATCGCCCAAAAAATAGCCATTTGAGATCTCCCGAGTGAAAAAGTTTTGATATGGGATTGATCTAGGAAAACATCTGGGAAATCATATAGGAGTCGTCTCGCAGATACACTGAGAAAACTATTTTGTTTTTCAACAAAAATTCTGTTGACTCAACAAAATAATTTTGTTGCTCTTGGTGCAACAAAACTGTTGCGTTGGCCCAACAAAATTTGTTTGTTAAGTCTTTCTGTTGGTCCAACAAAACTGTTTTTTTGACCTAACAAACCTGGTTTATTGGCTGAACCAAATTCTTTTGTTAGCCCAATAAAATGTGTTTGCTCAACAAAATTTGTTGGTTAGCGTCACCAAATCGTTTTGCAGACTTGACTAAATTATCTTTCACTAAGAAATATATATATATATTAAAACAGGCGATAACTCAAAATTATCTGAAAATAGAATTAGAGGATAGATTTCTGAGATATTATACCATATTATCTTGGATATTTATGGTATAACACCGTAGTGTCTTAGATATCTATCATATTTCAACTTCCAGTTATTGAGTTTTTGTCTGCTTTAATTAATATCTGTTCTTCTTACTATTGTTTGTCCTAATAGAGCTGTGTTTTTTTTTTATTTAAGTGATTCAGAAAGGGATTTGGATGTTGAATTAGGTTTAAATACTTAATCATACATTTATTTTAAATATAAAGTATCGAACTGAAACGCACATAGGTTAGTATTTTCACTTGAAGATGTTGTTCACTGATCAGTATCAGCCGAGGTAAAAACGACTCATCTAAAAATTTGCACACAATATTGACAGCTATCTATTGTTTAATCTTATCAAAGTCATTAATGTACACTTTCATCATATGTTTCATTAACTTGAGACAAAGCACAATTTCACCCCGATTACAATTTTCACTCACAGTATGTATTATCCACGATATTGGAAACAAACGTTCTTGTGTTCTCCGTAAGAGCGTTAGACCAACAAAATAATTTCATGTTAACATCAAAAATTTTGCTGTGACAACAAAAACAGGTCAACAAAATGGTTTTGTTGCGATTACTAATTTTTTTTTCTCAGTGTAGTATAGTTAAAGTGTATCAAATCAGACGATTCCAGCATACTTCATGTACATTTAAATGAAGTATAGTGAATTTATAGCTCAAATATAGCTAAAGTATGACAGTGTATGGTTAAAGTATAGTAAAAGTATTGCTGAAGTATATCTCAAGTATGTCAGAAGTATGAGTAGAGTATGCCTGATGTATAGGAAAAGTATGGCTATAGTAGATACAGCTCAATTATAGTTATATAAGAAAAAGAGAATATGAAACAAGTGATGTATTCTTGATGATGAAATTGGAGGCCTGAAATACATAAGCTTAGAAATCCAGAATCATGTCTTTTACAACATGAAAAATGTTTTTTTTTGCAACTTCTAAATTAAGTAAAACATGAAGAAACTCATTAATACCTTAGGAATCGAAGATTACTGGATCACTTACCAGCATGAAATAATGATAGGAAGAATATGAGTTTCTTCTATACATCTTCTTGTTCTTATAATTTACAATAATGTTGGAAAACTGAGAGTTTGAATTCACACGAAGTAGATTTTATGAAGTAAAAATAGCACAAATTTTGCTGGACACTGAAGATTTTATTAACTGGCTTTTTTGTTACACTTACGAACAACATTCGATCCACATTTTTATCACGAAATCACTCTAATCACGAAATTTTCAAAATTTTGGACGAGCTATCATTCACAATGTTTATCCCGTTGCTAAAATATTTTTAAAAACAAATGAAAACATATTGCACGCGATACTTTAGCCATATTTAAGTATACATAAAGTATATCCTATACTTTAGATATACTTTAGCTATACTTAAGCTATACTTAAGCTATACTTCAGTTACACTTCAGCTATATTATAGCTATACTATTTCAATATACTTAAAGTATGGGATTTTCTCATTTGCCATACATGTTTTATACTTCGGAGAGTCAATGATTGATCAGTTCCATACTTACGGTTTTTACCCGAGCCGAATTGTTTTTAAATATTTTGTTAAGGATTCAATTAAATATTCTTTACAGAGGGTTGTTGATATCCTATAGTGTATTCACCGAGAAAGTATATATTAGTAGAGTACGACCTCTAAATCTAAATTAGTGAAGCTTTACTAATTTAATTAGGGAAAAGTGAGCCACTAAAGTTTAGTACAAAATTACTGCATGCTGAGTGAAAATATATGAATTTATTTGAGTCTGCGGTATATATTTATTTTAGAAAGATTATAGAAATGGGGAACGTGACAAATAAAAAATTTTAATAAAATAACTTGATGATGTGCCATTTTAAACGTATTTATTAAAGCAAGAAGAAGGCAATATTGTGCAATAAATTTCCAAAAAGACTGTCATTTGTGATTTTGTAATTTGGTTCCGTTCAAGTATTATATTTTTACTCAAAGTATGAAAAAAAGACATTTTTCACCAAATAATTTTTTGCACTTCAGCAATTGCTTATCTATGTTACAAATCGTCTTAAATAAATGCACGGAGACTCATGCAACATCAAAAATTTGGTGTATTAATCCATTCAATTGTTATAAACAAATGTAATAAACAAATTAGCAAACATCCTAATTCACGGTCAAAAGTATTTATTTTTGCTAAGACTGCTATGAATTGTAAGAGTGAATTTTAGTCACAAAAATCTTCGAGAAATTACAAAAAATCATTATTACGTAGTATTACATAGTATTACGTAGTATAAGTAATTACGGTGTCGAAATATGCAAGTTTGAGGTTTTCTCAAATTTAGATTTTCCTTAATCGCCTGAATTGCTACAGATATTTCTAAAAATAATGTTGGTTTGATAATATTTGTTATAGTATAACAATTATAATTTTTGATAAACAATTGAAATATAAAAATGCAAAATTTTGGTTTATTGTGTAGAAAAAGATTGTTTTTTGCATATAGTCTAGAATGTCAGTCACAAAAGTTAATTAAAAATTTTTAGTATGTAATCATTTTTATAAACAGTTAGTACTTATTATTCATTTCATAATATTAACGCAATTTAAATTCATGTAAAAAAAGTTTTAATTGCATCTTTGAAATTTATTGTTAATTTTTTATACATTTTTGTGACTAGCAGTCACTCTCACTATAACCTGAAGCAGTTTTAGTGCAAAAAAAAATTTCTACGCGAAAAAGCCAAAATTAGCCATTTATTTATTCCAATTGCTTATAAAGAATGATAATTGTTATATTATAACAATTAGAATTAAGCATATATAATTTCTAGGAATATATGTAGCAATTCAGGCGATTAAGGGAAATCCAAATCTGAAAAAACTTCAAATTTAAATATTTTGCCCCCGAAAATTGTTCATAACAATAACTGCTGTTAATTTTTCAAAGATCTTCGTGAGCGAAATTCACTCTTACAGTAATTCAGAGCAATTCTGACAAAAATTAATACTTTTTGACCGTGATTTACGATTTTGGGCAGTTTGTTTATTACATTTGTTTATAACAATTAAATAGATGAATAAGTTAATTAATGTTCGTCTATATATCTGCATGCATTGATTTAGGACAATTTATAACATAGCGCAGCCATTGCTGAAGTGTAAAAAATTATTTTGTGAAAAATGTCATTTTTTTCATACTTTGTGTAAAAATATAATATTTAAACAAAACCAAATTATAAAATCACAAACACAGTCTTCTTGGAAATTTGATGCATTTTTAATAAAAAGAAAGAAATTGAAGTCGGATCAAAATTGTAGGCTGTAGAACTTTTTGAACGCAAATAATGCGTTTCCTCCCTCTGTGCGTCACCTCAACCAATATAGCGGTATTTGCAAGTTATTCCTTCAAAATGGAGAAATTAAATATAAATAAAAAATTTAATATTGACGTCCACCATTGTATATATAAAAGACAGTCGACAACAAAAGTTCACTAATTGATTAGTATCCGAAATCACTAAAGAATTAGTAAAACTTTTACTAATTGACTTTAGTAAAGTAGAATCACCTAACTTCGGGCAGTAGTCCAAACTTCTGTCACCTATTTGTCTTGGATTTATACCTATTTTTGAGAACAAATTTGGTTTCTTACATCCTTTTTGACTTAGAACTTCAAAGTTTTTGTGCTTTTATACTATTTGGTTCTACTGAAGCAAAAAAATTGGGTGTTCGAAGTTTGGGCCAAGTTTGGGCTTCTGATTTTTTATTATGACATTAGTGAAATGCGATGTAAAATTCTAAAATGTTATTATTTCATTGATCAAACGATCAATTATTGGCTTATTAATATATACTGGCTTCCACTGGCTTATTAATTATTATTAAAATTTTCACTCATTCAGGTTTAAAGAAACCCTACTGAAAGAAAAAGGAATACACACAGATTTTCGCGCGTGGAGGTGCAAGTTACCGAAAGTTTCCATAAATTACCAATAAATTTCTGAAAATTTATGGTGACTGAGTCACTTTCTCGGGTCATCTTACATTTAATCCATGTGAAAATGCGTGTCTTACGAGTATTTTTTGTTCCAAATTACTACAAGGAAATGTGAATGGATTTCCACGCGGATATTCTCACTGAGAGACGTTTTTAAAGTGATTTGAATTTCGCGATTAAAAAAGGCAATAATAATATACACTAAAAAAAAACGGAAAGATTGGAAAAGTATAGCTATCAAATTTCAAAAAATATACATTTCTCATTCGCCTTTTCAGAGTTCCGTTTTAAAAGAAAGTCAAACTCCAGACAGAATGGAGGATTTATCATTTTATTTTTCTCGCCATATCTTTTAAAACAGAAGTTTACACGTAGTCCTCTATAGATTACCTTTCCCAGAATATTACCTGGACTCTTTTATCTTAGGTTTCTTATCGCAGATTTGAGGGATTCCTGTGAAAGTAAGATATCGTTGCCTGTCTTTGGTTAGCTTATAATTCAAAATATTACATTAAACTTTGAAACGATAAAATTAATAATAGGAGTGAACTTAGGAACGCAAAAACAGTTTAAAAAGAAATAAATTTCGTGTATGGTTATAAAACATTTGGTTAATTTCATGAAGTCGTGGTTCATTCAACCAAATCTTTGGGTTAAATCTACCAACTGAATTAACCAACAAATCTGGTCAAATCAACCGTAAATTATATTGATTAAAGCGAACTTTTGGTTGTCTAAATTTGCTGAAGGCACAAGACATTCTTCCAAAATTCAAACGTTTGAACACCTTCTAAAATTTTTTAAAAATTGTTTCAAAATATGTGCATCAAGCCTCAACTATAATAATTATATAAAATTTAAAACTTGTTTATTTTACAAAATTTCTTTAAGACCGAGCCAATATAATAAAATTCTGAATAAAGTCTCTCTAAATATAAATTATTGCACTAATTATTATACTAGCGAAATTCTACTAATTCAGTTAGAGAAAAGTGAACCAACTGATTAATAACTAAGTTACACTAAAGAAGTAATCAATATTTTCAATGATTGATTTTAGTAAAGTAAACTTGTGATTTTTGTACTATTTCATTAGTAAAATGCTAAAATATATTGCTATTTCATTAGTCACGCACTATCAATTACTAGTAATATTTTTACTCATTCAGATTTAGAAAGTTTCTCTTTAGTTTCTTTTTTCAACTAGCATTTGGCATTTTTCCTCAATTTCACCAAAAGGAACGTGGAAAGAAAAATTAAAAAATATATATAATTATTTAAACAAAGGTATTGAAAAACAATGTTTTTTACCTGTATGTAGTATATTTCAAGAAAATTTTACGTAAATTACATGATTACTGCTTTTATATTTGGCCCAGTCTAAACATACGGATAGTTCATGGAACCCGGCTAAACGTATACGAACTTAAAATTTAAAAAATTTGATTCTTATTTTCCATTTTGGAAAAAGGGGTGGAAATAAAATTTGAAAAAGGAATCCATATTTAAAAAGTTAATAACAATGTTATTCTATAAATTACCCAAAACTAGTTTCATTTTATATTTCTGATTCAATTGATACTCGAAAACAGTTAAAGGAAACTTTTGTACTCACCGTCAACCGGGATAATTATGAATCACGTCTTCAGTAATAATATTAGGGCTAATATAAAGGCTAATAATCCCTAGAATTTTTTCTTGGTGGAATTTTACAGCATATTCTAAAAATATTATTTACAAAATGTTCAGAAAGTCTTATTACAAAAAAAATCATGGAGTTGTAGAGAATATAATAGAGCATGAACGTTGATCCACATTTACCCCAAAATGAACCATAATTAGCCCGGTTGACAGTACTACGTGTATTTAATTACAAATATAGTACAGTCAAATTATTATTTCTGCTGGAACAAAATATAAACAGAAATTTTTTTTCCTGAAAGTTTTCGAGTGAACGTTTCATTGAAATACTGAAATCCTGAGATCTATCAGACCGTTGCGTATATTAGTAATTAACAATAAACTGAGAAAACTAAAACGATTTTCAACACGCTTGCTTTGATTGTTGCTTCTGGTTAAAAGGTATCTAAAAAGTACATTGGTCTCGGCTTGTAGCGTATAAAAACCGTTCAAAATTATCTCTATTCAAACCCTTTGCGACTAATAGTTTATGAAATATTAATTTGTTAATTAAGGGTAGCATGTTTTCGGAGAAGCCTGCGAATTAATGATTTTTCATTCGTATAAAAAATATTCCGATCTAATTTTTCTTCTTAGATCCTTAAAGTGAAAGGTTGAAAGTATTAAAAAACATTCTTTCTGGAATGCGAAATCCAAAAATGTCCAAGTATGGGGGGGGAGATTTGTTTTTAAAATACAATTTTTTGAAACGAAAATTCTGTAAAAATTCACTTCAGGAATCACTTAGGAGATAGTTGTTTTTCAAGAAATTTTTTTTCAGAGTTACACAAAAATGTTTACATTTTTAATAATAGATTGTTATAAGCAATAATTTTTTTGATACTTAAATTCGTCAGAAAAATCTGGAAAAATTGTTTATAACCTGTTGGAAATGAGGATGATTTTTCATAAAGAATAATCAGATTCTTTAATTGTTCAAACAAAAATTGTTTAAATATGTGAGTTACAAAAAAATAATGATTACGTTATTCGATTCCATAGTAAAAATTACGTTTGGACCAGGTGTTGAATCATTCTTTCTGAGCCCAATTTGTTATGTAGTATAAATAAATGCTGAAGCGCGTATCATACTATGCAATTCTTTATTTATTTTACATGAAAAATTGGGTTGAGAAAAAAATTATCCATCACATGGAATATATGTAACTCTTTTGATAGAATCGAATGGCGTAATCAGTCTTTTAGTAACTCTTATACTCAAACAAATTGTTTAAACAATTCAAAATCAGATATATCTTCATTCCAATATTAACTTCTCTGCTATGTTTGTAGGTCTACTCATGGGCCTTGATAAATTTAAAAACAGTTTGCAACTTTATAAATTATTTATAAATTTTCAATTCATGACAATTGTTTGTTACCAAATACCATTCCAATAATAAATTACAATGATTTTTGTACAAAATCATTTTTTGTAGGTAAAACAGACTGATAAACTGGAGTATTCGTTTAAATGATTTGTTTATAACAGTTATATAAACTTTTGGACGTGAAAAGGTGTTCCTTTAAACTTTTATGTCCTAGAAGTTATTCTCAAATTATAAAAAAAAAATTATCCTAATTTGATACGGTTCTACAATATTGCTAATTAACATTTTTTAAGCTTTATAAATTGTTTATGAATTTTCAATTTATAACAATTTTTCGTTACCAAATACCATTTCAATCATTTCTATCATAATCTGGTAAAGTTCTGCAAGATTGTTAACTAAAATTTTTTAAACTATTTTTTGCAACTAATATTTTGGACCTAGATGATTTGGGAGAACAGTTGTCATACTCCTTCCCAAACGGTTATACCCAAAAATTGTAAGATGTTTCAGACGACTTTGGGCATGAAAAACAATGATTCTACATAACAATTTGTTTTAAAAAATATTAAAAATTTTGATTAAATCTGAAAATTAGTTTACCTCGGAGAGCAACTATCTCTTAAGTGATTCACGAGGTGAATTTCGTTTAAAAAAAAAATTATTGTTGTAAAAAAAATCTGCCCACCCTCCACTCCGCTTTTTCGGATTTCGAATTCCAGAAAAAATATTTTTTAATACTTTTAACCTTCCACTTTAAGGACCTAGCAAGAAAAATTAGATCGGAATATATTTTATAACAATGAGAAATCATTAAGACGCAGGCTTCTCTGAAAACATTCTACCCTTATTCAACAAATTAACATCTTATAAACTATCAGTCGCAAATCGTTTTATCATAAGTCGTTTTAAAGGGATTTTTATGGTCCACAAATTGAATCCTATGCAGTTTTTACCTGTCTCTTAACACACAGGTCTTACAGGTATCAGGGTTTCAGTATTTTATTAGAACGTCCACCTGAAAATTTTTAACAAAAAAATTTATTTTTATATTTTGTTCCAGAAAAAGGTATTTTTTCATCTAATTTAGCTGAACAAATAGAGCAGACATTACATAGTTTCAGTAGGTATTTATTAATTTTTGCAAAATTCCCTCAAGATAACTGGAAGGAAATAAATCAGTCAATATAAATGTAATTTAATCCAACTTTGTAATAGACTTCTATTTAAGAAAACCTTTTTTACAATCTTGAGGAATCTAAATTGAAATCATTTTGAACGAATAAAAAACTTTTATCTTTTTGTTTCAAATTTTCGAACTTAAAGTATTTAAAATTACAACTGAAAAAATTTTACTTCATAAATTTCTCAACGACCGTCTATTTTGATGATTTATAACTCTGTTAATACCAATACAAATTTTTTTCCTACTACAGTTTCGGTAAAGTTTTTTATAACCTTTCCATGAACTATAAGGGTTGTTTGAAAAAGCGAAAACATGCGAGCTTCAGTGGGGACAGAGTGAATAAATGAATGAATGACAAGATTATTATTATTAATATTTGCAGTCTTATCAACAAATAAAATACTATCAGCATTTCTTTATAGTCTTTTATTTGGTTCTTCGAGCCGTATCATGAAGGAGTCTACAAGAGTTCAAAAAAAAGTGACAGAAGTCCTATGAATACCAAATTTTGAAATTCATTTTTAATAATCCTTATTGTTCATCTTCATACTTACAAGCCCAGTTCCAGTGCTTAAGGACGTTGGATAAAGGGGACTTCCCCAATTAAACTTTACAATTATGAAGCGAATTTTGCGATTCAATGCGTAACAAAACTGAAAAATACTTCCAAATTTTTTGAGAACTACGCGACGGATGATGACAGATGGAGAAGCAAGAGAAACCGATCTAGCAGCGCGTTAACGAGGCGGTAGCGGCCTCTTTTTGTTCTAAAATGATGAAATCGCAGATTACCCAGCGAATCGTGGTTGGTAATTGATCTTTTTCCTCGAAACTAATTATCGGAATATAATAGATAAAAACCAACAATTTTTGTTATAAACATACATCCTGAAATTACTTTTTGCAGAAATACAAAGATAAAATACTATTTGTTTTATTTACTAAGTTCACAAGTCACTTTCCTTTATAAATAATTAAATTTATCAACCGTGTAAAATTATTTATTTATGAATACACAAGCCTTTGTTCTTTATGAATAAATAAATAAATAAATTTACCAAATTTGCGAAATTATTTATTTCGAAATTCACAAGTCCATTTCTCATAAACAAATAAATTCTCTAAGTTGTCAAGCAATTTATTGCTAACTTCACAATTCACTTTACTTTATAAATAGATAAATTTACCAACCTTGTGTAATTATTCATTTATAAATTCACAAGTCTCTGTCCTTTATAAATGGATAAATAAATAAATTTACCAAATTTGCGAAATTATTTACTTATAAATTCACAAGTCTCTGTCCTTTATGATTAAACAAAATAAAAAATTCTCTGAGTTTTCAAATTATTCATTTATGGATTCACAAGCCTATTTCCTCCATAAATAAATTAATTTACCAACCTTGTGAAATCATTTATTTATAAATTCACAAGCCTATTTCCTTTATAAATAAATAAATTTACCAGGTTTGTGAAATTATTTATTTCCAAATTCACAAGTCCATATAATCATTTATAAAGGAAAGAGGCTTGTGAATTTGAAAATAAATAATTTCGCAAAGTCGGTAAATTTATTTATTTATTTACCCATAAAGAACAGAGACTTGTGAATTTATGAATAAATAATTTCACAAGGCTGATAAATTAATTAATTTATAAAGGAAATAGGCTTGTGAATCTATAAATAAATACTTTGAAAACTTGGAGAATTTTCTTATTTACTTATTCATGAAGGACAGAGACTTGCGAATTTGAAAATAAATGATTTTGCAAAGTTAGTAAGCTTATTTATTTCTAAAGGAAATAGGCCTGTGAGTTTGGAAATAAATAATTTCGCAAAGTTAGTGAATTTATTTATTTATTTATTCATAAAGGACAGAGACTTGTGAATTCATAAATAAATAATTTTACAAGGTTGGTAAATTAAATCATTTATAAAGGAAATAGGCTTGTGAATCTATAAACAAATAATTTGAAAACTTAGAGAATTTTTTTTATTTACTTACAAGAAAGAGACTTGTGACTTTTAGAATAAATAATTTCGCAAACTCGGTAAATTTATTTATTTATAAAGGAAAGTATATTGTGAAGTTAGCAATAAATAATTTTACAACTCAGGGAATTTATTTGTTTATAAGAAATGGACTTTCGAAGTTTGAAATAAATAATTTCGCAAAGTTGATAAATTTATTTATTTATTTATTCCTAAAGAACGAAGATTTCTGCATTTATGAATAAAAAAGGAAATTAATTAAATTAATAGATTAAATTAATATCAATATTAAATTAATTAATTAATTTAATTATAAAGAAAAGTGACTTGTGAAGTCAGCAATGAATAATTGTCTAAACTTAGTAAATTTACGAATTATTGACAAATGACTTGTGAACTTAGCAAATAAATTTATAAACAGTATTTTATCTTTGTATTTCTGCAAGAAATAATTTCAGGATGCACGTTCATAACGAAAATTGTTAGTTTTGATTTATATATTCCGATAATTAGTTTTGGCGAAAAAGATAAATTACCGACTGCAATTTTCTAGGTAATCCGGGATTTTATCATTTTAGTACAAAAAGTGGCCGCTACCGCCTTGTGAACGCGCTGCTAGATCGGTTACTTTTGCTTCTTCATCTGTCATCTTCCGTCACGTCTCTTCCAACGTCCTTAAACCTTATCGCTACCGGATAATTAAAGACTAAAGCCCAAAGCTTTCGACTTTCCCTTTCTTGCAACTATTCAATTAATCCAGTCCCGAAACGTGGTCCGACATTTGTTCAACCTTCCAGCAGTAACAGCAATAACAAGAGCAGCAGTAACACTTCGTCTACATCACCCTAACCCATTGTTCTGCTTTTTGTTCCAGGGCACTACATATGAAAGAGCACCCCGATTACAAGTACCGACCACGTCGAAAGCCAAAATCGCTCGTGAAGAAGGAAAACAAGTTCGGTTTCTCACTTTCACCTTTAACAATGTCATCAACCGATTCTCTCAGTTCCATATCTCGAGGTCTCTTACCTCCATTAGCCTCGCCTATGAACCACCCCTTGATAACCCACGATGACCTCAAAATTCCTCGTTTCTTTCCGCCTTTTCCCTATCCTCTCTATCCAATTCAACACAAATTAGGAGAGGACTTCACTGGAGGAAAGCTAGCAGCAGATTTAGCCTTCCAAGCAATTTATGGATCAGGAGGTACTTTCTACTCAGGCCATCAATCGGTATCCTGGCCTGGTCTCACTACCCCAACTTGTCTCCAGCCAAACTGTGGATGTCCGAGTCCATCTAAGGACCCAAAAAGGACTTCATTTCTTTCCGAAAAACCAGAGGACAGACCTTTTCCAAGTCCTGTAAAACCAGAAGATGATCGCTTTAGTTTAGAAAATCGAGACAGTGTCAGGAATGATGGGTTTTACAGAAAAGTTGAGGATTCTCCATCAGCAGATAAACAGGAGGAGGAAAAATCAGAGGATCGATACACATCCTCACCAGCTGAGAGGTTTGATAAATTTCGATCTCTTTCTTCAGTTTTGACTTCATTACCTTCTACAACTAAAACAGAGAGTAGCGTCTTCTCTGTTCAAAGTCTCACGGGAAATACGTCAGCTAGAGGTCATGTTATATGAAGGCCGCTTCCGGTTCTTCCGGATCTTAATTTTCGGGGGAACCTTATTTCTAATTGGACTGCACCTGATTGGTGGCGAGTACCTCCAATGTTGTCTCCTATTTCTCAAAGCTCCTGTACGGCAACTGACCTTACAACAACGACTACTACTACCATGTCTGGGGTTTCGTCTAGAAGAGATGAAGAGGATAGAGAAAGCTCCAGGTTACTGAATAATTCTAGAAGTCAGAGGACTTCTTCTGTTGGAAGTGTTCAGTGAGGAGCTGGCAGTTATCAATCAAAGAAAAAATTGTTGTAGAGTGTGGTATGATGATTTTAATATCTATGGTGTATTTTTGAAGATGAGTGAAGTTCATTTTCTGGAAGGGGGATGAATGTGAGAAAATGAATGAGGGAAGATAAGGATGATCAGCAGACTACTTGCTATTTATTATTCAAATTGGATGTTCAAGTAAACAAAAATCATTTTCGTCAAATAGAGTCTTTTAATCGAAGGGTTAATTACTCCTTAATCTGGTGAACACTCTCTCTGCAATCTTATGCAATTTCATGCAATTCCATGCACGTTCCATGCAATCTTTCACAATTCCTGTAGTCCCTCCTTAAGAAAAAACGTTACAGGAAATTCAGTATAGGTCCATAATGATTTTTCTATAATGAATTTCTTTGAACTTTTTCGCGATTCTAGAAAAATCATTACAAAAAATCAGTATAAAAATAAATAATGTTGAAATATTAAGAGAACTGATGCAAAAAATAGGGAAAGTACATACAAATGATTTATTTATTTACTTAATATAGAATATCAAATTATTTCAAGCGATTTAACAGGATTTCACAGATTTTAAGGAATTTTACAGAATTCCAAAAGATTTATAAGATTTCAAATACATCAATGGATTTCAACTAAGTTTAAGGCAATCCACGAAATTTCCATGGATTTGAAGCGATTTCGTCAGATTTTATCAAAATTTCACGTGATTTGAAATCATTTCAAAGATTTCCAAACATATCAGGGGATTTTGAAGGATTCCAAAGGATTTCAACGTGTATCGAGGGACTTAGACGGATTTTAAGGCTTTTAAAAGGATTTTATAAGATTTCCAAACAATTCCACTAATTTAAAGGAATTCATCGGTTCTCAAGAGATTCACAAATATTTTTATAGCATTCGTAAGATTTCGAAACATTCCAAGGGATTTTAGAGGATTTCAAAGAAAGAAATTCCCTAAAAAATTGAATACAATCGGATGGAATCTTGCACTCCTGCATCGAGATCAAATATTAAACTCACTCTAAATATCTTCGTTGTTTTCGTGGTTACAAAAAAATTTTTAGGACAATATTGACCTAATTTTTTACCATAAATTTAATGGCAGTGTGTACTTTCATAGAAAACATTTTTAGAAACTTTTTTTTACGTAATTTACTTTTTCTTCTAATAACTAAAACTTTTAGTTTATCTAGACTTTTAGATATTTTCGACGCGAATTCATTGGTACCATGTAAATCGTTTTTAAGTTTATTTAGTCCTCTTTATTTATCTTCAAATAAAAATTATATAACGATGAAAACAATTTACGTGGTACTAATGAATTCATGTCGAAAATATCTAGAAGTTTAGGTAAAATAAAAGTCTTAATTATTAGAAGAAAAAGTGGATTATGCAAAAAATTTGTCTAATCTAGGAATTTTATAGTATTTCCAAAGTTTTCAAGGTATTTTAAGGAATTACACCAGATTTAAAGGGTTTCACTAATTCTCCAAGAATCTGTAAGTTTTCAAGGGATTTCAACAATTTCAAGAGACATGAAGGAATAAAATAAAACTTCAAAGGATTTTAAAGATTTTAAGTCATTTTAAAAGATCCCCAGGAATTTCCAAGACAATTACAAAATTATAAGGGATTTAAAAGAATTTTGTAGGATTACCAAAGATATCAAGGAATTAAAAACAATTTCGCAAGACTTAAGGGGTTTCATAGGACCTCCAAGTATTTCAAAGATTTTAGGGGATTTCATAAACTTCAGGGAATAAATTTAATTTATTTTAATTTAATTTTTATTTATTTTTATTTAGTTTTAACTTATAGCAGTTTTAATTTGAATTTGGAAGGATTTTAAATGAGTTTTACAGATTTCTAACTATTTTAAGGATTTTAAAGATTTCAAAGGAAGATAAAAGGGGTTAGAAAATTTTGAGGGATTCCTACGGACTTTAACAGATTTCAAAAATTTCAATGGATTTAAAAATATTTCCAAAGGTCTAAAGGGATTTTAAGAGACTCCAAAGGATTTTCATGGATTTCAAAGAAATTTCAAGCAACTTTAAAAATATCAAAGCAATTCACAGACTTTTGCTGTGTTAAGTTTGTTTGTGCAGAATTTATATTTTTGTGTACTTCCATATCAGCTTATGAGTGGCTTAAATAAATCGTTCCTTTGTCGTTTTTCTATTTTCTACATGAATTCCTTTAATACTTTTCTAATATTTATTCAATTGTTGATTATATTATAATCGTTTTTTATATAATGATTTTTTATAATGAATTTCATATAATCCATGGAATCTTTGACAAGCGCATGCAATCTTGCAATCTTGTAATCTAGGTTTCACCATGAATCCGAGTAATGAACCCCTCGACTTTAATTGTAATTTTCTGAGGAATAAATATATCACTTTTCATAATTTTTCAGTAAATTTTGAGCATTACTATAAATATCAAATTAAAAGTGAGCAACTAAAGGTGCTATATGTATAATGTATGCATGTGTGAAGTTATTCTTCTAGAATTATAATTTAATCTTGAACAATCTACATTCTACATATTTTTCAAATCTTGAGATGAATACACTTTATGTGAACATGAAACTCTTATCTTTTTGTTGAGAGCAGATAAAAAAAGCAGAAGTATAATATATACTGACTCACATAAGTAAAGAAAATGAATTCACTTGACTTAAGTTATAAAACCTTTCGTTATCTTAATTCCTTCTGAAAACATGCCAACACCTTCAACAAAATATGTAACAAAAATATTATTTTTGTCCAAAAGGAATAAATTAGTTAAAAGTAATCACAACTTAAAAATACTAAACCATCAATCGATTATAAAAGCCAATCTTTTCTTTAAGCGCAATGTTTATAAAAGTGTGTAAACTTATGGAAAAAGTCTTATATTTGTTATTTATTTTATTTATTCTTTCCATGTATACCTTGGCAGGCTTTCACATGTCTAAGTCCTCTTTTTCCTTGAAGATCGACAGGCATTAACCCTTTGTCTAAACCCCACTTTCTCCAAATACCCCGAATACCCCACTCAATAAGCCTTCAGGTAATTCCTGACGTACTCAGTCGTGTAGATTTTTCAATCTGGAGAATCCCCACCGTCTGCAGCCGGATTTTTAATAGAAGCACTCCCATTCGCCTGAAGATTTGGTCAGGGGAGTGGAAAACTGCAGAAAACTAAAACTAACGAGCTCACCCGATTACCGACAGACGAGTTTCGATGTGGACATGCGATAGCATCGAGTGCCCACACCCATCCTCAGCGTTAAACCTTTCGCTCGACAGTAGTTGAAGGCAGCAAAAACGCGACTAAACGAGAATCACGCACGGTCACCCATCCAAGCATTAACCGCGCTCGTCTGAGCGGGAGGTTGAACGCCGAGGATGAATGTGGGCACTCGATGCTCTTGGGAACCGCAGAACTGCGATGCACCATCTGGTGGCGAAAAACATTACTAGTCAAAGTGGGTCGGTTTAAAATATTACGTGCTAATTGTATTGAAAGTAGTGAAACGAAATAATTAAAATAGCTGTGATTAAGAAAGTG